>JAAGVU020000039.1:14412983-14480068 GCA_011763525.2 Mormyrus iriodes
GCAAGGCAGGGAACAACCCAGGATGGGGCGCCAACCCATCGCTGGGCACACTCACACACCATTCACACACACATGCAATTTGGCAACTCCAATCAACCTCGGCATGTTTTTGGACTGTGGGGGGAAACCGGAGTACCCGGACACTTGTGCTATAGTATGAGGAATTTGATATACTGTTTCACTGCTTAGGGGCGGCACGGTGGTGCAGTAATTAGTGCTGTTTCCACACACCTCTGAGACCAGGGTTTGAGTCTCTGCCATGGTTCCATGTGTGTGGAGTTTGCATGTTCTTCCTGTGTCATTGTGGGGTTTCCTCTCGGTGCTCTGGTTCCCCTCCCCCACTCAATCCAAACACATGCTGAGGTTAATTGGAGTTAGCAAACTGCCCATATACCCTTTTGCGTGTGTGAGTGTGCCTTGGGTTGGCGCCCCATCCTGGGTTGTTCCCTGCCTTGTGCCCACAGCCTCTGGGATGGCCTGCCACGAATCTGAATAGGACAAGCATTTTCAGGAAATGGATGGATGTTTCACTGATTATACGATAAGCTTTTCAAGTTCATTACCATTTTTAGATCTTTTTTTAATGAAAAGTCTTGCTGTATGGACTACTGCTATCTTCTGCTTTTTTTGCATTTATCATCAGCATTGCAAACTGTGCCTATGACAGGTAAAAATCTTTAAGACTTCTCTCCCTGTGCTCTAGAACAATCTAGGTTTAAATACAGAACAAAGTCACAGTAATAGTAAAAAATAAACAAACTGATTAAAAGACCCTGGGAGGTTTCTGCCTTCTGTTTTTGTCTTATTCAGTTTCTTGGTTAGGTTGTCCTGACTGCACATCCACAAATACATCATGAGTTTCTCTCTTTTATTCACAAACAACATAGGCTAATCAACTTGTGTAGCTGCTACATTTACAAATCTTTTACACCCTGTGCACGAATAGATATTTTTCCAAAACTCAGTTTTTGTTTAACTGAAGTTTAGTTACATAAAATATATTTTTTTTGTTCAGTGATTTGTCAGAAAAGGGTTTCAGTAGTTAAAACGGAATTTCCAATATCAGTAATATGCATTTATCTAAAGTCGAATTTCTGACAGCAAGAATTTGCATTCTAACTTGTTAGTATTTAATTTATGATATCCTCTAGAATTAAATTAAAGCTAAAATGGCTTGCCATAGAATGCTATCAACATAAAAATGTAGGCTGCACATTTCAAAGCATTATTAGAAAATTCTCCCATCAAAATTTAATTACATAACAATACAGAACAGGCTACTACATAAAAACTACAGGTTGTGCATTAGTCTGGTTTAAAGAAAACCAGCATTAAAATGTTAAATTCAGCTTTTGTTAACATACACATAAAAATGGAAAAGAAAATCATGAACCATACTACATTAATAAATTAAATAATAATACTAGCAATAATAATGTGATAATAATTATAATTCTTATTAATTATAATTAATAATGTGTAAAATGAAATACCTGACTGATGTAATATGTTTACTGGCGCAATATGTTAAGGGGAGCAATGTCTAATGTGTTTACCCTGCTTGTATTGTCACACTAACGACGTCTGACATGTTTTATTCACTGAACAATAGTTTGGGGTCAATAAACAGTGGGGACAATAAAGTACCAGTCCTGTCCAATCCTATTACAAACCTGTTTGGTGACTATAACCCTGTAACTTAAAGAAACCCACCTTAACCCCTGTTGGGGGCTTTCCCTGCCACCCCATCTCCTTTGCCTTTTGGTCTGCCACACGGGTGGAGAAAAAGTGTTGCAGGAGATGTGAATACTGACATGCATTACATCTCCCCAACCACAAGACTGGGGGAGACCCAGCGGCCAACTTCGTGTTGGAGATTACCCCGCAGAAGGACTAAGAGATTGTGGTGGATCTTGGCTCAATCTCCCAGCACCACCAGTCCGTAGGAGCTTTGCAAGCCCCTCTCCTATCAACGCAGCACACAGTCACCAATGTGTAATATTTTCCTGTTCGCTTGAATGGCAATAGTAAAATCACTCTGCCAACCATGTGATTTGAACCATCGACCACACACCACCCCACTATTCCCTATCTGTTAGTATGATGCTCTGACGTGTGTAGAATAGTCAGAGCACCTGTCCTGCAATACAAGGGAAATGCACGAGGACCCTATTTGTACTCAATATAATTCTAATGTATGAAAACATTATCTTATATCTTAAAATCCATATATATGTACTGTACGCCTATTTGTTTTTCTTCATTGTGTGCAAATTACAATCTAGCTGCAACTTTGCAGGCATTAAAGTGAACACTAAACAGTAACTGTACTTAATGAAACTCTTACGGACCAATAAACCTGCAGCGCCCTTAAGTGTTTGCAAGACGTTTTTGTGAACCGAGATGATGACTGCGTTATATTCGCATTATATATATACTGATGTTATATATACTCACAATGTTACTAACTGTATTTTAGTAAAACACTTAACACGACAATTAAATGACCAAACGAAATAAAATAAACACAGGTAGGTTTGTGTGGTTATTTACTTACTCATTCGCCCATTGTTGATTGAGAAAAACAAACTGCACAATGTGAATAATTGCATTTCAGAAGCCATAAGGGCGTAGATTTGGGTATGGGCGGGGAGGACATTGTCCTACCAATACTGTAGGAGGTTCGCGTGTGTTTATGTGGGCAGGAAGATCGGGGCTGATTTGATACCTACCACTACTGAAACCAACCCCCCCACTTGATGTGCCATACCAATTTAGATGCCCGTATTAATTCAGTTACTATGTAATGCGTTATGTAATGCCTTAGGGTGGCGCTGCGGCCCAGAGGTTAGCGCTACAGTGTCATATCACTAGGAACGGGGGTTTCATGTCAGCCTGTGTGGGATGGGTTTCCATGTGCTTTCCCTGTTTAACCTATACACGATCACTGGAATAATGCTTGTGCAGTGGGTTGGCATCCAGTTTACGGTTGCAACACAAATATTGTTACATCAGTGACCACTGGCGTATGCCCCTTGCTTTAGGGTAGGCACCACACGATCCTGTACTGCAAAGCGGTCCGAATGATAGATGGGAATTAAAGAAATATAAAAAAAACAATTGTCGTGAACAACGCGTAGCTATGGACTTTTCCTTTTTTGTTTCACTTTTTTAGTTTCAAATCATTTTACATGCGTATAACAATACGGTATTCATAGCAAACGCGTTAAAAGATTGCATGATACGATCTGCGATTTGTATAAATGAATTTCATCTTCAAATGCATTTATATCCGCCATTCCGGAGCACTAAACCGATACACCTGTGAAATCCAAGGAACATATGTTTTTGGCAAAGAGCAGCTTATCTCTGCTTCGCTCCCAGATAACTTGTTTAGTCATATTAATGCGCTGTAAGAAAACCATTGCTATGTAGGCTATAGTGTGATTGTGGTCCGCCAGCCGACACCGCAGCGTTAGCGATCGCGGGCAGCAGTCTGTCTCAGTATAAGAACCAGACCAAAAGGATGGATGGATGGATGGGTACGTCAGTAATACCGAAGGAATTTTCAGATATACAGATACCACAAACACATACAAGTAGTAAAAAAGACAGTAATTAACGGTGACAGTGCATAGAATGACAGTATTGCACATAATTCCATAGCAATGTCCAAGTGTGTATGTAGTAAATGGACCAAATCAAACGTTTACTTTGGTATTCCGTGTTCAAAAGGAGCACAAACGGGTTTCAATGTGTGAAAACAGTGTTTCGGCTGTCAATGTGATCACAGCTGAATGAAGCGATACTGCACATGCAGCCAACCACACTGCATGTTACTGTAGCAGAACTAGGTGCCGTCGCTCGACTAATATTACAATATGTATCCACGAGCAGGCCTAATATCAACATGTAATTGTCCCGTTAAAATCAATATCAAGTCAGTTTACATTTTGTCCAGTTTCTTAAAGTGTTTTAAATACGTTATAGAAAATACAATCCATAAAAGATACACGTGTCTATATAGATCTGTATACGACTATTTGAATCAAAGAAATATTTGCAAATTTTATTTAAATATTTTATTAACGCATACTCACAAACGAAGCTTAAGAAATTTTATTCGTGTTGTTATTTTTATTAATGGAAAGGGCCTAATTTAAAAACTTCATAGGCCTATGTTTATCTTATAAATAGCCTACATAAATAATAATAGTCAATGCAGGTGAGCAAAGGAATTTAGCATTTTACCTTGTGAAATGAAACATGATAGGTCTTAATTTGGTTTGGTTTTTAATCGTTTACACTTTACACCAGTTGAGGGTACATCCTCGGGTAAGCGCAGCAAATGATTAATTTAGACACGGAGGTTCAGTAAAGGAGGGGGCGTTTTCAGACGAGCATATCTACGGCATGAACCTCCATTGCTTCGCACGCGTTACATCTGGCGTACTATGAAGCAGATGAGACCGGAACAAAATTGCAGTGAAATGAAATGGACGTCAGAAGAGTAAGTGATCGTAAATAAAACAATATTTTGTAAAATTAAAAACTCATCGCAAATGACGTATGAAATCAAAAAGAGCGCAGTGTAAGCTCCTGTGCGGTAACATCAGAAATGCCTGCAATGACGCTTTGCCGAAATGCATGTGTACATTCATTCATGTGACATTGTCTCGACTAAGTTGCGAGTATACTAGAGTAAGTAATGCTTTCGATAAGCTTTGTAAGAATTGCACTAAACATGTAGAATAAAAGGGCACCTTTAGCTGTTTCGCTCAGTCATACAAAGTATTGGGAATACTTAGACAGTAAGAAGCGGTTTATGAAGCCATTTTCTTGAGTCTTAGGCTATACATTTGACACTGTGCAACAGAGGAAGAATGTTTTTTAATACACAGACATTTACATATGTTAAATGATGTGCTTCATAACATGTTTTCGAATTGGTGCATAGTTTGATTAACATGAAAAGGGTATTTTTTGTATTCACTTTTTGACATCGAAAACTGAAGAACATTGAAAGCGTGCACTCAGGTGAGTCCGCGAAAAATGTTTACTTAAACTGTCAAGAATTTATTTACAAGCATCTGAATCTATCCGGTGTCCAGTGCTGTTTTCCTGATTTGAGGAGTCACAGTAAACAGTTAACGCTTTAATGCAATTACATTTTCACGACCTCGATATAGCAAACTTTTTAGATTTTGAAATGAAGAGTGTTGTATAACATTAAAACTGGGTACCTAGAAATATTTCATTTTAATCACGGCTCTCAAATTCCGAATGGAAACACGGTTATTTTTGGTTGGTTTTCTTTACTGTTAGATATAACACAATGCACGGGTATTTCTGATACATTCTAGATAATGTCAAGATTCAAATGAACATCTGCGAACTGAAGGTCTCCACATAAGTCTGTAACATAAACTCCCTTTTGAGGTTGATAGGTATAGTAGTTAACTAATCATTTAATTATTTGCTCCTCACTTGTTATGATTTAGTATTATGGTAAGAGTAGTTGACACAGCTGGCTTTTAGTTCCATCTACAACAGCAAAAATGTTCAAATCAAAATGCCATAAAATGCAAAGAAAAGAAAAAATGAGTTGTGTGGGAGAAATATTCTATGGCAGAAAATTTACTGTTAGTGTTTTCTTGAAGGATGAAGGTTTGACAAAAGATTAAATTGCTCTTTTCTCAAAACTGGTCAGTGTTCATCACTGTGAAAATGTAATTGATGATAATTATTATTATTATTATGATTCCTGCAGATCGACCTGTTATGGAATCATCCACTGGGTTCTATGCAATCCGACCGAAGGACTTTAACAATGCAGTTTTGAAGATCGCAATGATGCTCCTGCTCTGGTTCGACACGCGGAGCTTCATGTAAGTGCATATTTCAAAAGGGAGAAGGAAAGGCAAAGAGCTGGCCGGTCTTTCTGAAGCTCTCAAGCCCAGGACGTGTCACAGATTCCCCCTGGATCCCTGGAAAATGGGGTGTGGGGGCAGCAGGACAGATGCCTTGGAGCCCAGGTACATGGAGAGCTGGACCAAGGAAACAGAGTCCACTTGGCTGACAAGCACAGACACGGATATCGCTTTGTCCTCCATCCATCACATCCCTTCGGAAAATTCCTCAGAGTCAGGCTTCGCATCGGAGAAGAACCTCAACTCAGGTGAGGAAGCAATTTTTTTGCTTGGTCCCATTTAAAAAAAAAACGAATAATAATAAAATGTACAATTGATATGATCATTAAAAAAACCCTAACTGGATGTAGATGGGTTAGAACGTGTAATGCACCACATCATCTGCGGGCTTTCATTTATTTGCTCATTTAATGGCTTACTGTATGCTAACTTTAACTGCTGTGAAATCTGCCTCGGATTCATTTTAATTTATCGTTCATGTGTCTGATCTACATTAACTGTGGCGAGAATGGAAACTTCCCCTTTGAAGTTGGAAGCTGACTAAACCCCAGTGCTGGGGACATAGTGGTGAGTGAGGGGGAAATAAGAACAACGTCTGCCAATTCTACTATCAACAAGGCCTTGTCTGCTGTACCGAAACTATATTATCTAAATTTTACAAAAAAAAAAGAAATATTGGCTAACCGACAGTTAAACATTTTTGTTCTACATGGGTTAAGATAAACACAATTAAATAAAGTAAAAACTGAAAAGTGCCATTCTTTTTGTTATGTTTGTATTTTTGCTAAATTAATCATGATTCACTTTAAGTCTTTGCGTAAATGCATATGATGATATAGGAGTCTTACACACAAGGTTTGTAATTAAACCTCACTCCGCACAGAATGGCAGCAGATTGAACTGCATATGGTTACATTTAATACGCAGGTAAGTATAGCAATAATAGCTCGCATGAAATGTTATGAAAATGTTCTATAAACCAATACTTTTAATAATTTTAAAGTGAGCTGTTAATATTATTATCACTATTCAAATACTACCTTGACTCTGTGGGTGTGTAGAATTGTCGTGTTCTCCTCAAATTGCATAGATTTGTTCCCAAATTCCAAGAATATACTGTTTGATTAGTTACCCTTAGTGTATGACTGTGTGTGTGTGTGTGTGTGTGTGTGTGTGGGTGTGTGCATTTTTTTGCCATGCAATGTACTGCCATCCCATCCAGGGTGTTCCCCAGCCTTGTACCCTGTACTGCCTAGAATAGGCCCCAGGACCTCTGTGACTGTCTAGAATGAATGATTAGAACGTAGGTGATCATAAACTGCGCATATCCAAGTGGAAATATTGCAAAATCACTTATAGATTTTTAGAAATTACATTTCTCTGAGTACCTATCATTACGACTGAGTCACAAAATAGGGATTTTCTAAGACATATTTGATCAAAAGGGAATAAGGTGTGAAGTATTGCACACCAGTATATTGAGAAGATCAGACAACAGCACTGATTACCCGAGTAAATCCAGAAGGCTCCTTGTTGCCATGGACACAGCTTCGGAAACCAGATTGCCGTGAAGACTAGATATACAGTATAAATGAGCAAGGATTGCACAGGTTTAAAACTTTCGATTAAAAAATGTGCTGTACACACAACCAGTCATTGTCTGCCCCTGACATCACTTAGTTGGATTTTTCGGTCGAAACTGTATTTTTGAAGCAATTTTATGCTATGGTGCTCAGATTGTACAGACAGAGGATGTGAAGCCCATTAATTAGGTGTGTTTAGCAACCCTCTAAGTTAAGCTAAAAAGTGGTTTGGGAGTTAAGTCTGGTGGTGAAGACCAGTAATAACATTTTTCCCACATCACCTCTGCAAGGAATCAGACCTTAGCGTTTATCTCCAGCATTAATGGTCTGACTTTTGCCACTAATTTTTAGCAGTTGGTTTTCTAGGAATGTGTGAATGAGGACCATCATCTTTTAAATAATCCCTTGGCATCACAATGCTTCATCTACACTGAATGAACTCTCAGTCCTCAGAAAATGTCTCAGAAGAATAAGGAAATATTCATTTTGGGGTTCTTTTTTCTTGAGAGACTTGGCATTTTAAACATGTAAAGGTATATTTTATGTGTTATTTTAAGATTGTATGTCGCCTAGGTTATAATCAAGCTATTCAGATAAAACTCAAATCTGGATCATTTTTGTCTCAAGGTGATTATCATATAATTTTAATTACATTTTTAGAGTTAATTCAAAAGCAGAATATGGATGCAAAACAAATCACAATATCTGTTGCCATGTTTGAAAACAGTTTTTGAACCCATATCTGGTTGCAGTTTCAGATTTCTTCGATGAGGGTCTCCCAGCTCCAGCACAGGCTTATCTGAAGGTGTGTTCAGCCATATCTGAGGCCAGCCTGAATGAGGTGAAAACAGGAAGCAACAGTACTTCACAGGACCAAGAGGTGACACCCTCTCCAGGCACCACTCTACAGAAGAGAGTCCTGTGTACCGAGGAGATCGTACGTACTGTAGCATCTGTATTCCATTTTATTTCATCTTTTATTCGAGCAGGGAGTAAATCACAATTCTCTGTTTCAACAGACCAAGTGGCAGGACAACCGGATGTCATCTAAGCAAGTGACTATCACTGTGACGAAGAGCATCAGGCAGGTGGACAAGAGTGGGAAGATCAAGGAGACGTCCCACACGACCTTCGAGGTCATGAAGCCAGCAGATGGGCCCACAGAGACAGTGGGAGGCAAGGACGTGTAGTGAAGCACACGCTAAACAAAGATGGCTATCCCTAAGAGTGGGACTCTGCCCCCACCCCTTAAAATGTGCTGTCTCCTTGGAGCATGTCATGCTGCAGGAGGGACAATGACATGAGCAATTGCTTGTCACTTCATTATTATTTTCCCATTGTACATTATGGAATAAGCACCATATGTTGCTTCACAGAGATGTCTTAACATCATGTAAATCGAAGTTGCATTACTAGGTAGAATTACAATACAATTGAGTTAACGTGATTAAATGATATATTGTAATAACATAATTTCAAAGAATTTAATTTATATTACTAACTGTAGCTGGCATGCCATCCAGGGTCCCATGTGCTCGCTGCGATGCTGTACTGGAGAAGTTATTTTGGAGGAAGGTGGATGGACGAATGGATTAAAGAAACCCCAGATTTTAGTACATATAAAACCTGGGCCAAATAACATTCAGTCTATTTGTCCAGCACAGTTATGTATGAGTGTCTTCCAGGTTGTCTTCAGTAGTAAATGGAATTTCTAATGTCGTTCCAGTAATTCTGTAATATCAGCTGGTGACTCAAGCATATTTGAAATGAACTATTTATTATAACTGTTTCAGTGACACCTGCAGGGCATTTGCTCATAACAAAAACAGCATTTAACTCTCTTAATCAACTACTGGTGGGGTGGATAGTGTTAAACTGCAATTGCCAGTGAGGAAGGGTAGGTTTTTACTTCTGCAGACAGACTGTAAAAAGGGCATGTGAATGTATATACAGACATATAACTTATGATGCAACAGATGCTGATTATCACAGCTACAGAATCTTTAGTTGTCATTCATAATAAATAGAGCAAAGCTCATGAATGTTTTAAAGTTAAATCTTTAATTTTTCAAATTCCAGTATTTTTGAGGTCAGACAAATAATTCACAGTATAATTCTTCTCCCAGGGTCTGATCCTTTATCTACACAGTCACAGCATGACTACCAAAGATTGTCACCTTTTGCTCACCATTTCAAAGTACTCATTGCTCCCCCTGCCCACACGCACCTTATGTACATTCGGCAAACGGTACTTCGTGCACTGGTGAAATGCTGGCAGCTTTGACAATGGTAACATGTAAAAAAATCATTCTGTTCAACATCAACTGCCAAATACAAATAAAATCTTGTGTTTTTATTTAAAGAATAGCTGGCAAAAGCCCTGAAGAACTGTCATTCTGCATGTTTCCCTTACCAGAATGATACATCAGCGGTAAAATCGAGACTCAGCCAGAACACAAAATGAAACATCAAGTGACCGTGATGGACGTGGCTGAAGAGCTTACAACATATTTCAATTATAGGAGATAATTAAAACTGTAGTTTCCATTCTAACAATTTTATATTTCAGTCCATAAGTTTAATGCAAATCATGAGTATGAACTAGAAAGTTCTTCCAAATATGTAAATGGAATTATGTACTATAGAAATGAACATAACCTAAAACGTTCAGGCTAATGTGAATGTTTGCTGTTTTCTTTCATGACCTTGTGTCTTTACCCCAGTATAATTTATCACATGCTCTTCTGCCAAAACAGTTTACCACGATTACAGAGGGACCGCGACAGTGCTAATTTAACGCTGACGCTGTTTACGTGAGTCCAGCGGCGCGCTGAATTAACACTGACAGCTTTTGCTGCGGGTGAAGCGTTACGCTTTCATTTCATGTTCATGTTTCCTGGCAATTTGAGACTATTCCAACGTTGTCTCGATGCAAACGAGCAGAATTGAGCACTCGAGGATGATTGCTGTCACTCGCCCCCCGGAGAGGCATCACACCCTGGCGTGGGCGTTTGACCTGTCACCCTCTCCGGCTGTCACCCTGTTCCCAGCATGGTGTGTATCCTTCTTTGTTGGTCGTATTCCACACGCCCAGTCCGGAAAAATGGCTCGCTCCTTTCCATCCACTCTTGCACATTGAACTCCGGAAATAAGAAGGAGATCTCTCTGTGGGCCGACGCCACCGAATCTGGGGGCACATAATTCAAGGGTGGGTATGAGAGGACACTGGTAGCCCCACCCCTCGGCTCTCCTTGACACACCAGCAGCTGACCATCGGCTAGGCTTTTACTTTCATAAGGATTTTGCCTCTACAAAGGTAGTAAAGTGAATAAAAACAGCCATTGTAAAGGTGGTGCACAAATACTTTATCATCTACACTGTAAGAAAAAAAGGAGTACCAATTTGTACCTTTGTTTGTATCCTCAAAGGTCTGCCAATTGTACCCTAGCTGTAGGTAAATGTACCGTTTAAGGTACAAAAATGGGCTATGAGGAACATTTTTGTACCACTGGGGGTACATTAACGTTGTTTGTACCTTGGGGATGTTCCTCAGCGTCCATATCTGTACCTTAAATTAGACTAAAAGGTACATTTACCTACAGCTTGCGTAGAACTGGCAGACCCTACACTGGAGTACAGCCCCAGTGACAAGCAAAGGAACAAATTGGTACTCTTTCTTCTGACAGCGCATAGACAACAAATACAAAGAAATATAATATATTATAAATATAATAAAGTTATTTTGCAGAAAAGCAGAGCCAAAAACACAAGACGATACAGGTTATGCTCTAACATGCAAATCAGGTGACCTGTTTAAGCCTTTAAGTGGTCAGCCATTGGACAGAGAGACTACCTGAGCCGTGAGTAGTGTTCCTGGTGTCTGTTAGCCCATACAGGGCCCGAATGCTGTTCGGGGACGTGTACCGAGCCCGGAACACTTTAGTGGGACCCATCAGCTCCCGCCAGCGGGAGATGCCGTCGTCCCGGGCCAGGATGTATGCCAGCATCGGGCCACTGCAAGAATCAGTCACTACAATTAATTTTGTTCCATGATGTCAGGAGAAATAGCTGTGTGAGCCAAATGCTATGAGCCAAAGCCAACCATACAGATAATAGCCTCCAGCATGGTGACTTACTAAGTGATACATTTGCAGGAAACGAAAAGACCTTTACATCTGGATTCCTTGATTCTACTTCAATACATTACAACTGAACACTGAATAAGTCTTTAAAAAAATTTTTCCAAAGATTCACAATCACCTTCACTGTATATTTGATTGTCTTTCTACAGATGCCCATAATCTAAGATTTTATGTCTACATAAAAGTTCCACTAATTATTCAATGACAAAGGACCGACAATTATTATTACTTAATTATGATTATGTTTTTATTACTATATTACAGTGACTCAATGTTGGGAGAGCAAAAGCTACTCCAGCAGCTAGGCCTAATAATGTTCTTTATCAATCAAATGGGAATGAAGAGGAACAGGCTACACCATTTTACTCGTTATACAAAAACCACTGGTGACTAAGCCTGAGTGGAGCTTTGGCAACAAAAGAGGAAAATTCACTTTGCTTCGTGCTGTGTACAGGCTAAATCCTAAGTGCCTTTCTCCTTACCTGGACATGTATTCAACCAGCCTTTGGTAGAAAAATCTTCCTGAAAGACCAAAAGACAAACGAAATACGGTGACTCATCTGAAATGAATGGTTTAATGAGAACTTGTCATTTAGAAGGCAATTATAATGCAGCACTTTTCCTGCTTAGATTTCCTCTGCTTTCATATTAGTAATATTGAAACACAGGAAAACAGGGGGGGTTTCACCTTAAGGCTGGCATGATCCATCCAGACCCCCGCTGGTTCTGTTACACAGTCTGCTGAACACGACTTACTCACAGTGGCATAATAAACATTCTGTTAAACAGCAACGAATGGGATTTCACCTGTTACTCCATTAAACCCCCAACAGGGAGACCAGGATCAATCGTGTGCAGAAGATCAGATTGCGACGTGTTTAACACATTTAACACAACCCTCCACGTGTCTCCACAACATGATATGTCGTATGTCCCTAAGGGGGGTGGGGGGAGGGGATCAGTCTTCCCACTCTGGGGATGTTTGTGTTAGCCAGAATCTAGTGATGTCATGAGCGGGATGAACATGCAGAAAAGGTTTTGAGGGATGAATGAGTCGAAGCAGTGCTGCTCTGGTGGGGGGGTGGGGGTTTTGATTGGCAAATGAAAAAGAATGAAATATGCTCATGCTGCAATGCGTCTGCCTGTTCAGTGTATAGCCTCATCTTTGTCAGAATCAACTACTGGCAGCAGTGTCACTAAACAGACTTTACATTTAACAGTGACTTAACACCCTATGAACCCCACTTATGCATATGCATTAAAACACTGCACCTTTTCGACATGCTTACAGCAAGTCTTACTCATGGTTTGTTAAACATGTAAGACATCACACACAAATTCTGATTTACTTCCATTTCAAAGTGTCCTGTTGTTTAACACCACAGCATACAGCGCCTACAAAAACAGCAAAATACAGATGCACGACAGAGTACGTTTAATTTTCATGTGTATTTGGTAGCCTTGACAATGACATCAGGTCTCTGAGTCTTTCAGCCGTTAGCGTATTTAGTGTGAGGAGAGAGTGCAGAGCCAAGGCGACGTGAGAGTGACAGAAGAACATGGAGGTGTGGAAACGAGACGCTGGAATTGCAGACAATATAAAGAGAAAAATAAACAATCGGGGAAATTACAGGCCTGTCAGTCACACTTACTCGGTTACTGGGGGGACACAGAGAAGAATAAACTTACTGAGAATGAAAGATAAGTGAGAACTAATCCATACAAATAACCTGTATCACCAGACCCTCTCTCGCCTCATAGTAACCCTCAAAATATCTTGCCAATGAAATGGACATCTGCAATATTCCCTTAACACGCTTTCGATCTTAGGAAAGAGACAACAATCTGTGTGTACAGCAGCAAACCAAGCCACGGATGACCTGTCCAATCTTCTGCGATGACTAAGCAGGCTGTGGGAACAGGATAAACACACGCCGTCTCTGTGAGAACAGTGCCTCAAAGCTTGTTGATGTTATCATAGTAAAAAAAAATAAAACCTAATTTCAACTGCAGCTAAAATGGGCGAAGAGCAGATGCATTCTGACAGAGAACTAAATATTTTATATTCATTAGAATTAAATTAAAATATTCTTGTCACAGAGTACCAAATCTCATTGGAAAAATCCTAAAAACCTAATCCATCAACTGTGGCAAAATCAAACTCTGTAGTACCATGTTTCTGCTCAGCATCTTTAGTACTGAAGAGTCTAAGACGACATTTAAAATAAAGAACATTAACTGGGAAAATGAGCTGTCTGCCTGAGCAGTGGTCCATGGAGGGTATAGGGTGGAAACACTGTCCCCCGGTGGTCAACGTGAAAGCCGTACCTGCTGCGAATTGTGACATACAGCACAACCCTCCACTCCACAGCCCTGCCAGTTCAGAAGGAAACCCCCCCCCCCCGCCATTCATATAGGTCTGCAAGAATATCACCATGGTGATAAAAATGACATCAAACACCATGGGAGAAGAAAGCAAGATACAAGGACACCAAACAGAATTAATTTAACACATAAATGAGAGTTAATGAATCACATGGGCCTATTATATGTTTTTTTATCCACAGTGTTGCCTGTAAATTCTATCTACCTTTTATTTGTATCTGTTCTGTATGCATCTGTTTTTGCCATGTTTTCACTAAGGCAATTCAGATTAAGTGCTGCTGCCGGAAGTGAAACTTAAACATCACTGATTTTGTTACATGTATTCTTAAATTTAAAATTACAATGATAATAAAACTACTGGCTAAATTTATCAGTTGTGAAAATAGAACATAAAGGCACTGGCACCCCTTCTGGATAGGCAGAGTCAGCTGACCACACAGGTTGGTGACACGTTTTCTGTCAGACGGCACTCTTCCTTGGGTGTGGTTTTCAGCACCTGTGGCAGTTTTTCACATCCACATGCTGCTTGCTCAAATGACAAAATACCTGCCCCCAACCACCCCCATCTGTTTTCTCAAAATCCTACCTGCATGTTCCGCGTAAAACCTTTCAGAGTCGTGCCTCTTCCACACCAGCTCTCTCGATCTAACGATGATGAAGTTGTTCTCAAGGATTTTTTGGTGGAGAGCCTGTAATGAAACAGCACAGAGGCTGTACCATACTCTCTACATTACTAAACAATAACCATGATCAGCCTCTAAAGAGAGGCATAAATATCTAGCCAAAACTGAGTGGATAGACTAGCATTCATTTTATTTTTAAAATCAAACGCTACCTACTTTTTAAACCTGCCTCTAACATAAGATGATAGCTGTTATTTTGTAAGAAATCATCTGTCATCTAAGCTAATAAAAGACTAACATAATTCAAGCCATTGGATAAATAAGCAGATAAAAGCAGTATAATTACTTATGCCTTCAGTCTTTTACGCTAAAGGAAATTGAGTCGGATGTTATGAAAGAAGCAAGTTAATTAATGTTTTTCTCTCCTTCCTCTACTAGTAAACATGCATTCAAAAGGGTAATGTCAAAGAACACTGAAAATAGTAGACAGCTATAATCAATGCATTGCTCCTCCAAATGAAAAGTACAAAACTAATTAAGCTGACAGATTATCAATTTTCATTTCTCTTCTGGTGGTGGGAAACTCATATATGTCTGTAGTGAGAATGCATTGTCACTGCCAATAGTTTTAACGAAAATTAGTTGAGCTTTTTGAAATCTGTTGTTCTTTTAAGTGGACAGCCCACTAAGCAATTAGCTACACATAGTTTTTGTAAATCAATAAATCCACTTCGATATTTATTAGTTTAATGTATCTGAAACTATTTGGCCAACAATTCATAACTAATTCTGTTCAGCCAGAGGCATGGCTGTAAAATATTCAACTGTGTAAATGTACAAATAGCTTTGAACGAAACTATAAATATCGTGATATATAAATGCATTTACTCCGGACCCCCCGCGACCCATATGGAATAAGCGGTTGTAGAAAATGGATGGATAAATGCATTTACCTCCAGAATCAATGGATGAGCCACCGCATCGGGTTTTATGATTGCGAGAGTGAGTTGTAGGGCTTTCCCACGGCGTAATGTAGTCAAAAGCATCCTGTGAAACATAAACATTTATTGTATAATATAAATACTGCCAAACATTAATTTCTACTCAGTACAAATTCACTATCTACTGAAAAGTCAGCCCCTTGTGGTAAGCCAGCTACGAGTTTGCTCTACATACAAAGCCAATTTCAATGGCAGCAATAAAAGTTCGTTATTTAGGTATTTAAGTGACATCAGGCGAAAGTTTTCTGATACATTAATAAAAATATTTTCAAAAAACTGGCACCAGCGAGCAACTACTAGAACAGTAGCTAAACAACAATATGTTCTTTAATATCTTAGATGCCCAAGGTCTTCTATACATAACTTCATATTTTTTGGTTTTCAAAAGCACATATTCTTAACTAGATATTTAGAGTTAGCTAGCCTTCACAATATGTGAACACTGACCTCAAGCGTGCCTAACGTCTAAGTAGCAAATTTTGTTCGTGACCATATTTTGACCCATAAATATTGGATATAATAAACCATAACCAATAACTGCTCTTGACGTATAATATTTATTAAACTGAATATTTATTCGTTAGAGAAATAACGCTATTGACAGTAAAATTACTGCTGCCGGTTAGCATGTGCCGCTATAGTGTGTCCGTCTCTAAACATTTCCCCCCCAGATTTCATCCTTCTAATTTAAGTTCCGCAAATGGGATTTTTGTAGTCTCTGCTGAAATTTATAATTTTATTTAAGAACGCAGCTTAAATAGTGAGACATAATTCGGTCCAAACAAATTAAATATCTGAAATATAACGCTAGCATATACAGTCGATCACTATATAAGTTAGGATATCTGATATCACATACAGGATTCTGGCATCGACTTCAGTGATAAGTGCATTAATAAACTGAATATATATTTCTCTGACAATATTGTTGCCACTCCTGCAATGGATTATTGATGGTACATGGACATTTAAACAGTCAATATTTAAAAAATATATATATTTCAGACCTAAAATCAACTAAAACTCGGTTTTGGAGCTCAACTAATTCAACAACATTTCTACATAATTATTTAAGCAAATTCGTGGTTAATAAAATTCAGTTATCTATTAAATTTGCGACATTATTATATTAAAAGCAAACGATTTATACTGTACACGCTCACAATCACACACATCATGACCTATTTAGATATACCAATTAATGCATGTTTTTACCCACGTGACACAAGCCAAACAAATCAACTCCTCAGAACCGGGGTGAGATTCGAACCCACCACCGTGGATTTCTCACTGAAATAAACTGGCACATTGTAATGTTTATTGTCATATTACTGAAAAGCGAATATTTGGAGGGGATGTAGCAATGTGGCAATGTGACAGAAACGGGCTGATGACTGGGGATGAAATGTTTGAGGGGGTGTGGCTATAAGAAAGTGCCTGACTCATTTTAATTAAAATAGGCAAATCAGCTTGTTCTAATGGTGTAACAAAGTCCACAGTTTAGTTAATTACGTATGCCACAGCAGCAGTAATCCTGCCCAGACACACTGTGGTCTTGTTACCATTGCTGCCATTACCCCAGCAGTTGTCAACTCCTCCAGAAGGATGGAGCAGCTGCGTTCCAATTTCAGGGCTTAGGCTACAGTATTTTTTTTATGACCTTGTGACATACTGGTCACATGACAGGATTATATGCCACATATAACTAGTAATGCGTGCTTAATTTGATCATTTTATCATCATTCCAAATGATAAAATAGATATTTATAATGCAGTGGTTTGGCTCTTTTATTAAATCTTGTAATATACAATTAGCCACTAAATGTTTGCTTAGCTTTGATAATTTCTTATAAAAACATTACCTACTTGGCTGGCATTTTAATTTAACACAATGTAGAATTTACATCCCTTTATACAGTAGGACAGAGTACAAGAACCAGATTTCTCCTGGGACTAGAATTGTAATCTTCAGTTTAGGAGTTTTTTCATCACAATGTTAACTGCTACAGAAATAAACAATTACCACATTTATCCACATATCCATTAATCCAAGCCCAATAATTCTTGCATTTAGTAATTTGTTACCATGCCCTGTGGATTTCTGTTATATATCGCCTTTGTAATATATCATTGTTGTTGCGTTAGCATACAGTTTATTGTGAAGGTTTGGAATGCATTGCACCGTATTACATCAGCCACGAAGTTCAAAATGGTATGTATTTTTAGCCATGTAGATGCAAAACTTAATATGGTATTAACAGTTAGGAATTAACTGCCAATTAAGAGTGAAGAATATAAGATCCTCCCCAGAAGAATTGTAAAGTGCTTCCGACTGGTGCTCTCCAACTTGAGTGGGCTAGAGAACAGTATTGGCCAAGAATAGTTCCCGTCACATGATTGGTCTTAGGTACATGACCACAGTAATGAGGGTACAAGTACAATTATACAATCACACAACCAGGCTGTGCTACTCTCCTCACATCTACATTTACGTTCATTTATTTATTAGATGTTTTTGTCCAAAGCAGCATACAAGGGAGGCAGATACTTCACAAGCATAACGCTGTCAAAGAGCCAACTAGGCATAAGAGCGGCTAGGCTGAGCATTCAATGAATGCCCAGTAACAAGTGTGAGTTAGCACTGGAGAAAGAGCTGCACAAAAAGCACATAATATGTCAGTACTAAGCCATTCTGCTTTCATCATGCTGACATTAGTCTAAAAAGGTTGTTCTTATGTGTATTAAATATATACAACATATATATATATATGTTGTAGAATATACGTATGCATACAGTATATAAACGTATGTAAAATACTCAGCTTTGTGACAAAAGCTATTGTCCAGAAACATTTATTTCAGTGCCTTCCATAGGATGAAGCTACCTTTGTGTGGCCTTGACAAGCTCTCCACCTGTTCTCCATTTTGACTGAACGCAGATGGCCTTTGACCTTTTCTTTTCCACCCTTGACAATCTGGGGCCTTTCAGGCAGCCGGTGCCTGAGCTCATGGGAGCAGCTGTGTGAACTTAATTCAGAGCAACTGGCACGCCGACGGAAATGTGGCCCTGCCATGTCACGACAACTGGTGAGTCAGCAAGGACTCCATCACCGATGCAGGAAGGATCACAGCTCTTCATGAACAATACACTTTGGATTCAAAATATTCTTTGGATTATTTGCTATTAGTTGGATTACTGGTTTACTACAGAGGGGGGACAAAATATCTGATGCACCACCTGAAAAAGATGATGAATTGTGATGTATATAAATCACTAATTTGTAATTAAAGAAATTACAAATGTAGCTACAAAGGTGAGTCATATTATTGTAGGTGCCAATTAGCAGTAGGTGTTAGTTAGAAAAGAGACCTGACAAAACAGTATGTTGCTATGCGATTACTTTTCAAAGCAATATGAGGCTACTAACGAAATTCAGAGGAGTCCAAATAATTGAGGTCTGAACTGAGAATCAGGACTACAAAACTAGAAATGGTCAAATTATTTACTTTGGGGAACAGCCTCAAAATGCATGACAGCATATGAAAACACAGCATATTTGCAGAGAGGAAAAGTTTGCTCTGAACAAAAGCATCAGCTAAATAAATAAATTTAGATGTAAAAGTAAACAAAGTCAAGGGTGGTCACATGAATACCAGGATGAAGTCAAACGGCTTCTATTGTATCTGCAATCATAAGATCTAAACACCATTGAAACATTATGGAAAGATCAGGAGTTTAAAGTACAAAACATATTTCCATCTCCTTCATCCCTCAATGAACTGGGGGCTTCTCTCCTATCCATCTACATACAGTTTACAATGACAGAATCCCAAGAAATTGTTCTGAAGGCAAATGTCCGTTTTTAGACCTTGATATTAATATATTGTTTGGCGTTATTTTCCACTCCCTGTACATGAGAATAAAATTAACCAAAATACTGGATGCTATGGGAATAACAACAACGTTCACCCCACACGCCCCCATTGGCTCTTCCCCCCATATAATCCTGACTCCTTTAATACACCCCCATCCTCTACAATCTTTGCTATTACTGTGAAGCGCTGCTTCAGTTTTGGTGAAATTAGTGTCAAAATTTGATCAGGTCCAGATCTTCACCCATGCAATGTATCTGTGAAATTTGAAAAAGATCCATAAAATACTTTTTGAATTATGTGCTAATGAGAAAGTGTTCGTGGTGAGTCACTAAACCATATGTATTCCCCATCTGGGGAGCACAACAAGCATAACTTTCCAGAAAAGTAATTTCTGTAATTTGTTCAGTCAGCAGTTACCTGATATTGATGGTGAAATGTTTCCTGGTTTTCTGGACGCCAGGCTAATTGTAACCATACAACTGATAGAGGAACTTGAGTGGATGTCAGCACCCTTCCAAATTATACTTAATGTGTAGTTTTTACATTTGAAATCATTATTAGTCGCTTAAGAGCCTGCGATGGTCACAAAGTTGCACAGGATTGTGTTGGATCATGGGGGGGGCGGGCGCTCCTAATACAGCAGAAGGCAGGAGACAGTTACAGTGTGGCTGTTTTTCATCTTTGCCCAGGACCAGGGAGCAGGTCAAAGTAGCGGAGAGAGCAGGAATGTTGGTGTATGAGGTCTCTCTGGCCAGAAGACAGCAGCCGATTTCAGGCTGACATGCCACTCAGTCACTGAGCAGGTTTTGAGGTTCACCTTCTAAAGCAGGGCTGACTGTGCATGTGGGAAGCATAGCCAGTAACCTAAAGCAGTTTCCCAAAAAGGTGTTCCATAACATTCACCTTAAGGAATATGATAGTTTGACAAGCTGAATAATATCTTACAGGAGGAAACTGTACTATTCAATCTTCTATGGCACATAAACAGTGGAATATTTCATCCATCCATCCATCCATCCCTCCCTCCACCCACTCTGAAGGGGGATGGGGGATGACACAAGTACATCATGGGTGAGATTCCAGACAGAGTAATATTCCAGAAAGAATATTTGTACTTTTTTCCAATATTTAGGATATAAGTGTGTAAAATAAATTTAAATAAAATGTTACCATGTGTTTTAAACATATTTTTATTCAGCTACAATTAAAAGTGTACTAATTTGAGATATATGAACCCTCTTATGTTTGCGTGTTACACTACGGGCCTGTAGCCTGCAGCTAACCTGATAACACACTGACACTCTATGGGCACTATTGGAGGAAGAAGGTGAGGGGAATGCACCAAGCTATTTGCAGATACCGTATACCTCGGGAATAGCCACGGCGTTGGATTTCAATATAAGCCAGTTTTAGTGCCATAGCTTTCTGTGAATGGGAGCCTGGTTCCTATCCCAGGCTGGATTTAGATCACAGGTGTTGACCTTAGCTACTGTGGATAGGGGCACTTCATGTTCATTCCCGTGACTCTGGCAGGGAAGAGCTGCAGCCTCTGAGCTGAGGAAAGGTATCATAGTGCCTCAAATCTGATGAACATATAACCTCAGTGCAAAGATCACAATACAGAACACTGGCTTTTATTATGCAATTCATACATTTCCAAAACTGTGCAGCAAAGTGTTAAACTCACACAATTGCCTCTGTTTTCTTATTTCCCCAGTTTCACTGGAACCTGACAGGATTCAGGGCAGCACAAGAACAGGTCTGCATGTAGGGGGTATTATTTTAAATAGAAGAAGTGTATTTACATGAGCTATTTAGTGAAAAAAAAAAAGGTTTGGGCAAGGATTTACTGAAAAAACATTAAATTGGCAAGGCAACTGATAAAATCTAAGGAAATTTAATTAGAGCAACAATGATTTACAAAAAAATAAGATAATCTTAATGTGTATGTATGAAGCGTATGATGTGCATTCAAACCTATAGACTTTCGTACATTACTTGGCCATTATTTGTATATTTAAAGAGTAAATCCTTGACTCATGTCCAGGGTTTTTGAAGAATGAGCTAACATTATTAAAATCAGAATTTTTCTTATGAAGGCAAAATATCATCGCATCACTTTGATATGTCATCTTGGGAAATTTCTTTTTCATGAGAAATTCACCTTATATGTATAAAAATCGCACATACTTGCCATACGTACTTGGCTGTCATGGAGGTAATACAATAATATATCACATTGGATTCATGTATCACCAGAGATATGAGGCTTAATTTCAGCAGTGTTCTTTTGACCATTTTCTGCTGCTCTGCACTAATAAGAAGCTTTCCACAGTTGTTTCCAAAGGACTTTTTTTTCAGAAGCCATTGACTGGCGGTGTAAAGAGGAGAGGTAGGTATAGGGTGTCTGAAGCGGAGTGCGAACAGCTGAGAGGTGTGATTTCACAAGCTCGCTCTCCCTGTCACAAGGCTGATTGGGCTGGACAGGAGGTGCAGGAGAGGCCCAGGCTTCTAAAAGACACCAACAGGTGGGAGGCCGCTGTGGAGGGGGGTGGCGGGGGCTAGAAAAGGCTGGCCGGCCAGGCCTGCTCTGGACACAATCCAGGAGCCGGACACAGATGAGGATAATGCTGGAGGAGGAAAACAGGAAAACAGGGAGGCTGGCAGGAAAAAAGATGTATTGGAGAATTTAAGCATTTAATTTCCAAAGCAATTATGAAATCTGTAGAAGGAACAGGTACTGTTTTGGCCATTTCTGTCTTTTGGAGGTGTAACTTTGCTGTTAAATCTAACAATCTGGGTTTGTGGATATGCTCTCTATCAGTTTTTAGTAAATTTTTAAAAATATGCTTACTTTTAAAATGTGCTTATCTCTTTATGAAGTCTTTGTTAGATGAGATCTTAATAATGGGTTGCAATTTGAGTATCAGTTCAAATGTAATTGTAATTAAATTGTTCCACATTTTTTGTTACCAAAATAGGTGATACAAATGAAATGATGATTCTCAAAATATTCAGACTAAAATCGGCAAATTGAACATGTGCTCTTTTGAAGGAGACTGAGTAATGGAAAACTTTTTTATAGCATTATAAAACACTTCTGCTATTTAAAAATAGCAAACTATTCTCTATAGGAGAGAAGCATAATATAAATGCTATATTTATAGCATTAAAACTATATATATATATTTCAGTGTTTTAATGCTCAGGGTACCACTCATCATCCTCAGTGGTACGCCCTGCACCGTCATATGTAATTAAAGTCTTTAGGATGAACCCAGAAGAGACCTCTGCCTCTTCCTGGGGACGTAGAACACAAAATATACACAGAATGACTTTTGACGAAAATAAGGTGCGTATCTTTCAGTTAAGGATTTAACATGTTATGGAAATAAATACAGTTCTTTGGAGAGAGAAAACTGTGCGATACATCAATGGCCTTTATCCTCACACTGAAAAAACACATTAGATGGCTTCTCTACAGGATGTGAAAAAAGAGCTGATTCTCACAAGAAAGACTAGGATCAGGTGACATCACTGTCACGTACGAAGGGGAGCGGGATGCGACTGTGCAGGTGACAAAGGCTTCCTTTGATCTACATGTGGATCCCCCAGCTTTCTGGGTAAATAAGGGCATGGATTGCTGTGCAGATGAGGAGCACTCAGAACCATTTGGGTGGCAGTTAAGAAACACCTGGTGTGTCTAGGGAGAGGATGAGGTCGACTTGGGTTCAGAGGTAATCGTGAAATTTTAGGTGTTTGGGAACTCTGTTTGGCTGGTGACTTCCCTGTCTTCTGATTTAATTCACGGCGTTGGGATGTCATCCATTCACAGAGGTTGAGAAAAATATATATCATGGATATTTTAAATCTACAATGAGTTATAATAATGTCTTTAGTCTACTCCGTGATTACTCACACCATTGTGCTTGTACTCTTGGTGCTCATACCATTTTAAAAGTGATGACTTGTTGTGGCCGCTTAGAACATGCACTAATGTAGGTAACTTTACTCTGTTTTGACATGGCATGATGTTCGACGGAAAGCATGTTATGGATGTGCTGTGGTGGCAGGCACTCGTGCATGCGCAAATGCGAAAGGTGACCTTTCAGGGAAGGGCCGTTTTGGTCGGTCGGCTTAATCCTTCATTATGTCACCCAGGCGGCACGTGGTTGACGACTTGCTAAGGACTGACTCAGCCAATCAGGCTTTCGGATTCAGTAGTACTAACCTATGGGAGAGAAGCATAACTTCAGTGCAGTGATTCTGAATACTGTAGTGTAATTTTAAGGACAGAATTACCATGATGAAGAAATCCATGAAATCAATTGTTTTTGAAAAAAAAGAATGAAGTCAAATGACTGGAAAGGTAGCATATTCATTTTCTACACCTGTTTGTCCTAAGCAGGGTCACAGGCTTGAAGACTGATATAGCTGCCAGTGTTCTCCCACTACATGCCCTTTGCATGCTACGCCATGCCATACCATACCATACTAAACTATTGCTATTTGTATTATTAACTGTTAATTTTGCTGGCTCTGGTTTGGGTCCAGGCTCTCCAGTGTGTTTAAAAGGATGAATGGTGTCTGGAGCCAGAGCATCCAGTTTCTGCTCTCTGAGATGACATGCTTCCTTATATCCCCATATGAATACGTCAGTTATGGAATGTAAGGAAGTGTGTGGTTTCGGGGACGACTTGAGCTCCATTAGAGAACGCCTTCATGCTCCAAAACAAAATAACAGGCGGGAAAGACCGGCTGTGGAATTCAGCCTGCCAAAGCAGACATGCCAGTGCATTGTGGGAATACCGGTCCTTTAAAATTCCTGTCATTTGTCAGTCTATATTGAAGTAAGGCAGCGAGAGAGAAAGTGATTGGTGTGATAATTCAAGAACGCCAGGTGCAGAGTGTGTCACTGCACAGAGGACAGTGGCCCGCTGGCATCTGGGTTTATATCCCGCACCCCCACCTCCCACCCAAGCATGCGTGTGTGCTGGGGTATGGTGTGCACCCCCAGCTCAAATCCACAAGGCCACTGGGGGTGACAATCAAAACTAATTGGTGGGGAGCATGTGCAACCTACTATAGCTCGTAGAGGACTGAGTAATGGGGGGCCTACAAGAGAGGAGACCTCATGGACTGTGTCCGATGAGGCACTGGAAGTTGAGCCCAGAGGAGGGGACACGCTGGGGAGGAATACCTACACCCTGCCTCCCAATACTCCCCCATCCATATTTCCAGCTTTCACAATCCATTTCTCCAGCCATGTGACTCTTTTCAGAACCTAAGCATAGCACGGTGTCCTTAGTCAATATTATCAATACTCTACTTGGCCTCCATTTTCATTTAGCTTGTCCTGTTCCATCAACATGACATAACATGCTGGTTTCAGAAGCATGCTATGGTAGGTGACACAAAGTGACACAGCAGAACATTGAGAATAAACTCATCATTGGCGAGATTTTACAACATACTCAGTTCCTTTCCACCACTTCACCTTCCCTCACCATGCACGTTCTCCAAACATACCTGCAGACTGACATTCATATCATAATAATTAATGATCGTCCATGAAAGTAACAGAAAACTGAGCTATTTTTTGCTACATCAGGTATAGATATTGACAATAATAAAATGATCTTCTTACTTACTTCCTGTTGCTTTTCACATTGGCTGTGACTTGTAGGGTATCAATTCAGCCCATTGCACTTGTTCCTCCTCTCTGTAGGTGGAGACACCACTGCCGCCACATGGCCACAGAGGCTCCCAAAGACGAGCCCACAGCCACGGCTCTCTGCCGCTGGAGCAGCACGCCTTGCTGTGGCTGGTAAAATGGAACCAAGTCAGGTGTTTCAGTGAGGTTTGGTCCCCTTCAACCAGCTACTGCGCTGTGAATTCTGTCATCAAGCTCAGTGAGAAAAAAAAAGAGAAGGGTTTACGTAACGAAGGTCGAGATGTACAAGACATTGGAGTGAGGAGGTGGACAAGGTCTTTGTGAGTAACGCAGCACTGGTCAGTCATGTTTAATCTTGCAAGAAGTGAATGCTGATGAAATTCAGTATAGTGTCCAGTAAAGAAAATGGGGAAAAACATAATTAGTTACTTTCAACTAGAATAATTTATTTTTATTATGCAAATGCTGTATGTACATTTATCTAAATAAAAGAATCAGCAACTGAAAAGCATGGTGTTCCTCTTTGTATAAATTGACTCTTTTCTTGTTCAATTTCATTGAAAAAGCATCAAAATAAAATGCTGCCATCCCCCTCATAATCTGCCAAGAACAATAATGTGTAAAACTGTATGGCCTTACAGTAACACTACTATATGAACTGAAAGTTTACACAAAGTTCCCAAAGGTTCGATTAACATAGTCAAGTAATTTTATAATTTAATAACCAATTTTAGTTATAATAAATAAAAACGTGTAACATAATTACTGCATTTGTCATATTAGATCATTATTGTTATATATTTCTTGTCAATTATTTTATCTAGAACATTTTTTCAAAAAGAGCCAAAGCAATATTTACCCACATTATTTGGAAAACTTTGTACAGTTGTCAGGGCAACATAAGGTAACTTTAAAATGCCGGTAGTGATTCCTGCTGGTGAGCGCAATCAGTGAAATAAGAATAAAGTTATTGTGGTGACTAAAGGCACTCTAAACAAACAAACAAACAAACAAACAAACAAACAAGCATGGCACTTTTCTGAGTATAGCGCCTCCAAGGACCTTATTTACGCCGTGTTTATGATACCGTATAAGAAGGAGACGGAGCCTAGCTGGATTTGCACATTCGATGATTTCATTTAGTAACCGAGAGTGGTGAATTCACGGTAAGGTGGAAAGCAAAGACGGTAACAGGGCTGGAGTAGCTAAAACAAAGTTTCAATTGTAATACATAATGCCAGAATAAACAGTAACATCTTAAGAAAACGCACAAACGCGAGGCAGATTTATAAATATCAGCTAGAATAAAAATAGTCGTAGCCCATTTCTTGATCTTACCATTTATATTTCAGAGGGCTATAGAGGGCCGTCTATTTATTCACTCCTGCATCATTCTTTCATTCGCTGGTTAATTATTGCTACAGGCAGCATGACACGCCATTCCGGAGCGCCTATCATCGGTCATCCATGCAGTCGCAGAACCGCCGCTGATCTTTCTACGCGGTGACTCGCGCCGTAGCGTCGCTCGCGCTCCAGCAGGAGGCGCTGTCACGCCCCCATACCCCCCGCACGCGCTCCTGTCTGCCAAACATGGCGGCTTCATCAGAAAAGCAGCTCACTGAAGGTAGGTGTGTTTGTTATTCAGTACAGAAAATTAACGCAGTTCTTCGGATTGTCCGACTTTACCGACTTTACGTTATATACGTTTCAGTTATGTTAGTTGTTATAAGACTGTGCTAAGCTATGTGTGGCTTACCCATTAGCTTGCTGAAGAGGTGCCTTGTCGGGAAGCTAGCTGTCATGTTACCCGTTAATCTTAAGTTTTTTTATGTTCAGGTGTGGCTGTAATGGCTAGTCATCTCTTTTGCATTTCTTGCATCATTTACATCATTTAATCTTTATATTTCTAGTGAACATATTATGCACGTCTGATGCAATTGGGTGTAATGATAGCTGGTTAGCCAGCCAGGTGGCTAACTGTCGTTATGGAGCCTCAATGTGTCTTCACTCCATTTCTTTGGTTTCAGAAGACACGGATTCGAAAAGAAATGAAATTTTACGGGCCAAAGTAAGAACGTTCATTGCATATTTTTGTATTACCAAAATGTATAATTATTGACCGGGCTCCATACTTTATTCTGAATCCGTCGTATAAGTTTGATACTGAATAGTTAGCAGGGGTCTGATGTGGAGGTGCTTTTTGCCGGTAGAATGAAGGAAAGGAGTTGAGCAAAGAAGAGAAACAGAGGCTGAGAAAGGAGAAGAAGCAGCAGAAGAAGAAGAAGAAAGATGACGGGTGTCCCCCGGACAGCAAGGCGGAAAAGCAGCCCGTAGCCCCTGGGTCATTGCAGGCTACCCAGACGCAGAAAGGTGAATAGGGGTCATCCTGCTGTTTGACAGAAAACACACACATCTTCTTCATTCTTTAGCTTTTAGACTGATAAGAACCCAAGTACATTTAGGGAGCATCATTGGGTGGGGTCAGTGTTGTGGGGTTGATTTCCAATTCGGGCTGTGTGTTTGCATGTTCCCATGATCATGTTGGTGTTGTCCAGGTACTCCAGCTTCCTCCTGCAATCCAAAGATGTGGTTGGATGAACTAGTGTCTCTGTATTTTTGTGTAGTGTGTGGTTGTGTGCCCTGGAGTAGATAGCATCCCATCCAGAGTGTAGTTACCCTGTACTGTATATGGGTGCTGGAGGGGGCTTTGGAGTACAGATCTGACCTGGCCTCTTTCGTGGCCTGTTTACTACATTTCTGACAGAACTCTCAGATATAAATTTTGCTAACTCCTGCTGAATGATCGAGAAAAATCTCTGGCACTGTCGCTGGTGCTGGATAGTTATGCATTAATGTTACAAAACCTTGTTTTTAGTGAAAAGAATAATTTACATGGAAAATATGTGAATTTAAAACAGCTTTTATCATTCATTCTGGCAGTTTCACAGAATACAGCAGTAGTGCTTTTTGCCCTTTGCCGTGGTCCCATGAGGCACACATTGTTTTAGTCTTTTAAGTCTGGGCTCCAAACTCTTCCTTGTCACTCAGCCCCAGCATCGGCTCCTGCTTGCGATGCCTCCACGGCTGCTGACAAGCCTCCCAAGAATAAAGCAGAGCGGGCAGAGAGACGGGCGCGACAGGAAGCGGACCGAGCCAGCAAGCAGTCCAGAAAGGGAGATCCCACCTCCCAGGCACCTATTGGCAAATCCAAGCCTCCTCCGAGTGAATCTCAGTCAGGTATGGTTGTCTTGGACGCCTTGCTGAATTCTTTCTTACATGCTACTGTCTGACAAAGTAAAAACTTTAATGTATTTTTAAATCACCAGTCTTTATTTGACCTGTAGCATGGAGTTTTATCACTATCAAGTCTTTGATCTACAAACAGGTGAAAACCTTATTATGGACTCATGATGCGCTGGGAGGCCCAGAGCTGTCCTCAGCAGCCCACTGTTGATGTTGATCCCAGCTCATGGGAGTTTTACTTAAAAATTTCTGAGGGTAGAATGAGAAATGATTTGTTCAGAGAGCTATAACTAATCAGATTATAGGGGGGGGGTGAGTCTAAGCAACTAGAGGAGGCGGGGCCAGGAAATCTGATTAGTTGATCCCGCTTCCTCTAGTTACTGGGACCCACCTTTTCTGCAGTCTGATTTGGTCAGCGAGATAACCAATCACTTTTCGTTCTGCCCTCATTTTTGTGTAAGTAAAACTCCCACAAGTTTGATCCCTCCCTGTCCTTTCTGTAGTGGTGAAACGACTTCCCGAACACGTTCAGGTGGATGATCCCGCAGCTGTGAGGAAACTGGCGAAGAAGTTGGAGAAGCAGCAGGTTAGACTTCTTTCTGTATGTTTTCTGTCTGTTACGATGATAAATACAGCATAGTGTATTCATTTAATGGTTTCGTTTCAACATGTGACCTTTCTGTTTTTCTAAATGACTCTGTCTGTGCTGGGATTTAAACAAGCCAGGTCTGATTATAACAAAAAGACTGGCACACAGCTGGCCGCTCTGTGCTCTGACTTCACTGCATGTGCTCAAATTCTGTCTCTTTCAGACTCCTTGGAGACATTCTAGTAAAATGGTTTCTGGACTACAGGTCTGGTTCACCTTGTTTGCTGTTGCTTTAATTTCGGGTGAAAGATTTGCCCCCTATGCCCCCCACCCCCGAATAATTTCTAACCCTGGGTTATTAGTCAAGGCCACAGCAAGCTGGAGTTGAGCTGCTTGAATTATTTTGATTATTCTGAATGGTGGTGTGGCTGCCTCACCTTTCCATGCTTTAAACAAAACAACTGGTCGCTGTAAGCATTGTCCCCGAATTTTGTTTCTAAAGGGGAAAACCAGAATGTAGCCCTGACCCTAGGGCTTGTGCCAGTTTGCGGTATTTTTTTTGGCGCTCAGATGCCTGTTCTGTTTTCCAGATCCCAGTGAGGTCAGAGTATGGCTACAAAGTGTCATTATTCTCCCATTTACATCAGTACAGCCGTAAGGCACCTCTTACTCAGCAAATCAGGTATGGTGATAATGCCTGCTTTTGACTGGATGTGAAAATGCTGCTTTTAAAGTCATGCCCTTCCCTCTTTTGTAATTGTTTTAGATGTAGTGAGTCAAATAGGATGTGATTTCAGTGTACTTGGCTTTATTACATTCTTTAATAAACTTGCAGTGGATTGGGCTGCTGTTTGTTCACCTCTCTGCTCTGTTATTGATTGTTTTTGTCTGCCAAAGCATTCCAAACACGGTGATCCACCCTTCTGTTGTGCGGCTGGGCCTGCAGTACTCTCAGGGTATTGTGGCAGGCTCCAATGCCCGCTCCATTGCCCTGTTGCATGCCTTCAAACAGGTATCGACTTCTTGAGGCATCTGCCAGACTTTCAGCTCTGTCTCTCTATCCTCTTGATTCCCACCTGTTGATTTCCTACAGAGAGCTTTTCTATACACTCATTTAAACTCATTCCTGTTTTGTGTTCTAGACACTAATACTAGTGTCAAAAACGAAAGGTATTAAACATCAGAAAAAGTGCCTCCTTAGCAATGGCAGTCCATGTGAAAGTCTGTCGTACAGTAGATTTAATCTGCCGTGTTCAGCCCCAAAGATGCTCTGTTTACTTTGTACCCTGATTAGGTGCCCCCCCTTCTTTCCTGTAGGTTATTCAGGACTACAGCACCCCTCCCAACGAGGAGCTGTCCAGAGACCTTGTAAACAAACTGAAGCCCTACATCAGGTATGAAGTAAAATGGCATTCGCTTTTATGTCATTGGCACTCAGTTGACTAGTCCCAACTTTAACGCAGAGTTAATCAGGCTATTTCACATTTTAACGCTAGTTAGTATTGATTCTGTATATAAGAACTGATAGAAATTTTGTGGCACTCATAGAATATCTCATTGGTTTTTACCTTTCCCCCAGTTTTCTCAATCAATGTCGCCCCCTGTCAGCCAGCATGGGAAATGCAATCAAGTACATCAAAAAGGAAATCTCCAATATTCCAAATAGCTCAAGAGAGGAAGAGGTGAGTGACATGTAATGCATGTATGGAAAAACAGTGCAATTATACTCATACTTATTTTGTGTGCATTGGCATTTTTATGACATGAAATTAGCACGTATTTAATCTTGTATTACAGTAAATGTGTACTTGGATATCAGTTATGTCAGTCCCTCTGTATTAGAATGAAGGGCCAAGTGCTTAAACACTGTGGCTTTCTGTACATTGAGCTTTCCCAAGGACTCTAGTGTCAAGTCCAAAAACTGCAATTAATTGAATTTGTATCTAAATATCCGATAGTTGATGGTTGTATTATGGTGTTTGTTGTACAGTCTTGTCTGTGTTAATGGTACTAGCTTGGTGGAGGTCACTCATTTCGGTACCTTCGCGTCATTTTAACTAAGCTAGCTGCATGACGCCTGTTGCAGGAGCAGGATGAAAAATTGTCCCCCCGTCTGAAAGTGACTGTGCTTCACAGGCCAAGTCCCACCTGCAGAGCTGCATCAATAATTACATTGAGGAGAAGATCAACCTAGCAGCCAAGGCCATTTCCAAGTTTGCCATTGAGAAGATCAGCGACGGCGATGTCATTCTGGTCTACGGGTGGTAAGCTCTTGCTTAGCACTCATGTTGGCATGTAACATGAAATTAAAGGGAAAGTTGCTGGTAGAATTGGAGAGACCAGAACATCTTAAATGAAAAGGGTGTGCTCAGGGCTGTTTGTATTTACACCACAGAAAGGAGTCACATGCAGTCTTAACGACAGGCAGGGGAGCTGAGAGTTACTCTTTCCCTCCGCTGTGCTCACCCTTGATCTCTGACTCCCTTCCAGCTCATCACTGGTCAACCACATCCTGTGCGATGCTTTTGAGAAGGAGAGGAAGTTCAGGGTGATCGTGGTGGACAGCCGGCCTAGGCTGGAGGGCAGGGAGGCCTTGCGGCGGCTGGTGAAGATGGGCATCCGGTGTACCTACGTCCTCATCTCTGCTATCTCCTACATCCTGCCTGAGGTGCCCCCCTGCCCTCCTGTTCTGTTCTGTGCCCTCATACATCACAGGAGAGAACACAAATAATATTGTGCATGATAACTGGAAAAAAATATCAGTGTGTAGAAACATAGCAGGGCTCTAATGGTACACGGAATTCATAGTTCGATTCACGGTTTGGTGCATTTTCGGTATAGTGAGGAAAACGGAATTTATTTGTAAATTATTATTAAAATAGAGAAAACACAGAAACAGATGTAAACCAAACAAAAGACAACGTGTCTGTGTAACAAACCCTAAGAGATGCTCATTTGCAGGTTCTGTCACACGATGATTTAAGCCCAACAGCTAATTTCAATGCTTACAGTGCCAACCTTTCGAGAGGCAGTGGCATCAGAGTGTCATTTAATACAACAAATCTAATTAGGCACTTGCAGAAACATAACGAAGACTACTGTGAAACCACGAGGTTCACGCAGATGAAAAATGCAGTACTGTGTGTGTGTATGTATATATAATTTTTTTTTTTTTTAAATGCACAATGTTCCCGTGCTTGTGTGTTACGAAGTACTCCCATAATTATGTAGTTATATCAAAGGAAAACATTGGTTATAATGGACTTAAGTGTTATAAAAATCAAAAAGATAGAAAAATCAAAAAGTTTCATTAAAATAAGAAAAAAATTGTTGATTTCAAAATATTGATGTTGATGCATTTTCAGCGTTGACGTCATGAACTTCGTCTACTAATCATGGCAGCCCTAGTTCAGTTTTATCACAGTGTACCTGGTTTGTTGTACTGCAGCCTTAAGTGGTGTAAATTGCCAATGAATAGACATTTTTTGAATCGTGAAGCTTCATGATCCTGCAATGTAAATCCTATCCATAGAATAAGCTCTAGGACTCTTTACTGACATTCTGTATCCCTGTGTTCCCCAAAGGTGTCCAAGGTCTTCCTAGGAGCACATGCACTCCTAGCCAACGGCTACGTGATGTCACGTGTCGGGACATCCCAGATAGCCCTGGTGGCCAAGGCCTACAATGTGCCCGTGCTGGTGTGCTGCGAGACATACAAGTTCTGTGAACGAGTGCAGACAGACTCCTTCGTGTCCAATGAGCTCGGTACTAAAGATTGGTTGGCCCACTTGTGTACTGCTAGGCTTACCTGATGATGTAGAGCCATCATTATGTGACTAACCACCTCTTTCTAAAGTTTTAACTTAGTCAACTTCAGCCCTGATCGCACAGAAAGTGACACCAGATTTTTGTCTAGATGACCCTGACGAGCTTATGGCGACCCGGAAGGGGAAGACGCAGCTGGAGCACTGGCAGGACGTGCAACTGCTGGGCCTACTGAACCTGGTGTACGACGTGACACCCCCCGACTTCGTGGACCTGGTGATCACTGAGCTGGGCATGATCCCCTGCACCTCTGTCCCAGTGGTGCTCAGGGTCAAGAATGTGGACCAGTAAGCCCAGCTCCCGCCCGTCTGTGTTGTACACAGTGCTTCCTTCGGCAAAAATAAAATTATTTCAAATGGCGTTTGTGTGGAACCCTAGTTTTAGTTTTATTAAAAACAAAAACAAAACACTATTTACCACTGATTATAAGGTGCACATTGTTCAAACAAAATGTTCAATATGAAAATTGCTTCAGCGTGAAGTATTTCATATAAACATCTCATTTTGGTGTTTTCTTTTTTTTTTTTACTTTTCAGTACATTCTCAACTCAAGTCAGTTAACGCTATTCAAAAATGATAATTTAAATACAGGGGACTTAAAATATTTCACAGAAGACAAAAGGAGGTCCTTGTTTGAAACTGTCAGTTAAATCTCCAATAAAGTAAACTTCAGGACTGAAGTTGTAAACTAGGCTGTAATATAATTGGCTTACTTTGTGCCCTATCCTGAAAGTGGACAAACAAACAACAAAACATATCTTAGATGTAAATTAAAATGTATAAAAGTATCATTCTGAATTAAGGGCAAAAGACAGCAGTGTTAAAGTAGAGTATCTTTGCATGCATAAAACTGATTCTGTCCCATTGAACTGGAACTAAAGTAGCTCAGTTATGTAAACCGTACAGAGCAAGACAATTTTTAAATCCTTCGATCCATAAGAAATTTCAGTACCTGAAAACAGTACCAAGTATCTATTATTGTCAGCATGGTTTAAAAAGGTATTTTTATCCAAAAGGATCGATCTCTTAGTCCTTTCCACAGGCTGTCATCAGTGGTTTTAGGCAGAGCCTCCTCAAAAACATCAGTATTCAGGTTCCAGTGCTGCTTGAAATGTGCAAAAATGAATCTTAGACCAAGCAGCTCAGACAGTTTTGGCTTTCCGCCGCTGTGTGACCCAAAGGATGCCCGACACCATGATGGTACTCGCGCCAAGGATCCCAAACACCTCCACCATAGGGAACCGGCCCTTTAAGAGACACAAAAACAGCCTCTCAGCTGGCTCATCCTGCAGATTTGTTTTCAAGTTTCAAAGTAAAATTCTGCCTGTAGTCATGGATGCTGTGTATTTTGTTTTTATTTTACCCATTACCTTCAGACCTACTATGTGAACAACAGGGGAAAGAATATTTAAGTCACATTATTGACCACAACACGTCACATGAGTAACTTGCTTCACACCTCCAGTTTGTGGTGTTAAAACTCACTGTCACTGTGTGTGTTTAGTCTTCCAGCTTCTAGTGACATGCAGTGAGGTAAACTGTAGTGGCTAAAGTGTCTGCATTGAATGAGTGTGTTACGAAGTACATCATGTGAGGGGACAGCATCTCATCCAGGGTATAGCCCTGCTTTGTGCACCATGCTGCCTGGGACAGGCTGCAGGAAGAAGAGGCTGGAAAATGGAGGGATCAAAAGTGGTTTGAAATCTTGTCAAAAAGACATCCAGGCAAAAGTTATGTTATACAAGAAGATGTCAGGCTGCTCACCTTCCGGAGACACTTGTATCCATGGTACTCCCCAGAACAGTGGCATTGAACAAAGCTAGGGCCATATGGTGCACAAAGGGAGTTTTCAGGGCAACTCCAGGCTACATACATCAACGACAAATATAGGGCAATTAAATTCAACTGAGTTCAGGTTGCTTCTGCTGAAACATTCAGTGATGGACATTGTTACATTTTAATTCCAAGGTGACGTACACATATTTCCGCCACTATAGCAGGCATCCCGCTGTCCTTCACACAGACAGACAGAGCCAATGTCCTCCACAGTCTCCCAAGATTCATTACCGCCAGGGCACTGACGTGTCAACGGCAACCTCCTGAAATGGGAAACGGTTATTTTCAGGATATAATCATTTCTTCAAAGAGGGTTGCCAGTCACCCAAACGTTTAATGCTGTATTATATAATACATGCCATTACAACTTAGAGAAACTCACAATGAATGCAGCTGTGTAAATCCCTGAAAGATGGACTCGCTGATGTTTACAGTCGGGTTGGCTGATAAATCTCTATTGAATGAAAAAAATATGCTTTAAGTTGCACATACTCGCTCTTGAAAATTAAAGCAGAAAAACTGCGTTATAAAAGAGCCGATCATTGAAATTAAACAAACGTTACATACATCATTACGGCGGTTACTGCTTCGTGAAGATCATCCATGTCTCCCAGGGAACAGTTGGAGAGGTCCAGCCTAAAGGAAACACAAAACTAATGACAACAGGCAACCCTTTATAAATGAACAGTGTGCGTGAAATCCAGCCACAAGGCAGGTTTGTCGAAAGGATGTTCTCCTACCCGATGATGGTGGCCGTGTCCTGGTCCCCCTGATGTCGCAGGCAGCAGCGGCCGTCCACTAGCCCTGCGGAAGAAACGCAGAAGTTTCCCACGGCCGATCCGTCCTGCAGGCTGCCGTCGCACAGGTGACATACCTGGTAACCGGGGTACACAGGAGGGAATAATCAACACTTCTTTTTAAAAAGAAAGTCCATCTTCACTTGTGTGCTTGTTCGAAGAAAAAAAAATACATCCAACGCCAGTTAATCGCAAAAAATAATAATAATATAAGTAAATAAATACATAAAACAAACGCAGTCGGTCTCACCATTTCAAACTAGGTAGGCAGATCACAGTTACTAAAATGGAGACTTCTGAATAACCGTGATCATCCTGACAGGCTTCAGACATGTAAAACACTCAATCCTGCCTGACTGATAAAAACACATCACATGGGTAAACGGTATTAAAAGACGCCAGGACGCAGTCGGTCATGGACCGATGCTTTCAGTCCTGATTATCTTCCTACCTGAAAGCGGGTCTGCTGGAAACTCGCATGTAAACAGACCGACATGAGCAACACCGCGATCACAGTGAGCGCCGTGCACCCTCTCGCCGTCATTTTCGAGTCCCGTGGATTACTGAGGTCATATGACCTCTTTAAACGTCACATGACGGTGAGGTTGTCGCCAGGAGACGCCTGCCTGTAGCGCCCTATTTCAGCTCCTATGCCAGCTCTGTTGCAACGAAATGGTACAATGCACACTGTATTACAATAGGCTGTTCTTGTATGATTAGCTATAACCTTTGTTATTTCCTTCATTTTGTGGAGAAAAGACAGGCATATAAACACTCTTTAAATTCTGACACTGTAGAGTCAGGGTATGTGATGTGTCGTGTGTAGGTCTTACTGCAAATAGGTGGACGGTTGGTATTCAGTCAAATGTACAATTTAATATTAAAGTTATAAATAATACAACAAAAAAAATTCTTGTTTTCAAAAAAAGAAATAAACTATGATATAAATAGATCCGCTTAGTTCGTTCCAAAACACTATGAATTGATAATAACTTTTCTCATTGTTCAAGAATACTGGCGCCTTCTCTGGCAAGATCTACAGTTGTCAGAGACAGCACTATAGCTGCATATATATAAGGTCATCTGACTAGTCTGACACTTGGAAACGCACTAATACAGTAGAAGGGGTGTGATGTAACTTTGTACCCGTTTATAGCTTAAAATATATAAAAATATGAAACATTTTTTACAAAAAAAATTGTCACAACAAGTACAAAGACAAAAAAACAATGGAATGTTATGTTTCTTACTTATATATAATATTTTTAAAAAATAAAAAAAACATTAATCCCCCTTTTCGCAAATAGATCGGCCCTTGGGTCTTTTGCGATGTCCTGTAAAAAGAGCTGTACAAGTAGGCACACGTTGAACGCATAAAATGTTTCGACAGTAATTCCCTACGCTTTTAGTCACATTTATCTTTTTCCTTGACTTTCGCCTTTTTGCATCCAACAGAAAGTATTTGGATGTGACAGCTATTTTGCCTAGCGCGTCGGATGGGATTTTCCCCCCTTTTTATTCGTATGTACCATTAAGTGTGGAGACGGGGGGTTCTTTTTGCCGGAACAAAGTATCAATTTAAAAACTGAACAATCCGGAACGTAACGTGGTACTGCATCGGATTGGAGTGAAATAAACTCGTTTCAGAAGTGATTTATTACTAGACATGTGCGGGTCTTTCTTTGAAGTTTGAAAAAGGTTTCGTCAAACAGGGCTGATACACACCGACAATGAAGCTGGAATTAAACCCAGTCCCAACATGGCTGCTGCGGGGACGTTAGGCAAAGTTAAACTCCTTACTTGAGAAGTTTTATTTGTAAATCTGTTCAAAGAAGGAGATCGTTAGGATACAAAACTGGGGGGAAAACAGCGTCTGAACACATCGGTGTGTGCATCAGAGTTTGGTGGACTGCACCACCAGGAATATGCAGAAGAGAATCCGCTGGCTGCCTAGGGTGCTTCCTCCGGTCCTAAACACGTATCTCCTGCTTGTCTGTGGCTGCGCTGGACTCAGACTGTAGATCCCGGTGCCTTTACCCCCCAAAAGCTGTTTAAATTTGGGCTCTTTAAAACCTGCTTGAGTAAAGATGCATTTCTCCATTCCTGAGACTGAGGTACGCTCTGGAGATAATGGATCAACGTACGTGGTGAGTCCCCATCTCGCTTTATCCATTTATATTTGTCATTTTAGCGTCCGTTCTCCGTAGAGATTACATTTGTTGGATATCTTCATATTCAAGAATATCGAGATCATTGAAATATTGCCCAATTTTCACATACAGGAAAATGAAACGTCTATGATTGACTAGCACTCATTTGATTTTTTTTTTTTAATTATCGCGCATAATAAACCTCGAGTAGGGTATTTCTTTAATTTCGAGGTGTTCGTTTCTCTCGTGGTTGAGGAGGGCTTGTGTTTTGGGGGACCTGCATTTGGGATTGATTGTAGCTCTTTAGCAGACACTTATTGCATCCGTCTTATAATTGTAGCGGTTGAGTGTCACTTTGCGTAAGGGCAGTTTGTGTTTTTTCCACACTGTTTGCTAGTGTTATTTCTAGTGTCGAACGATTTCGCATTTCCACACTTCGTCGTATCGAAAGAGCATTTTATTTGTGAGTGTCTGAAGGATTTGCGAAGAAAGACGTTTTTTTAACTTAAATACCTTTGGGATGCATGGACTGTGAGCGTTTTGGTTGACTCCAGCTTACTCCAGCTTAATTATATATATTTTTTCATTGCTGTTGCACCACAGTGTTTGTGATACCTCGGTGACGCAGTGGTTGCCCATTCCGCATATCTCTATGCATAATAAAGCCCAGTATAATCTGTACCCCGTATGCCTGGCACCGTCCTTTAAAAAAGAATTGAAGGTTTCGAGATGTTTTCCTGTCCTTTCCTAAGATCCCATTTTAAAGTTGAATAGCGCGAGGCCATGTCATGTGTTGTGTAAACTTAAGTACTTAAGTTTATACCGTAAAAAAACACATTGCCAATTGTCATTCAAAAAACAGTTTAATATGTTGTGTATCTGTAATTAAGCACGCATTTTGCTTCGAATATATTTCAACTGTTTCTCGTAGTGTTTCCTGTGGAAATTGATGGAAATAAATCCTTTTAATCCGCAAATTATTGGTAAAAATATATATGTTATATTGTTTATGTGGTTGGTTCAGCGCAGTCTGGAACGGATTATTGCGGATGTTATTTGAACATGTTGACCTAGAGTGGTGTCATTTATCTTTGTGGTTTATTTCATGATATTACTAATGTATTGATTTCTCTGTATGTCTGTCTTCTGTTCGATATGTGAAACGTGCGGCTTTATGTGGGCCGGTGCCTGGTCATGTATAGGAATATGCTTTTTATACTTAAAGATCTAGATGATTTTGATGGATCGCGTAGTTCCTTGTGAAGCTTTCCAGTGTGAACCGCCACCACTTGATCTTGGTTTCAGCGCCGCTGCAAAACAAATTTGTTCAATATTTAATTTTAATGCAGCGCACAACATCAAACTTTGCTTCTGCCTCTCATTTCGGGAATGAAAATCCTGCTTCCTTTTTCCTACAAAATTGAGATTATGGAGCAGAAAAGACAGGCAGTTTCTTTTGTTTTTCTCCTGACCATTTGTTTTGTTATTACTGGGAAATTGTGGATGTTGTGAGGAGTTACCAGACATCCCTGCCTGGCTGCAATTTAAGGCAATTTTGCTGCAAAGACAATATTATTTTGCAGAGTCGGCAAGGACAGTAAATGTTTATTGCAATGCAGAAGTAAGTTGTCCAAATAGGTAGCCATGGCAAAGTTCAACATGTTTTATATAAATTAACTGGTGCTGCAGCTTTGTGGAATGCAGTGGTAAATCCGATCCAGTCCAGTGTCAGGTTGTTATTATTGCTATTAAGCATTAGATTAACACAGCTAGATGGTTCGCCAGTAGAATAGCAATACTTTATCACCATGGGGAAATTGTATTTTCACCTTTCCCATCTGGCTCTCCATGAGACACACAGACAGGTGAAAGCTCGAGGGGTGGGGGTGTAACATCAGAATCAGATTTATTGGCCAAGTATGTTAAGTCACACAAGGAATTTAGTTCCGGCCAATGGTGTCTCTCAAGTTAGACAGTGTGCAGCCAATGAACATATAATGTACAGACAATGCACAATATACTAGCCATATAAACAAGAAATGCAAGACCAATTATATATAAAGTGCCAACAGTGATAATGATAATTACATATGGGAATTGCAACGCTTCTGGGGCAGTTGAGGGTTGAGGGCCCTGCTCAAAGGCCCAACGGCGGCGTGAGCCTGTCAGCCCCGGGATTCGAACATAAAGGGTGATTGTAGTGGTGAGTTGCAGGGTTTGGTATCCAAAAAAGGCTACAAGTAGTGTGCTGGTTATGGTGCAGGGCTTGATCCTAGTTTGGGAGAGTGAAGCTGTGACTGAGCATGGGCACTGATCCCTAAGCTGCTGAGCTCGGCACTGCCTTCTTTTGGTGCAATGTGGAAATGTTAAGCCATGAGATTTGGTTTTAATTGAAGCAGATGCAGGTCACATGGTATCTCAGTGGGTAGCACAACATATTCACATCTGCAGCAGTTTAGAACCTGTGTGTGTGCGCGTGTGAGTGCGTTCGCACATGTGGCGTTAGTACTCCCTGTTGTTTGCACAGATTATCTTGGAGTACTCCAAATATATACAGCTGGCCAAATTGATGTCCTTTAATTGCCTAAAGTGTGTGATTGTGTTTGCCCTTTGATGGACTTGCCTTGCATCTAGGGTCTCCCCTGACTCATGTCCAGTGCATTCTGGGATAGCCTTGGGGTTTACCATGATCTTGCACTGTGTGAGTGGTTATGGAAGATGGATAAAGCAAACAGACACTTCCTAGGTTGCATGTGCTCTGTCTGGTGTTTTTGTACTGTGATACATTGTGCATTTTAACAGCTGCAGATGTTAGAGATCATATAAACAGCACAGAACTCCCGATAAATGTTTCTTTGTGGCATTTGTCTGCCTGCCAGGTCACTTTCTCGGTTCTCTTTTGAAACTTTGTTTGTGTTTCTGAAAATCCAGTCATCTTCTGGAAGTCAATATTGTTATAAAACTGTAGCTGTTGACTGCATCATCATTTTTTTCCCTAGGATAATAAAGCACCATTGTTTTAAATATTTACTTCTTTTTGGCATCTGAGTTTGCTTTTCACTTAACTTTTTTGTGGACTCAGTTTCAGGATTGTTTGGAAGCACTTTGGCTGCAAAGTTGGCCGACTCAGAGGCCGCACTGAGCGTCAGCTTGGCCTGTCGGTGTGAAAAGTGCTCACTTGATGCTGTGTCACTTAACGGTAGTTTGTGTGACTGTGGGGGCAGCATTGCCCTTAATAAATCACAGTATAACTATTGTGGACCCTTGGTAAAGTGGAATGCTCTGTGCATTCCTAATGAAATATTCATTTATGAAATGTTTGTTTTTATTAACTTGTGTATACAAGTACTTAGATGTTGTGTAGTGTGGGCGTGTAAGGATGGGGTAGTAATGTGAAACTGAGCTTAGTCAAGGTTTTTTGTCCCCTTTTAATATTTTTCTAATGACTTAGTAAGTAAACAAAGATCTTGCAGTAGAGTCCAGCTTTTTGGTGAATACGCTTCTGTACCTGGTGAACTGCAGCGAATCCACCAGCTTCACTTATTGAAAAGCCAAAGTTATGTTTTTCTGGAAAATGTATGATATGATTTACTATAAGAACCTTATTCTCCTCCTCTTCCCCTCTTCCTGCCCTACCTCCCCTGCCTCTGTGGAACCCTCAGCCTGAGCGATGTGGATAATATATCTGTCACATGTTCATTTGTGCTCCATTTGCTTCTATAAGACTAGCTCCTGGCTAAATGCTACACTGGTGATGCACTCAGCAAGATTGCGTTTGTCTTGAAACCCCAAGGTTCAGCTGCCGGAGCCCAACCAGCACGCAAGTGCAGCATCAAACATCAAAGTTCGATGTCGTAAATGAAGCTCATAGGGCATTTTGGAGTCGGAGATACCGGCTAGCACTGGGGTTTGGTACACAGTTTTATATCACAAGTATTAACCACTTGTAGAACAAGAGAAACCAACCACCAGAGTTACGTAGTGGCTTATCGCAGCTCTGTAATTAATATGATTGCCGTGATACCCAGGTCACACCCATGAGGATGGTAACACCTGCTGTTAAGATACTAACATCTATATTTTGCACCTGATGGCACTAAATAGACTTAGTTTCTGAATGGATTCTCTCTTAGGTGATATTTGTGTGCCCGGTATGTTTAATTCTAGGTTTTAAGTACTGTTTGTAAAGCTCTTACTCCAGTGTTAAATACTTGAATTTGTTACCAGTCACTCATTGGCAGCAACTGTAACAAAGCTGGCTCTTTGACAGCTTAAAACTAATTATGTCCTGTCCGACTCGCTTATGTCCCTTTGGACAAAAACTTCTGCCAAATGAATAAATACACAGTACCGAGTTTCATCACACCACGAAACAAGAACAGATAATCTTATCTGAGTCATAAAATCTTCACTGTCTGTTTCGATATGGTGTTTGTGAGAATAAGTGACGGTAAGTCCCATTATTATATGTAATAAGTAATGCACTCATTGTGTGATGTATTGTACGCTGAATCAGCACCTCGTCATCTTTTTTTTGATTAAACAAAGTATAAATTGCACTTCAGTCACATTAGGTTGGCTTAATAGCTTTAGACACTCTCCATCGTGGGGGTGGAATTGTCCATCCACAGGATATTAGCCCTTCTGGTTCCCAAGGACAGACTGAAGCGTACCTCCAGAGCCCGGGCGTACAGCCCGCGGAATGTGCCGGAAAAAACAGCCTCTGCATGTCAATGGTGAGATTCCTGTGCTAGAGCTGGCCAATCCCGTGCTTTGTTCTGTTTCAACGGCCTGTACGCGAATCAGAAGCACAGCTGCGGTTTTTATATATCTTATTCCTGTCCTGTCAAATGGAGTGTTCTGGGAAAAACGGTTTGCTATGTAAGAGTCTTGAATTGTGTTAGTTAAAGGAAAATATTAGAAATATGCTTGTTCATGTAGTCTTCTGGAGTTGCTGGACTGGGGGAAACACTCCCAGAGCATGGATTTATGCCGCATCGCTGCGTAAGTCCTCTCCAAATGTCAGGAAGCATGGCGATGAGGCAGAGTTTGCCACGCAGACAAAATCATTCTTATTTTTGATGTCCAGCTTTAATGGAAGATAGTTTTGTGAACAATCTGCAGAAGTTGAATTCATTTTAATTTGTTTGGTTCTTAGAGAATTTAGAACTGGTTTTCGCCATATACTTTTGTCAGTTACAGGCTGACTACAGAGTTTCAATTTTGCAATATGCCAGTGAATAAGTATATCATCCATTTGAACTGTAAGAGGTCATTTCAATATATGGCAAGCTGTCGCAAGGAATCCCAGCTACGCTCTGGACAGCGTTATGCCGTGCTGTCCCTCCGTCTGCAAGTGGTCTGCAGTTGGTTTTACATTTTAATGGTGTCGGCCGAGCCAAAGTGCCGTATCCGCAAAGAGATTCGCTGTACAGCACGCTCTTATTAAATTTAGGAGTGATGTCAGTACTTCGTTAAAGGCATCGCCTTCGCAAAGAGCCGAACGGGTAGCGGTTAGCGGGGTGGCACCTTTGCGTTCCGGATTTGCAGGGCTGATGTGAGAACTGCTTCTGCGAATTATGCAAGACTCAGCAGAGATGCTCTCTTCTCCATTCTTACTTTTGAGAATAGGTGACCTCTGAGTCATTTAGAAGCAATGACAGCGGCGAGAACTTGTGGCTAAAGCCCTAAATAATGATTGGCATGCTAATGTGGTTTTGTTTGTTTTTTTTTTCTTCCTTAGACATTGATAGCAGTATTTATTTTTCCCATATATGAATTCACTGTATTTGGTTATTTAGGGGATTTCCAAATTTCCCTTCTTCTACATTTTATGTACTTTTTCTAACTACTTACTGTCCTATTTAGGAAGTGAAGCAACAACACGAGGTTGGTTTGGGTCATCTTGCATTACTGTGGTGATTAATAACTACGTGCCTGAGTTAGTTACATCCAGCTGGCTGATTGGACTGATTATTTTGTTTGTCATCTGGGTGGGTCGGGGAGCTTCTGTGTCTTCCGCTCAGTGTGGGCTGTTGCGGTCAACTGTTTAATTCGGGTTTGTGGGTTTTTATGCCATGGCTCTTTGCTTTTAGGGCTTTTGAGTTACATTCTGGCACCTTCTTGCTCCTTTTATAAATGCTCATATCCTTCCTTCTATCGTTTGACATCGATAAATTCGTTTCCTGTCTCTGTCCCCTTCTACAGCTCAGCCTGTACAGCAGGTCTCAGTCCCACATCCTGTTGCAAGTTGTTCACAATAATGCAAAGTCTATTAGTTGCCAAAATGAAACTGGTTTACCCAGGCTGATGCGTGCCTTGGTGAGTTAGGACACTGTACCCTTGATCAGAAAGTTGCAGGTTCAAATCCCAGGGTCTGTAGAATGATTTCACTGTTGTACCAGTTGACCCTTCTTTCTCAATTGTACCCATTTATGGATAAGTGTCTCTTAATAAATGCAATGTAAAAAAAATCTAAGTTGTATGTAGTTTCCAGACTATAATTTCTGCACCTGAATTAATCTTATTGTCATAGTGTTATACTCAACAAGATTGTGTGAATATGTAAACACTATTAAAGAAGCAAATAATATATTAGAAGTAAGTAATCATTGACAAGTTATGTCTCACCACCTGAATGGTGAAGTTACATTTACTCCCAGATAGACTTGTATAACAGTTAATCACAGGTGCTCGTGCACCTTTGCAGGTTGCACATTGAATAACTGGCTCTGTGACACAGCAGTGGTCCATTACTGTACTTGTTATGTGAGAAGCGTCCTCCTTTGAGGTCAGGAGATTGTTGAAGTCACAGACCTGAAGAGGCATGCAAGTCTGGCTGCCTGTGAAGTTACTCTTCTGTTTTATAAGTCTGGATTTTGAAACTAGGCCAGCGTGTATTGAATAACTTGTGTGTGTGAATAACACTGGTGGGGAGATGTGCAGCTTTGCTGTTGTTGTTGCTGCTGCTGCTGCTAAGCCCTCTGAGCCTGTTTCTTCTTAACCCCTGGGTTTGAATCGAAGAACATGGCAGTAATAATAAGCAATGTTCTCATTGCGTTCTCTCGCTCTCTCTCCTCTCCGTGCACCCCCCCTCCCCCCCCTTTTAGGCATACAACATCCACGTCAACGGAGTCCTGCACTGCCGAGTCCGCTACAGCGAGCTCCTGGGGCTGCACGAGCAGGTGAGGCGGGTGTGGGTGACTGCTCTGTCCGCTGCTCTCAGACGCACGTTCTTAATGACCGTGACGCCTCGGAGCCCTCGGCACCTGCTCCTGTCACTGTTTCAAGTGGCAGATGCTGCTCTGTAGCCGCCGGCCAGGCAGCTCTGAGCCTGTGCCCCTGCCCCGACGCGTTTCAGGTGTCGCTGTGCCGAACCCCCTCTGCTGAGCATGCATGTATTGTATGTTTTCACCCAGCAGTTATTTTGGCATCCCTCTTGTCATTTAAGGAGGCAGAATTTAAATGTGTGGTTCTGTGCCGTTTTCAATAGGCCAGCAACAGTTTGCTCATTTGCCAGTATCTTCAGTGAATGTAATTAAGTTTTGTCAGTGCTGGGCGGCTAATAGAATAGCTTTATACTGAGAAATTTCCCTGTCACTGTCTTTAATATATGAATTACATATAAAGATTTATTAAAATTATAGTGGGACCTGTTTTTCCACATTGCACGGATGTCATGTGACACCATTTGGCGGTGAGGTACAAAACAACAGTATCGGATCAAAGTTGGGGGTCTTTGCCTTTCACCCCTGAGATGCTGAGATTGTCTATGCTTTCACATTTACCTAGTTGGAGCATGTACTAGTTGGCGCAAAGAAGCTTCCAGGTCATAAGTCAACGGGAAGTGACACGCGCCCAGTGAAAAGTCTTATACTGGCTCCGAGCCTGACCACGGTGTCAGTGGTTTGCATGTTTAGCTCACTCCCCCTTCCTTTGGCAAGCCGGGGGGGGGTGGTGGGTCTCCACACTCTCAGGGCATTTCCCCTCTGGGTTTGGGGGGGAGGGGGGTTACCGGAGCTAATCCACTTTAAGCAGTCACAGAGGGGCAAGGAGTGGAGGCCGGTGCTTTCTGCCGGCTGGCCTTATTTATTTATTTATTTTCCTCTCTTTTGCCGTTTCGGCAACTGTTGTTGCTAGGCGACGGGGCCCAAGCGCCTGGCCAGCTCGGTGTAGGTCTTCACCAGACAGAATCTGATCAGATGCTTTCCCCGCAGGGTTGCTATGGCACATGGCAGCCAACCCATAATAATTGCTTCCCATCCAATTATCACTGCCAAATTTGGAATGCTTATTGCGCTTTGAAAGAAAAATGGCAGTCTGTGCTTGCCTGGTGATGTATTTATTTCTGTGGAGTGTCCCCGTCTTGTGTAACACTTATTCAGGTAGATTGCAGGTATTATAACTTTCTCCATTGGCCTTAACCGCGGTGGACTTGAGTAAAGCCTTCTGTCGCGGCTTCCCAGGTGGGTTACGATCTCTCTGCTCTTTAAAGTCTGGTTGAAATAGAGGAATGCTGATCTTCCTGTGAAACCCTGAAGCTCCTATCAGCTCTGTAACGTGAGCTGGCTCTCTTCGGCTTTCAGAGGCCACTGGGAATGTGTTTGATAGCCAGTGATGCTTCATCGTGTGTCTCACCACCTGAATGGTGAAGTTACATTTACTCCCAGATAGACTTGTATGACGACGAGTGTGAATCTTTTAAAACATTCACCTTAAAGCCAACCGGGCTTCGTTTGCACTCGGCTATCACCGTGAAAGGTGAAGGCCCCACGTACGGTTGTAGCTTCCTCGCTTGTAGACCCTAGGGGGGCCCTCGCACAAGCAGTGAGCTAAACGCTCCCTCGGCCCCCTCCATCCGCAGATAAAGAAGGAGTATGGAAACAACGTGGTGCCAAACTTCCCTCCCAAGAAGATTTTCACCCTCACGCCGGCGGAGGTTGAACAGAGGCGAGAGCAGCTGGAGAAGTACATGCAGGCTGGTAAGGAAAGGCTGCCCTCTCTCGCTTTTCTTATGATCTGTGTATTCTTCACTTTAATCCAGGTGTCGTATGTGTTTTACACACGTGCACTTTGACCCTTTAACTTCAATATGCAGCTGGAGAAAAATCCCTTTAAATACCTTGATTGCCGCCATCTTGCTCCCGGTACACCATTGGGTCCCTGTCGGCTTGCTTCTGGCTGCTTCCGGGTCCCATCCAAGCCTGGACCGGTCACGTGGACAAAGACTTTGGGATGTAGAGCACGTTATTTCTTCCATGGTTATATTTTGTTCAAATAAGTAGAAAATGCAGTAGTAATCAGTAACGGCAGCCCAAAGCTCAGCTGTCTCCATTATGCGAGCAGCCCAATCGTTGTACTGTATTCCCCCGTGTCTGTATTTAAAGGGAAATGAGACGTGCGTCTCGCAGTGTTCCGGCTCGTTCCGCAGAACAAGCTTGGCCCTGTTCGCTGTGTTTGCTCACAGTCTGGGAATATCCAGGCTGTGGTCGCTCTCCTGGGTGGGGGGGAAGGTGGTTACATCACAGCTTAGTGCGATACGGAAAATTAACCATCAGAGGCGTAATCGGCCTGAATGAATAAGTTGCGTGATGTGTAATTTGGAGATGCCTGAATGGTGGTAACTAATTGCATGGCCTTTTTCTTTTCTTTTTTTTTTTTCGCTGTGATGAATGTGAAGCCAAACACTGGCTGGCATGCAGGATGCCCCCCCCCCTTCTCGCCTGCCCCCTGCCTGTGTGATCTGTTTTCTAAACGGCCGGGTGGGTGAGCGGTGGCGGATCGTTGTCGGGGCCCCTCCCGTCTCGCTGAGGGTGGTCCTCATCAGCATGTGAAACGCGTTGGTCGTTTTCATAATTCATCATAAATTTGATGGAAATGAGCGAGATACAGGGCACTTTCAGAAACGGACCCCTACTGACTGTTTAGTGATGCATATAAAATCTCATTAATGGGTAATTAATAATAAACTGCTTATGAAATCACGCTAGATTTTTTTCATGTTCTTAACTCAACATTACAATTTATCTGTGATTCTTGATCAGTTAGTTCCAAACTTTATACTAATTTAAAGGCGTTTTGTTCATTCTCTTCATGGCTAAGCATGTCCAATTGTTTTTATTTTTGAGTATTCTACCTGTTCTATAAAAAAAAACAACTCTCACTTTTTAACGCTTCGAGTTGTGATAGGAAAGTGTGTTGTGACAGAAATAGAGGCTGAGATGATTGCAGCTTATTGCAGGCAGATCCCACTGGACCGTCGATTGTGAAACGCAGGGATCTGATTACTCTAACACTCATAATTAATAGGAAGTGTAGTGTGATGTGTGGCATTGCTGGGGGACTGCCTGTCTTGTGTTAGTTTTCTGGAAGAGAGCAAATCATGCAATATTTATAGATTTCCTTGCAATGGGAAGAGCCTTCCAGTTATTCCTGCAGTCCGGTGTTTACGTTGGGGCTCATTTTCTCGTGTCAGCTGGCTTTATATGTTTCTTTCTGTCTACCTGAATTCTGGATTCAGTGATGGAAAAATCATGGCTTCCAAAAGGTTGAGTTTTCAGGCATCCATGTACATTCGATATTCAAGAGTTTGTCATATGCAAATAATACAAATCCAGTATACAGTGAAAATCTTAGTCTGCGTTTTTTTCTGGCTACTGGTTAAAATACAAGAAAATAAAACAAAAATACAAATTGAAGGTGCTTCATTTAAACAATGTAACATTGAAATATTGAATTACTAAACATTTATAAGCATAAAGATGAGATTATTTGGGTTAGATGAAACCCTACATCTCAGCAGGGCCCAGAAATGTTGTTTTGAATGCTATGGAATTCAGCGTCACGCTTGGAAAACAATTCTCCTGTTTCTTGTTAATGTTTAATGCTGTATAAACATGGTTCTGTGTTGTAATAATATGGAAGCTTCTGAGAAGAAAGTTGGATGTTTTATTTTTCATGGTTGCCAGCTGTAAATGCTCACCAGGTCCTGTGGGGGGTAGCGGACATTACAGGGATTCGCTGGCTGAGTTTGGTCATTAACGGACCCCTCTGCCCCCTCCGCAGTGCGCCAGGACCCCGTACTCGGAGCCAGCGAGTTGTTCAACAGCTTCCTGCGAAAGGCGCAGCAGGTAAGTATCTCCATCGTCGAGTCTTTGATCTTCCCTTTGGCCCCTAAGAGTTAGCAGATGCTGCTATCTGGAGTGCTCAGCGGCGTGTTTGTTCCTGTGTTAGCCATGGGTTGTGTCTCTTCGTTAACCCCGCCACATGTTATGGATTCCTCTTCATTTTTGGGATATTCTGTTCCACGGGGGTTTCCCCTTCTTGGGGTTATTCAGTGAAGTACCACACCCAAGGCATGGATCTATCTTTCTGCTGACTCTGCCATTAGTGTTTTGTTCTCTACAATCTTAAGGGAGCTGCTGTTTGACTGTTTTCCCTAAAAGGTGAAATTAGTCTGATGGTTAGACTTCTGTTATTTAGACTTACAGAGATCCCACAGCAAGGGGAAAATGGTTTTGTGTTTTTCTTCCTTGAATTAATGAAAAGGGGAGAAGTGAGTAAAATGTGTTTATAAAAGGTGGAAGTACGGCTCAGTGAGTTTGGACTGTGTGCCTATTTCTGAAAGTCGTCGGTTCAAATCCCAGGGTCAACTGAGTGATATCACTGTTGGGTCTTTGTGCAAGGCCCTTAAACCCCAATTGCTCCAGGGACTGGCTGACCCTGCTTTCTCAGTTGTACTTCACTTTACCAAAATGCATCCACTTAATAAGTAAATGTAAAATAAGCCTTTTACCAATGACATTCTGTTGACTTTTAACTGAGCTGGACACAACTGCTCAGTGACTGTCCGATGTTTTTGCTCTGCTCCTTAGGAGACGCAGCAGATCCCCACAGAGGAAGTCCAGCTGGATGTGTCCCTCTCCAATGGCCAAAAAGTCACAGTGAAGATCCTCACATCGGACCAGACTGAGGAGGTTTTGGAGGTATTGACCGCTTACCCGCCCCACTGCTCTGCGCATTGTAAATGTGCTCAGTCAGTTTTCTACTACGCCATATTCGAGCTTGATATGCTCGACTATTGCCCCACGACGACAGTGGTTCGATGCTCTGTAGTCATGGAAAAGCCTCCCTGTTATATTTGATATGCACCTCGCTCTGGCCTTGGAAACGACAGTTTACTGTGATGAAACGGGGATAAGTGCAGACCTTCACCCATTGTCATCTCTTTATTCAGTGTCTGTTGGTTTTCCTGCTTATAAATCCTGTTTCTTCCAATGAGCTTGCATTTGTTTCTAAAATGTCTTTGGGTCAACAAGAGCAGTGTGCATACATCTCTTCATCTTTGGGTTTCTGCCCTCAAAACAGTGATCCGGATCTTTTCGTTATTTTTCAGATTTCGTTGTTTTAATTTGCCAGTTTGCATCTAACGCTGATTGTTGTCATCTGTAACTGCATTTGTTCTGTTTCACCGAGAGGAAAACCAAAACCGGCCTGGTAAATGCTTCGCTGTGGCATGAAAACCTCTAATCAGGGAAAGGGCTACATTATGGCTGTCGTAAGTTGCTGTTCTGTTTATTAAATGGCCCGGCAACAAACATGATGACCTTGGAGCACTTAATGCAAAGTAACAAGATCATCATGATCAGGCCGCAAATTTAATTAACATCAATAGTGAATTAATAATGAAAGCAAATATTCATCAATGGTAAAGCATAAACTTCAGAGGCAGCCGTCATGCTCTTATTTGACCATGCTGATCCGGCTTTAGGTGAGTGTGCCTTTAAGAAAACCAGTCTTGCCCAACCCCCACCTGCGACCTCAAGGTCTGAAAAGTCAGAGGGCATCTTGACGACCCTCTGAGACTCTAGTCGGACACTTTAAGGACGAACTGTTGACTGTGATGATGGATCTTTCAGCTGTTGGAAGATGTTCCAGAAGTCTCCATTTAAACCTGCCAGATTTTTCTGGAAGTGATCTGAAAAATGGCTATAGATATTTGTAAAAGCTGTCTGTTCCTTCACTCGTTTTAGTGTTTCCCATCCATCTATCTGTCTTCCATAGCCTCTCATCCAGCACATAGACGCTAGGACCGGAGACTATCCCACTAAGTAGGGGGCACCTTCACTGGAATAGCAGTCTGTCACGGGGCACATGTTCACGCACTATTTAGGGATACCAGTTTGCCTATCTGTGTGTTTTTTGGGCTGTTGGAGGAAACTGGAAAACCTAGAGGGAGCCTGTGGAGAACATGTAGCCTGCACACTCACAGAGCTGGGCCTCGGCATCTTTGGGCACGTCAGCCCAGGTCAGTCATGCTATGTCCATCTGTTCGGAAGTCACCAAACCCGAAATGAGCCCTGAAGCGAATCCGTCACCAGGATGGTAGAATGGGGTCAAATCAGTTGTGTATCCCTCCCTTTGTCACTCGCTCTCTGTATGTTACGTCGTGATTTTGGGGAAGCGTTATTTTATGCCACTGAATACCTACATTTAGATGGTATGACAGTAAGCCCAACATGGTGATGATGTTGACAACATTGTTGTTGTTGTTGTTGTTATTATTATTATTATTGTTGTTGTTGTAGTTGTTGTTGTTGTTGTTGTAGTTGTTCTCTGACTGTATATCGTGCCATTACTGTCCTGGGAGACAGTCATCTCTGGACACCTGCATGTTATGGAAGCCCACCTGGATTGACGTGATCTTGTGGCCCACAGGCCGTAGCGGCGAAGCTAGACCTCCCGGATGAGCTGGTGGGATACTTCAGCCTCTTCCTAGTCCGGGAAGCGGCAGATGGTGGCTGCACGTGTGAGTATGACACCTTCCAGTTTTGGTGGGCGGGTGGTGGGATGAACGGCTTGCCTCAGGTGTGAGTATGTCACAGTAGGGAGCTAGCGGTGATCTGTCACCTGTTCTGCATGGCATCCCCAGTCCCCGCCAAGTCAAGCAGTGGTCACCCAGTGGACCCTCAAGGCTGCTGTTCAAACGGATACAGGAAACATTTCTGCTTGGCTGGTGCCCCCCCCCCCCACCCCCCCGACCACACCACACCATGGCATGGTAACCTCTGACCATGTGCTCTGTTTATTCACTTCAGTAGCCTTTATGATATTGGTGGTGTCTTGTTATAAATCACGTTTCATCCTGTGAGCCCATCTCTCCCTGGTCCCCGCTGTAGACGGGGCAAAAATGCCCATGGGGCCAGGCAATTTATGGGCGATGTCGCCATTGGGACTAGGGGTTGCATGGCATCAAACGGAGCCTTTAATGGGCCTGTGTTTTTCATTGCCTTTGACATCATGGAACAGGCAGATGGTACCTCACACTTGGGGCTTCTGGGCTTCTCCAAGGAACACAGCCTGATTCGCTCCTGTACCGCAGCCCAGGGGCAGTCACATTGAACACTGGTTTTCAAGAAATGTTATGTGATTCACGAGAGGACCTGAACAACTGGGATTCTCTTTTTATTAAATATAAAATGCGTCAAAGTCCACGTAGAAAATATCTCAAATTAGAACATGTACATTTTATTTTAAGTCATCCTAAGTTTTGAGATTCACCAAGCTTCGTAGGTGGTATTTCTGGAAATGGGGGGGGAAAGTTAGATGTTCAGTCACTCGACTAAGTGGCATATAGATGTTTCCAGATGCCAGTCTCAGAGAATCAGAAAGCGAAAACAGAGGAAAGATTTCAGTCTGCCTTAGTCGTCTTGTCAACAAAAACATTTTCAGCTCAAGCGTAATCTGGGGCGAATTGCCGACTGGCTTTTTATTTTTCTGTATTAATCGGACCCATTTGTATGCATTCAGGGTGAAAATATGCCCGTTCTTTCACAAATGAAAACAGTCCGTGGGGGCTAGATTTGCAGCAGTTGTTCTGGAAGTCTCTCGGGCAGACGTGCCATGTCAGAAGACCTCGGCTAGCTGCGTTTGATCTTGCCAAAAATCCTTGAACATCTGAGTTACTGCTCCCAGGAGAGCAGCTTTGTTTGTGTGGTGAAAAAAGGCTTATGAGAGCTCTGATGTCCAAGGCCTTCTAGAAGGACTCTGGAAGCACAAGACAGGATAACGCCGAGTTCTCTTGGCTCCACATCTTCCTGCCAAAACGTTCGATGCATCTTGCCAGCGCGTCTATGCTCTAACGAAAAGTGTGTCCCCACAGAACCAAAATTCAGCATTAAAGCACTCATATAAATATCAGAGATGTTTGCTTCCAATGAGGACTGGCATTATTTTATCAAGTGCAGCACTGTAACCTGCAGATTGTCATACATATTTACATGATTTTAGACTCGGTCGTTGAACTAGGAGATGGGTGTGTTTAATATTAAGACTTCACCCTGTTTTTGATTTTGCTGGTACTGTCCTGCTTTTCTGACATTCTCCCTTTTGACCTGTGTAGCTGAACACTCTCCAACGCTGCTTTAGGCTGTTCAGTAGCAACCTAAGGTTCCAGGCCCTCCCCTCTTGACCAGCTGCCATCGTTTTTTTTTTTTTTCTTTGCCCCTGAACTTGCCCTGCCCTCCTAATCCTCCCACCCTGCTACCTCTCCCCCCGAACATGATCCAGTCATGAGGAGGCTGCAGGAGTTCGAACTGCCCTATGTGTCCGTCACCAGCCTGCACAACCCGGAGTTCCACATCATCCTCCGTAAGAGGTGAGCTCCCCCGAAGGTCATGTGATCTTGACTGAAGGAGGTCTGTAGTAAAGGAGCACTATGATTCAGCAGAAGAACTAAAGAAAATCCCGTGGATCTTTCGTTTCACTTAATCTCCCCTCTGGCTTTAGAGTAAGGTTGATTATGGCATAATGCTGAGCTGAGTCCCAAACGGGCTTTAATCTCTGAATTTACATTTATTTATTCAGCAGACGTTTTGGGCTAAAGTGACATACAAGTGAGGAAAGCTTGGGGTCGGAGAGCAGGATGTTTTTGAGGATCTTGCATGAAATTAAGAAACTGAGCAGGAGTCCGGAAATCCCCTGAATGGATGCTTCCCTTTTGATTGCACGTACATTCCAACTATGAATCTGAGTGGCTGTTTTATAAACTGGCATCTAAATTCTTAGCTGAATATCTACTCATGTTCATTATTCGTTTTTGCCCATCTGGGCTAAGATCTATGATGAATTAAAAAAATTCAATTTCAATTGAGTTTATATTTATATTGCGCAAAATTATTATATAGTCACCAAAAATGCACTTTCCAAGATATTGAGAGAGTAATACACAATAGGGAAAAGGAAAGACAAAGAAATTAACTAATGAAAGAAGGCCAGATGACAACGGAGCAGAGGAACCCAAAACTCCTAAGTAGGGAGAAAAAACCTCTGGGGGTCCAAGGTCAGCTGGCTGCCCAACCCCCCTGGCCATGCTAACATTATTGAGACAGAAAAGAGTGGACTTGCTTGCTAAAAGCAAGATGTAAGCTGTGATTATGATCATGCCGAAGTCCATCAATGAGTCTGTTCTCCACGCTGGCCTGTGTAGGGTGGCAGACTGGAGGCTGCACCCACAATGCTACATTTCATAAGTTGCATCCACGATGTCACCTGTCCATGGGACTGAAATAGGACTCCAGCTCAGATGGTGCCCTCCCCGGACACCACCCAAACATGAATGGTCAGAACATGCATTTATAGATGTATATATGGAACGACAAGGAAACCTGCATTCTGTGATCTGAGTGGACGATGCGGCTTGTAAACTTCAAGTAACGCTGTTAGGTAGGTAGGTGCTAGATCTTTAAGAGCCTTATATGTAAGTAGGAGAACTTGGAAGTCAGTCCTGAACCTAACAGGAAGCCAATGCAGGGAACTAAGAACAGGGGTTCAAACTTCCTGCTTCTGGTCACTGTTCGAGCTGTAGCATTTTGAATGCACTGCAAAGTGTTAATGTGCAGTGTGTGCTCCCGGAATACAGAGCATTACAGTAGTCTAACCTACTGTATACAAAGGTATGTATCAATTTCTCTGTGTCTTGAATAGCAAGAAATTGACGTAGTTTGGCGATGTTGCATAGCTGTAGGAAGCATACCTTCGATACTGCATCCATATGCGATTTGAACGAGAGGCTTGTATCTAATATGACACCTGGGTTATGGGCTGAGCTGCTGAGGGAAAAGTTCAGCCTTTTGGAGAGGAACGCTATAATGTCTGCACTCCAATCTATAGAGATCCAATCTCTAATCTGTGAACATGCCACCAAAGAACAGAACTTCAGTTTTCTGAGCATCTAATAAGTAGTTTTCAGCCATCCAGGTCTGACTTCATTGAAGCACTTGGCTAAAGTGACTAGATGCGGTGTCGCCACGTGTAACCTAAATGTATATTTGGGTGTCGTCAGCATAGGAATTATGGTTAACATTATGTTTTCTCATTTTATTACCTAATGTGTTGAGAGAAAACAATAAAGGACCAAGCTCTGATCCCTGTGGCACTCCATATTTGACTGGTGACATAGATGACTAAGTACAATTATTTGACCCTTGAACATATTGATAATGATTAAACAAATAGGATTTAAGCCACTTCAACACCGTTACACACAATCCGACCTCAGATTTTAGTGTTTGTAATAGGGTGGAATGGTCGACCGTATCAAAGGCTGCACTAAGGTCCAGAAGCATTTGCACAGTTGCGCTGCTAGCATCAGTTGCCATTGTTATGTCATTTACGACTTTAATTAAGGCGGTTTCAATGCTGTGTGCTGGACCGAAGCCCGACTGGCTTAATAGCTAATTGTTCAGTTATGAGCTAAAGTGGCTGGCTCCCTGTGGTTGACTTTGAAACGCTTATAACTGACTCGGAATTCTAAGTCTGTGTTTAATACCATTTATTCGGTGTGAAATGTAAGCGATGGTTTATATAGGTTTCATAAATGAGATTGTTTATGGCTCTGCCATAAGGTTGGCATTGAAAATGGTAAATGCTGTGCTTTCCCCCCACAAGACCTTTAGTAACACTGGGATGAGGGTCCTGATAGTGCCTGGGCCATCATGTCTCCCTGACTTATCATTAATCGCCAAACAGGTGGCGAGCAAAACTTTTCTGAGTCTCACTCACCAGCTTCAATATGCGCTTTTTAAAATAAGGGATTGTGAATATTTTAATTTGTATTTGTGGCTTTTCAATGTATTACTGCTGCAATGAAAAGCTTTAGTCGTCTAACCTACTTTAGCTGAGAGGAAGTAGCTTGACACTAGATGGGAAGGGAAGGGAGGGGAAGTCTGGAAATACCCTGCGAATACTCACCTAGTGAGCAAAGAGATACCAGTTGCAGTGACGAGAACTCAGAATGGCTGAAAAAATGTGTGTGTGAGAGAGAGACAGAGAAAAAATAAACAGTATTTATTTTTGTCAATTCTTTAAATATCATGTTATATGCTTCATTCGACCCTGGCGCCCGGCCCTACGGACATTTATCTGGGCTGTATTTCTGTTACATGTTTGTTTGAGATTATACATTTTAAATATTAGCCGCCAGCAATGTTCCATCTAATATGTATATGGGAATGTCAAATTCGATCAAATCAAAGATCAGTTTAACCTCAGCCACTCGAGAGGGGTTATGGAAATGGTAAAAAACGGAACTGCTCATTATTCTGTGTCGATTGTCGATTCTACCACGGAAATGAGACGCATTGATTCACATGTCACACTGATAATCAGGTGCTTGAGCTTTGAGCTTTTTCTGAAGTCATAACTGATTTCCTCACAGTCTATGAGAGTATTAGTATGCTACACAGTAGCTTATAGGAAATTATGTGTTAATGTATACACAGCTTATGTGTGTTAATGTATAATTCGCTCATACGCCGTCTTTTTGTTATGCAGCTACTGGGATTCAGCCTATGACAGTGATGTAATGGACAACAGAGTTGGCCTAAATTTGCTATATGCTCAGGTAAGTCCTTGGGGCAAGAAGGTACAAGGGGGGTGGGGAACAGGCCCCCGTGTAGCGAGGCTGTCTGAACCCCTCCCCCAAGGTGGGTGTAACACTTAATGTGTTAATGCCTTTCAGTCTGTTACCACGCTGATGGTACCAAAGGTTATGACTTTACGGGTTATCCTGTCGTTCTTTGTAGCTTTCCACAGCGTTTCAGTGTTTGAAAGTTAACTAGCTTGGAGCAGGCGGACGTGTGAGTTGGCTCCGAATCCTGAGGTCAGCTGTCAGGGCGGATGAGCGCAGCTTTCTGTCAGCAGTAAATAAACTGTAAACGCCGACGTCAGCAGGGGTGTTTGAGTTTGTCCAGGGGCGCTGGAGAGATTTTTGAAATGGGGGGGTGTCCAAACAGTGAGCAAAAAGTTTTCAGATTTTAAGCATATCCAGCCATGCTTGATGAGGCATTTGGTTGAATGTGGGCTAATGGTTTGCTAAACTAAACATTTTCATTGACACTGGCCAACATACACACTCTTATTTTGTTGTCTGGTATGGAGTCGCCAGTCACCCACAAATGGCTTAATGGACACTAGCATAAACGAGAGAGTCTTCTCTACATTGTGTTGCAGATTAAAATTTACTGACCACCATATACTTTAATGTTGCATATCATGTGAGGACACATTCATAGATTTATTGCTTTATTCTAACGGATGATTTCATGTTAGGTCAAACTTGGATGAAGTCGTCTTTGTTGCACTAGTATAAATTAGCCTATCAGAGAGATGGGAAAAATTATGTTGACAATTGCATCCAACAAAGACCTGGTATAGATTAATCCTATATAGAATTTATATCTACTTCCATTGCTTGCTATTTGGAAAAACACTGTGACAGATCTTTGTTTTTCCTGGGTTGCTTCTTTGGTATTGTATACCACCGTACCTCTTTGGTCTGTGTGCCCAAAACTGCATCCAGCACAATTTAAGGCAGCTCAGTTCTCAACTTGTTCAGGACCCAAAACCCACAACAGCAAAATACAAACAGAATGTGCAAAGTCACAAATGCGGCAGGTATAGATGTTTTTGTCTAACATGTTTTGTACAGACACAGGAATGCATGCACGTATGTACAGGCACAGGGATGCACGTGTGCACTTTTGTGTGGGGACTCCTCAGCCACTGCATGCTGTGAATAGTCCATGATGGTTGACACAGTCTGAGTTCAAACGTCTAGGCGTGCAGCCTCAAAAGGGGGGGGGGCAAATCAGGGTCCTTATATAAATAGGGGGGCCGTGTCCCAACCACCATCTGCGCACCTGTGTTTGTCTGTAACATAGTTAAAAATTGTCACATGTTATAGCTGTAATGGGCCCAGAGCCACATGGAATCAGTCACTGACCCTCAGTCTTTTCTCATTTTGGTTTCCAAGTCTCCTTGAGTGCGCCGAGGTCAAATATAGGCACATTGCAACATGCATGGTTGTAGTTCTGCTTTGCGTAGCGAAAGGAATGAAGCCTTTGTGTGGCTCTTTTGAATGTAGCCCAGACAATTGTCTTTAACCTGAGCGAAGGACAAGGAAAAATACAGATATATAGCAATTTTGCTTACAAATCAATGTTATTCAGATTTTGAAGCATACATGGGCATGGACATGTATTTTTTACATAAATTATTTTCAAGAAACTAATTGTCAGGACATGTTCCAGTTTTGAGCATGTTTAAGGAACGTAAACTGGAGAGGAGGGGTGTAGGTTCATTTAGCATTTATGTAAAATGTCATCTAAATACTGTTCACTACAGCCACTATTTATCATGATGTAACTAGCACTCAGTTGTCTTTGTAAGGTCATATTAAAGTGAGCCTGTTTAGTGTATTATCCCCCCCATGTAATTGGGTGAATTTAATTAACATGCAGTCTGACCTTCAGTGCTGGAGTTTGTGTACACTGCTGCCAGACTCTTCTTGTCTCTGCGGGTCAGGATGTCCAGTGTTCTGGCTTCTAATGGCCCATGTCTGCTCTGCACTGTCTCCTTCATTCATTTCTTTAATTCTTTCATCAGAGGCCCAGGGAGTGGGGGTGCGGGGGTGAGTTTTCTGAACGAGCGCAACATCCCCCCCTCCCCCCCCCATACCCTAAAAACCCAGTGGTCCAAACTCTCAGTCATGACCAGAACCACTTTAGGGAATGTGTGTGTTTATTACGAGGTCTGAATGGAATTGTGGGTAGCTGAACCATGAGCCTCCCAGCCAGTGACTGTCGTAGCACCGAGCCCATTTTCCTGTAACCCTGCTGCAAGGTCAGGAGAACATAGCCAAAGGCCTGATGAGCAGGGAACGCCCATGTTTGTCAGAAGCTCTGCAGAGCGAACAAACAGGAAGTGATATGGGGAGGTGTGGCATGTGAGAAAAACGGGTAACCCTTATAATGGAGGTTGGTGTCCTGCCCCTCACTCACCTTCCCCTGTTACCCCCCGCCCATTGGAAGAAAGTTGATCTAAAATCAGCCCGTGGCCACTACAATGATCTGATTAAAAGTGTGTGTTTGAGATAGAGGGCAGCTTAAAGTCTGCAGGATGCCAAGTTTTTGTTTGTTTGTTTTTGCCTGTTTATGTGAGCAGACATGCAGGAAAATAAAACACTGAAATGCGGAAGCTAACGTAGTTCAGGAGTGTTTGTTCACCGAAGCAGTTTGGCAGAAATCTGATACGCATTCAAGAAATGAGGGTTGTAACAATTACTGATAAACGTTTGCATTATTCCCATGGTTTGAGTTCTCAGGTAGTTCTGGGTAAATCTGTTAATTTATTGTGCAAATATTTAATAGGAAACAATTTCAGTACTATCATAATTTGTCCTGCTGATATGAAGTATGTGCTCTGTACATGTATGTATTGGTATAATATATCCTGTCTGTTACAGAATAGACTTCCATAACCATGTTATTATTAATGCAGAGTAGGAGGTAACATTTGTTAATCTTCAGATCAGTTAGTCCGTACTAGGGGATGTGGCAGAGTTTATGAAAGAGTGTTTCAGTCATTTATTGCAGAGGGGAGGTGCTGAGTTTGTGAGGCTGCAGAATGTCTATCCACGTCTGCTTTTCCTTTAGACGGTGTCCGATATTGAACGAGGCTGGATTTTAGTGAATAAAGACCATCACCGACAGCTCAAATCTCTCCAGGAAAAAGGCTCCAAGAAAGAAGTAAGAATTCAGACACAGATGACTTTTCCATGTCTCTTCCCCCCCCCCCCCCCATCACTACTGTGGCTTTCTGTGGGGCATAGTGACTGCAGAATGCTTACATATACAGATTAGCTTCTGAAATATATACTATAGATTCCTAAGGGCTTAGAACACGATTTGTGCAAACATCCACCTCATAAAAGCCTCAACAGATGCAACCTCCTCTCTCACTGGTTCAGCCCGGCTGGATAGATGGACAGTCCTGCATATTGGAACCACCTGAGCGTCCTTAGTAGACTCAGGGTCACATGTCACCAGCTGGCTCTAAACAATCTATAGCTCTAGAAAGTAAAACCATTTGATGTCCGGTATCTCATTCCTAAATCAAGGGTATTGATATGAAGTTGGTCTGCACTTTGTCACTATAATAGCCTCCACTCTTCTGGGAAGGCTTTCCATTAGATGTTAGAACATTGCTGGCGGGATTTGCTGCCATTCAGGTTGGGTTTTGATGTTGAGTGATCAGGTCACCCAACCTGAGTTTGTATGGCTTAGTAGTAACCACTTCTGTTTGTCTGCTTAATTGTTTAAATACAGATGTGAATCTAAAATGGCTTGAGCACAAACGCATCTCATTTTCTCCTCGTTCAGTTTATCCGCCTTGCCCAGACGCTAAAGTACTTCGGCTACATCAAATTTGACCCCTGCATCACAGACTTCCCCGAGAAGGGCTGTCATGTGATCGTCAGCGCCGGAAACAATGAGCTCAACTTCCACGTCAAGCTGCCCAACGAGCAGGTCAAGGAGGGCAGTTTCAAGGTCACACGCATGCGATGCTGGCGTGTCACTTCTTCTGTAAGCTTTACTTCCCCAGCCCCCTTCTCTACACCTAACTCTTATTTAATGCACAACAACACCCTCATGGTTTTTCCGATATGTAGAATTTTGCTGCCGGTATATCTGAGGCATCTTGCTGAAATTCAGCATTTTTTTAATGGTGTTTGACGTCACGGTGTGTGTTCAGGCTGCGAAACCTGTCAGGAGTCAGATTTCCAGTGTCGGCGATGCACTTGGTGACATTCCTATCCAAGCGAAACACATGTAACATTTAAAATATTTATATGCTCTTGATTTTATCTTTGGTCTCTCTGCGCCCCGATGGACTTGTGGCTGAAGGGTTGGCTTTAATCTGTTGGATTTGATTTTTAAACTTCAGCAAACTGATGTCATGTTCTGAGATAAGGGGCTGTTAAAAGTGGCCAGTGTTAGGACGTTTGGTGCTAATACGCCACAGCCAGCGTTTGCTAATGACTTTCCTTGTCACCGGGATCCTGTGTCAGGTTTAAGCCCAACAGCAGCAATTTGTATGATTCCTTTGTAATTCCTTTCAATCCACAAAAATGCCATCTTTTATTTTAATGAATGCCTGCCCGTCTTGACTGGAGTCTCCCTTTCTTGACTCCCTAACTGTGCGCTGGAAGCTGCACCTTGTCTTTTTTTTTCTTTTCTTTTGTTTTAAACTTCAACTCAATGAAGTAAGTTTTGTAATGATGACCTGCTTGGAAGGCCTAGCTATCACAGTGTGTGGAATATCGCGACTATAATTTGATGTTTGACTTGGCTCTCTACACTTATGGACGAAGATAAGGCTCTGTGGAAAGGACATATTTAATTTATTTTAATGTGACGGTCACAAATTGGACCTGGTGATCCTAAAATTGATGTTTTTCAGTGATATGGAACTAACTGGCATACAGGTACTCAGTGACACCACAGTCCTTAATTTGCAATTTGCCCAGATGACTTTAAGATCATTTTCAACAAAGCAGTCAGACCGTACAAACACGCATACACACAGCCGTTATTTGTGTTTAAGTAGCCGAAACGCTTCACCACCTTTCTGGGTTTCCCGCCCTACAGCAGGTCCCGGTAGCCAACGGTACCGGCAGTAGCTGTGGGCCAGGCAAGTGCGAGATCAAGCTGGAGCTGGCCTTTGAGTACCTGATGAGCAAGGACCGCCTGCAGTGGGTCACCATCTCCAGCCCGCAGGTGGGCAGGGCATCATCTCTTAAAGGCAGACATGTTTATATATCTCGATTGTTATTGTGTAACTAGTGCCCTGATTGGTCATGGACTGATTAGGTTGCATTAGCTGTAAAACTCCAGTCTTTTCCAAGGCTTCTTTTTAAAGATATCCGATTTATTTTAGATTTTTATTTGTACATTCCACAGATTGTCATCATAAAACAAATTAATAACAGACTGAATTATGTGAATTGCCGAAGAATAAATCAGAATGATTCTCCTTGAGAAAAAATAGGATAGAGGGGGCCCATTGTATCCTCTAAGATCTGCTGCCGTTTGTGTCGCCCAGGCTATCATGATGAGCATCTGTCTGCAGTCCATGGTTGATGAGCTGATGGTGAAGAAATCTGGGGGCAGTATCAAAAAGGTCAGTGGGGTCAGAGCTGCTTTTAATCGCCATCTGGTTGTAAATGTCATGTGACCCAGCAGCAGGGAAGTAGTGATCCAGTCGTTCATTTACGCTCATGTGTTTCTTGCTTGTGTGCTTCATGCAGACCATAGTGCCTGATAAATAGAAGGAACACGAGACAAGAGGTACAGCAGGCAACGATAAACAACAAATAGCAGAAAATAACACCACTGTAGACAAACATTATTCATACATGTATGGAATTGTCTCATAAAAGTCTGTGACACTAGTTTACCTTACATTTAGTGTCACATCAGAGCAAAGCAACAAACATATGGTAAAGACAGGTGTTTGGGAGCCAGTTTGCATTTTCATGGAGTGATTAATTGCTTGCTATAAGGTGTGACTGGACTGCACAGATTCATTACATAATGATTTTTTGCTGACCGTATGACAGGAACACGTGTTGGTTTTGTGGCACACGTGATGTTTGTACAGCTCTTTGACCATGTGTGAAATCACATCTGGTCTCCTCGTGTCTCCTAGATGCTGAAGAAGCGACACAACGGGAGCCTCCACCGGTCGGACAGCCAGCAGGCCGTGAAGTCGCCGCCGCTGCTGGTGAGGCCTTCGCCAGCCACGTTTCCCGCGTGGCGTCCTCGCGTTGGCTAACGCCGCTCACTTACCACCTCCCCTCTCTCACAGGACTCCCCGGACCCGAGTCGCGAGCAGGTCGTCAAGCTCTCGGTGAGTCGCTCTGGTCCGTGTCCAAGCAGGGTGTGAGAAACACATTTCAGACTGCGAACCACTATCACGTAACACTATCTAAAGCTTCTTATGTATTATACATGCATGTATCCATACAAATGGATACATTTATACATTTTTGACTGAGTTTGCACTCAAGACATTGCAGTATTAATATCAAAATGTATGGCATTTAGTTTTAGGTTTGTGTTCATTTAATACTTGATATCCCCAAATTTTGGTTTACATTTATTTAGTAGATGTTTTTTATCCAAAGAAACATGCCTTTGTGGCTGAACCTTCGTGGCCAGTTTGCTCTCACCTACAGAGAGCCAGTTGGGGGGGGGTGTGAAGATCTGTCTTCCTCACGTAGATGTCAATTATTATTACTGTTATTGTTATTAATATTACTGAGAAGGCAGCATCTGCCAATTTGAGTTAAGGAGTTCAGGGCCTTGCTCAAGGGCTCGGTGGTGAGATCACTGAGTGTCCCTACTGGGATTTGAACCAGTAACCTTCTAATTATGGCCACAGAGTCCTAACTCGCAGAGCTATTCACATGTATATGATGATAACAGTTACGTGTGATTGTACCGAGCATCCAGCATTTTTCATGAGTGTTTCTGATTGACGAGACCTCGTCTTAAAAGCCTGCTCCTTTTCCTGGCTCCTGACTTGTCCAGTCATGTAGGGAGGGGAAGACTACTGAGATAACGAAGGGTTTGGTGTTGTTTTTGTTATCTTGCCTAGTCCTCACTCCCCCCGCCAGCCTTCCCACCGTCCCAGCTTTTTCCTCTATGATCGGAATCACCATGTGCCGCTGATATTTCCCACCTCCATGTCCCTCTTAGACCAAGCTGACCTCCGTCACCCTAAGAGGCATCAGCAGTTCCAGCTCCAACAACGACATCAGTGGCAATGATTTCCATGGCAACTACGCCTTCGAGGGTATTGGTGATGACGACTTGTAGCCCGCGCTGTTTCTGAAACGGGCCTGTGCTGAAGGGCTGGTTGAGGCGGACATGTAGCCAAATTCTGCAAAGTTGTAATCCACCCACGGGAGCGCTTAGTTAAATCCTCCATTCGCTGTGCAATGGTTCAGACTGGAATTAATCACGTTACTTCTATCAGTTGATGGCTGTTGTAAAGTACGTCTATTTTAATCAGTATTTTTCCTGTCTGTTTTGTGTCTGAAAAACACATGCTGGATTTAACACATCATTTGTCTGTTCAGAACAAATTGGCTGCATCTTCAGAAGTTGTCAGCTATCATCAGTCTGGTTCCCTGTCCATTAAAGCTGTTGTTCTTGAGCGCTGCTTTCCTGAACTGGAATGTTCCTGTGCATAAACCTATATCTGCATCCTTGGCCACCTTCTGAACATCGCAGAGAAACACGTTAATCGTACAGGGCGTATCAGGGTGGGGTTGAGTAGCTTGAGGTACAAACATGATCCATTTCACGCCCAGGCTCAAAACGGGTTTGCTGGCCTCGTTTTCAGCAGCATCCTCCCACTGCTATCGAAACTTCTCAGGAGATTACATGTGAAACTTTTAGAGCACGCAATACAGAACAAGTTCCAGATCCATGTGGATTTCTGATAGAGGCCCTTGGCTAACAGGATTCAACACTAGTGAAAAACACTGTACATAGCACTTCAATTAAGTAAAGAGAAACATTTTCAGCCAGAGTAATGTGCCAGGAGCGTCGTGAACATCTTTACCAAAATCGGGTTGATTTCTGTCACAGTGACAAGTGACAAGAAGACATCAGTGTTCAGTTCCACAGCTGTGTGATATTCTGCAGTTGGTGGAATGTTAGCATCAGAGTTTAACAAGGTCCTTCTATGTTTGCCATGTGCATCGTGCCAAACCTCTCCAGGGTCCACTGTACACTTTACTTTCTCATATGTGGTCTGTACCATTTGACTACTTTTGACCCAGCAGTGACTGTAGTCAAACACATTACACGAAATGTTCTGGAAACCTTGAGTGTTGATTTTCCGTCTGACAGTGAAAGTGTTCTTTCTCGCTGCCTTACCAATATCAGAAAGCCTTATTGAGCCTTTTACGTCAGAAGCCACCTTTTTTTAAATGTTGGCTATATCCCAGTTTGGACAGTCTGAGTCAAGTTTCAAACAGTGGGAGTTCAGCAGATCATATCTTGCAGAATTTGGTGCTGTTAGCTCACCTTTACTTGCAGTTGCCAAACGAAAAATTTTGCACAGTATTAAGAAGACCTGAAAGAGGTCAGCATATTTATTTAAAAATAGTAATGCCAACAACATACAAAATAAAAAAAAAAATGCAATGTGAAGTATTGGAAATGTTCTCAAGGTCCACAATTTCTTTAATTTTTTCAGCTTATATAAAGGTTTTCTCATTAATGCCAAAATTATAGTTTACTACAGCATTTTGCACAAAAAACATTAAATCATAGTATAGTCACTTTTATATATGTATGTGTAATTAAAAAGTATTCTGAACATTACTAATCTATCTTTAATAGCACATTGTAATCAAATAGATTAAAAGTAACCTGCAAAAGTAATATTGTTTACAAATTGTAGCAATTTGTAGATGGAATGAACGAATGTTTACAAATTCCAGAATTTCTTACTAGTAATAAAATTAATTTGGAAAAAGTGGTTTTGATTCTACATATGGATCAGATTTTGTTTTATTTTGTCTGCATTTGGTTAGTATTGTCTTTTTTTGCTGAGGATTGTGATGAAAAGAAACCCTTTTTAATGGCCAAATTTTATTTCTGACTGCCTTGATTGAATCACAGGAAAATCGATGGTGCAGATTTAACAAAATTAAATTTACCTCCATTCCGCTTGCATCATTCCAGACACAAAATCGATAATGAGTCTTGCTTGCTAGTTTCGGAGAAGATCGTGATTTAATTAAGCTAAGAAAATGTGTCAGTTTAGCCCCCCTTTTTAGTTGTCATAGAAGGCTGGCGTAAGGTGAAGTTGTCTTTGTGATTCTGTGCTGATTCTGTAAGGTTCGCAATGTGTCTGGAAGATAAATGGCTATTGTATGCATTTAAGTATCATTTAAGTATGTAGATGTCATTTTGATCATTTTGACCTGTATGAACAATAAATGAGAATTGCAAAATCTACTTTGCTGTGCTTTCTCTGCCTGGTTATATAATTGGTTTTTAGGGCCCTTTTAGTAATGTTGCACTGTTTAGAATAAAGTCTCAGTTGTTCTCCCGATTGATAATGGAACTATTCTTCATTCATTCATGTATTTGCCCATTTCATTGACTGTACTGTTCCTGTAGTGTTTCTGCATGAACACACACCCAAACTGACATTTAATTTGAAGCCATTATATGAAGGGCTGGGGAGCCATCAGTCATATGGATTTAATTTTTTCAAAGGCATATTTTAAAATTGTACCTGTGAGTTTACATAAGGAGTTTATTATGAGTTTACTATTTTTTTGAAAACCGCTGAAGAGATTGTAAGAGGTGAGGGTTAGGAATTGTTAAAGCAGTGTTAGCCAAATAAGTAACCTTTATCTTAAATGAACAGCCTCCAGGGAGGTGAAGCTACACATGAACTCCATGGGCTCACTTAAATGTAGTATTTTATTTTTTTTTCCACTTTTGTTGTTCACGGCCATGGATTACTATGGTGCCCCCTAGTGGTGTGAACTTGACGTTTTTTCTGGAATGGGTGGAATCTTTTTTTATTTAAGAGATTTTTCACCTCATGTTTAATGGATCATTCTAGCTTTCAGCTTCTTGATCTTACAAAAAGGTCTTCTATTCAAAGGATTGAGGATTTAAAAAGTCGTCTGAGCTGTGCTCTTTTCCTTTCCATAATTTAACTAAACCAAAGTTTATTTAATAGTAATATAATAGTGTAAACCGAAAAACAGGTGGAAAAAAATGTAGAAATATAAACGAACAAAATAATGAATTTAACTTAAGATGTGACACTTCCGTATACACTGGTAGCCCTCTACATACAGTGAGGGAAATAATTATTTAACACCCTGCTGAATTTTTAAGTTGACCCATTAATAAAGACATGAGAAGTCTATAATTTCACTCGTAGGTTTAGTTAAACAGCAAAAGATAAATTTTCATCAAAACAAGGAATAAAAAATCATTATGTAACAGTTATAAACCAAGTCGTCATTTGTCTAGGGAAATAAGTATTTGAT
>JAAGVU020000039.1:14480168-14503178 GCA_011763525.2 Mormyrus iriodes
CCCATGGTGATAAGGTTGAAGACGTAGACTGGTTAGTGACCCAAGAATACTGTTTAACAAAGTAAAGGCATTAAATGTGAATGCTGGCTTGGTATCTCTTAATACTTAATTAAGTATTACTTGTGTAGTGTTAGTGTGCATGTATTTGACCTAATTTCTTGCTGGTCTGTAGGGGATCAAATAATTATTTCCCTAAACAAATGACATTGATTTGTACCTGTTACATAATGATTTTTTCTTGTTTGCTTTCTTTAAAATCTATCTTTTGATGTTAAAATATGCCCACCAGTGAAACTATAGACTTCTCATTTGTTTATAAATGGGTCAACTTAGGAATTCAACAGGGGATCAAATAATTATTTCCCTCACTGTATATAAATCTCATTTATATTATTGTTACTGCCTTTTGCCACTTACCTGCATTGCTATTCTTTAGCTTGGCCTCTTAAATTTGTTGTTAATTTGAGATTTTTCCAAGGATGTGGAGAACCGTAAATCGGTATTTTGCAGAACTTCCTAAGTTAAATCCAACTGTTTGCAGCGTTGAGCAATCCTTTTACAATCTGGCTTTTTAAATTTGAGTAACATTTAAATTTGTAAAGTCGTCTTTTTTGATCAGTTTGGGTTATTGGTTTCTGTATACTCCTTGTATATCTATTTATTTAGAGACTTTGGTTGTTGCTTGTGGGAAGAGGGTGTTGACATCAATCGACGGGAAAATTCACTTTGCACTTGATTTTCGTACCACACTACACTTTCTTAAAGCAGCATTAATAGGCAGGAAGGGGAAGGGGGCGTTATAAAGAGGGAAATGAGGATGACGCTTAAGATATGCATCCTATCAATCAGGAAATTAGAAAGGAGGCTCTGGTTAAATGATGCCGGCCTCCGTTGCTATAGTTTCCATCCGGCCAGTCCCAGCAACCCGGTGACTTAGTATCATTTGAGGAAATTTTTTAAATGTAGCTGGAACACAAGTCTAGCTCCTTGTGCACCAGATACATTTTTAAATACAACGTTAAATTGAATTGAACACAAATGGTTGGATGGTGTGATCGGCTGTTAGAGAGGCATGCAGCCATTTCAACTAAAAAAAGCAATAAAACACATTCACATGTACTTTTTTATAAGCAATGAAATAAATGTATAAAAGCGAAAGGAGTTAGGGAAACACGTTTCTTTTATACTTTCAGGAAATGCGAGCGGTTAATTAAAGACGGTACCCCCTCATGTATTTTAAGTGTTTCTTGCCTCAGGGCTGAATCGCTGCTGTAGATGTACATTATTTATGACACGTAGTGTCGTTTTAATATATCACTGGGAAAATGACAACGGAGAGCCAGAATTTTGGCTGTTTAGTTATTATTTAAACAAAGCGCATATTCTCAGTGCCTGCCTTTTATTGGAATTTAATTCATTCTTCCCACATTACTGTGCTGCTCATATTGGATTTCATCACTTATTCATAGATGTCGTGGTTTCGCTCCAGTATTGATTCTGAATACCCTCCCCATTTTCCTATGCATTGGTTTCTTTGCAGCACTCAGTCAAGCCCCCACATCAGTAAGAGGACTGGAGCCAGCCGTCAGCGCCTTATCCCGACGGGCACAGGCGGGCTGAGTTAACCTTGATGTTGACTCATCGTACAGCAGAGCCTCACCCATTTCCAGCTTTCCCCATGTCAGCTCCCATTTCTCCCTAGGATGGCCAGAAGCAGAGAATCAATAATCATCACACCGAGCTGCACTGCCAAATTGCTTGTCAATTGGAAATACTGCTGATTTGATACAATTTGGTCTTCCTTTCATCCATTCGCCCATACTGCTTACCCGGGGCTGGGTTGCAATGAGCTGGCAGCCTAAACAGGGAGAAAATGCAAGCTACACAAACATAGCAAGAATTAAACCCCTCACCCTGGGGGAGTGAGCAGGCCCAAAATTAGTTTTATTAGCATTCATTAATTTCTAATAGGGTTTCATGCATTACTGATTTTCTGATACTTCGAAATTACCCCATTGCAGTACTACACTGGGTCGAGACCTTTACAGAAATCATTTGAAGGCGTGTTCACTATGATGTGTTAGCTGGTTTGTCTTTGGTGCAAGAAGAAAAAATAATGCTCTGGAAACTATAGCAGGGCAAAAAAAAAATCAGGATAATGCTGATTTCAATTCCCTGACATCATATTCAGTCATTTATTTGAGCATTTATTTAAATATTCATGTAAGTAACATGAGTCATGTTCCCTTTGCCCACTAAATGGAAACCGATACTGTTTTACAGATTAAAACGCATTCTTCAAAATTTTTACTATATTCAAAAATATGCACCCTGAAAAGATAAATTTCATGAGCAACTAAAGCTCCAGCAGTGAAGATGTATTTCACAGACTGGTACTCGGGCAGAGCTGAGATGGCGGATCTTTGAAAGGACTGATGTATTTCTAAGACCTCAGAGCAGAATCACAGGGAATGTGATGCGTCCCGTGGCTCTCTGGGGCCTGGGCGCCAGACGGTGAACTAGCGGCAAGGCAGGAAGAGTATCAGTGCCTTTGAAGAAGAGTGCCAACAAACACATGGATCCTTCAGGACCTTAAGCCTGAATTTCCACTCGAAGCACAAATGACCAGATTGAAGCTTATTTTAGCTATATTATTAGATGACACAGTGCATCGTAGAAGACCTAATGCTTTGAAAGGGTGAAGGTAAAGGAGGGGAAAGGTGGATACACTCAGTCGTCATAACAATGAAGCTGGCTGAAGCCAGAACAACCAGAAAGAAGATAGAATATTCTAGTGGAATCCTGACTATATGGTCACCAGGAGTCAGTATCAACTGGAAAGCACCTAATACAAATAAAGATGAAATACAATAACATTTATATAAATGTATATTATGAATAATACGCTTATGTTCTATGATTACCTATTTTTAACAAACATATAAGGCATTCAGAAAAATGACCAAGTCTGCCATTAAAAATTACCCCCACTGTAGCATTAAAAGATGAACACTAGGCATCCATCCATCCATCCATCTTCAGTCTGCTTTTCCTTGCTGAGGGCCACATTGAGAGGATTTTTTTCAATAACCCAATTAACAGCACCCATTATTACCACAATCCCCTAATTCTTCACTGCTGTTGCTTGATAACATGTCAATTGTGTGTCGTCTACCCACTTCCGCAGCTACTCCAGCCGTGCCTCGTCCTCCTTCTCCTTCTCTTCCTCCTCCTCGTCCTCCTCCTCTCCTCCGTCCCCCTCATTGGGCAGACGCACCCTGAGCCAGCCTCCGGCGAGGTGGCTGTGCTTCCGCTGGTGTCGCTTGTAGTTGTCCCAGTGGCCGGTGGCATAGGGGCACTCAGGGCAGCCGAAGGGCTTGCAGCCGCTGTGCCGCAGCATGTGGCGCTTCAGGTTCATGCTCTGATTGCAGCTGTAGTTGCAGACGGTGCACTGGAAGGGTTTGGCGCCCGAGTGCACGCGCTGGTGCCGCCGCAGGTTGGCCAGGTTGCCACAGGCGTAGTCGCAGAGCTGGCAGCGGTAGGGCTTCTCACCTGTGTGCACGCGGTGGTGCCGCTTCAGGTTGTCCAGGTGGGCCGAAGCATAGTCGCACTCGGGGCAGCGGTAGGGCTTCTCTCCGCTGTGAGTCTTCATGTGCCGTACCAGGTGGTTGGGATAGTGGGTGACGAAGGGGCACACGGCGCACGGGTATGCCTTTTCGCTGCCGCCAAGGACCCTTGGGAGCTCCTTGGACAGCACCTCCAGCGTGCACCTCCCACAGATGCGGCCACACGTGCTCCCCTGCTCAGCTGTGTCCCGGCCGCACAGTCTGCAGGCCGATGAAAATGGCGACTCGGGGTGCCCATCCTCCCCACCCCCCGCTGCTTCCCCCATCCTCTTTGCTGGCTTTTCTGTGTCCGGCGGGCTGCCCAATTCACGGTCTTGACTGGCATCAGTGTAGCTCGGGTACCTGCCATCACTGCTCATATGCGCCATAATATTTGGTATCACACGGTCTGTTCATAAAGGGGTGGGGGGATGGAGGGTTACACCTAACTTACTTGTGGAAAAAAAATGTAATAATTGTGAAGCCTGTAATTTACTGTTAAAGTAATCGTAATTATATACTAAGAAGTAATGTTATTACTGTAATTAATTAATTAATGGCAAATGTAAGGGTAATGATTGTAATTATATAAAATTTTGAAATTTAAGACTCCCTTTCATGACATTTTAACTATCAAATCTGAAACCAAAATCTTTGTGAATCATATTATAAATTTCTGAAGAGATTTAAGTTACCTAGATCCCCAGGGGGCCCTTCTCCCAGTCGCGGGCCAGCCGTGAGCCTCTCATGGCTCCTGCCAGGACGACGGCCATGCCTGTCCAGCGTGTGCATGCGCTCGTGCCTCTTGAGGTTGCCCAGGGAGCTGCAGGCAAAAGCACAGAGCCGGCACTCATAGGGTTTCTCGCCCGTGTGCACGCGCACGTGCCGCTGCAGGTTGACTAGCTGGCCGGAGGCGTAGGCACACAGCGGGCAGTGGTAGGGCCTCTCGCCGCTGTGTGTCTTCATGTGTCGCCTCACATGGTTGGCATAGCGTGTGGAGAAGCCACACAGCTTGCAGGAGTGCAGCTTCAGCTCACCGTCACCCGCCCTTACATCATCCCTGCCTTTGGCCACGCCCCTCTGTGCTCGCACCGCGTCCTCTTCTGCCCCCGTTCTGCAACCAAAACTGGAGACCCTGGTGAGGTCTACCCCGCTGTCCTGAGGATCTGCTGAGAGGTGAGTATGCCCTCTACAGGCGAGGCAGGGCATTGAACTGTAGTCCTGTTTGCCCTGTGCATCCTGAACATCCTGCACACTGTCCTCCATTCTTAGTGTAGTGTGCCTTCACCCCTGTTTCTGCCAGGAACAGAGAAAAGAACATTACCAAAAGCTTATCTTATGAACCACCCTGGACACAATCATAACAGTCCCCCATCCTACTCCCCCAGAGAGTGAAACCCAAACCACACCCCCCACCCCGAACACATTACAAATATTCATGCATAATATTCAGGCATAATAAGTCTTTGCATCATTCTTGATTCACATTTCTTACATTTGCAGATATTTTACAATTAAATTGCATAAAATGCACAGCATACATTTTCTCTAACTTTCTTTAAAAGGCACTAGATAAAAGAGCAAATACTGTAATGTTTGCTAAAATGCCAAGTAGCATTAGAGAAATTTCTGTCCTGATACTGTATGTATACTTACGCCGCTGGCCGCTTAAGGTGGAGCAGCACCTGAGTCTGGCAGAGAGAAGGTAGGAGCTGGGGTATGCCGACGGGGGCTTCTGCTGCCTCCAGAGGCGGCACCGGCAGCCTGGCAGGAACCGGGGACGCGGACGGAGGCTTTCCAGAGGCTTTCCAGAGGCGGCACTGAAGGTTGGTGGGAGCCAGGGATGTGGACGGGAGGCTTCAGTGTGAGATCTGAGGAGGAACTGCAGCGACGGAACCTGATCTGCTGTTATATATATATCCAGCTATCAGACACCCCCCCCACCACCAGCACCTTCCCTGGATGATTACTGAGGCTGATGATAATGATGATGATGATGATAATGATGATGACCCTGTGGAAAAAGGCATGATGATGATAATGTTAAATAAATGCCCTGCCGTAATGGAGGTCCTTGATGATGATGATGATGATGATGATGATGATGATGATGATGATGATGAATAAATGCCCTGCTGTAATGGAGGTCCTTGATGATGATGGTCGCCTTGATGCCCTGTATGTGCAGTAATAATTATGGCCTGACATTTTTCCTTCTGGATCATTCTCCTTTCTACCAGCATGCCACAGCACAAAAGTGTAGCTTTAACAGACACAGCTCTGGGGAATAAAAAGCACCCACTGACAGTCAGATATAACTAGGACAGTCCTAAATATGTGCGAGGCCCCCCCCCTCGCTAAATATCACGCCACTTGGCACTCATCTGTGCACAAAACAGCTTCATCATTATGGGTGCTGTTTCTTTTCCCCAATATTCTTTGCAATTTCACGTGTTAACAAGACCCTCAGATCTTAAATGCTAAACAGAGCCTGATTGCACATCCCATGTGACTTCGAGCAACACTAGCTGATTTCAGACACTGGTGCGGTGCCATATTTAACAGACATTGTTAATTAAGCTTAATTTCACTTGTGAACATCCCTGCTGAATCGCAAAGAGCCCTATCAACCCGCATTTCGCTTAACGCAGTGTGTTTTTTTAATGTGATTCTTGTCTGCAATCACTTGCACAATGAAGGGGTCTTTATCTCTCTTACTTTGAAAGACTAATAAAGGATCATTAGTCACAAGCAGCAGACAGACATGTGGGTGGAGCCAAACGATACCCCTGTGACCCACTATGCCTGTCAGGAAACATTGAAACCACCACATAAATTTTATTTTGCAATAAGCTTGAGCCTAATCATAAATTGTCCTTATTTATTGTATGGTACACAGAAATGAAAACTATGAGTGAAAGCAATTTCAGTTTGTAACCTTGATTCAATCTGTCGATGATGAGGTCAGCCTCCAAACTGCAGGCGATCTCCAAGACAAGGCCTTCTGGGTAATCTACTCCTACTTTGCGATGAGAATTACAATGCTGGTTAGCTATACGTGCCCAAATGACCTGTCACAATGATCCTAGGCAATACCTAATAAAGCAGGCAATAAGGCAGGCAAAGGAAGTGCTTAACATGAGACATAACTGATGACAACAGTGAATGTTTTATGACACTGCCTTAAATTATATAATTAAGGAAATTTTAGTGCTCTGTAACACAGCACTGTTTCATAAGCTGGAAAGCAGGGAGGGCTTCCCAGAAGGGAAATGGCACTTGATGGTGTTGGAAATGTGCCTTTCAAACAGAAAAACAGAGGGAAAGTGGAGTTTTGAAAACCCCTGTGACAGAAATGTTTAGGAAACATGAGAGTTTATGAACATACCATTCTAAAGGCCACCAAATGCACTTGGTGCACTTTCTATTGCTAACCTTTACTCAGCAACATTTACAAATTAATGCTCTTTTCTGGCAGTCCAAGGATACAACTTTTACAGGGAGACTGTGATGCTAATAGCTACAGAGTCATGTATATTTCAGTCGCTGGCATTGGCTCAACACGAAAAGAAATCAAATGGACCTATTTTTGCTCATTCTATTGTGGGATGCAAGCTTCCTGGGTCCTCAGAGGAATTCTGTGAGGAAATATAATGACAGCGGAGGCAGAAAACTGTATCAGGTGAATCATGAATGGATGAAGGCACCCCCTCTGGCTTGTCCTGACTCATATAACTCCATTCAGGCAAAAACAAGAGCCTTCCTCGCTACAAACAACATGGAAACAAAGCAGGCCCCTGTTTTCTAACTCAGAACTTCATTGTTAATCCCCCCCCCCCCCCCAGCAACATCATGAAGTATTGTTTTCCATGGAGAATTTCTTCTGCATGTCAAATAACCTTTCACAAATTTTCGGTTTTGTTTTGTTGGAGTCCATTCAGATTTTAGTCACGTACAGTTCAGTAACGACAGACCCTGCAATGACCCACCATGTTACGGGCGAGTGGTGCAGGAGGGATGGGCCAACTTGTTGGCAAAATAAAATCATAACAAGACATGGAAAACCTCAGATGTTTGACCTGAAGTGTGCATATGATCACTTACAAGACATTTCTAATATTGAAAATACAGCCAGGATCTAAAGTTCGCTAGCTGTTTATATTAAAATATTTTAATTGATATTTGACCATTTTTAGCATTAAAGTGAAATGCTGCCCTCTAGTGGTTAAAATGTTTCACTTATAAGATAACTGATCGGTATCTATTGCCTATTTTAACCTCAGTTTAACCAACATTGAGGAATCTAAGGAATGGAGATATTTTTTATAGCAAACAGCCAGTGTGTGGCAGCCAAACTCCTACCTACAACATTTTAAGTACACTGCTTATGTTGAATTAGCTGGCAAGGAAATGAAGGATTTCCCTTTGTCAGAGAAACACCCGGCTGTGCCATTACAGAAGAAAAATGCAATAAAAACAATGGGCCGGTGAGTGATTTATGTAAATATTAATTATATAGTTTAAAAGAGTAAGGTAAAAAATCAGGGTGATTTCAGGTCCAGTATAGTGCGATATGAAGTGGACATGTTGAGGTATGAAAAAGCGTGTTACCTTACTGAAAATTCACAAGTTTAGAGCAGTGTTTCCCAATTCTGTCTTCGGGGACCTGCAGACAGTCCAGGTTTTTGCTGCTGGGAGCTGGGAGGGAGCAAAAACGTGGACTGTCTGTGCATCCCCGAGGACTGGATAGGGAAACACTGGTTTAGAGGCATGACAAAAACAAAAGCAGCATAGAGCTCATAAGTTTTTGTTGTATGATGCACATTTCATATTATTCCTCGGGAGGTAAAACAGCAATGACGTGTGGTTCAGCATATTAGGCTGTTTTGCCTGTGATTGGAAGGATGCTGGATCAAATCCCATGGCCAACTGAACGGTGTCCCCATTGGGCCGGAGCAAAGCCCCTAACCCCCAATTGCACCATGGACTGGCTGAACTTGCTTTCTTGATTGTATGTCGCTTTGGGTAGAAGCATCTGCTGAATTAATTTAAAATCTAAAGTAGTTTATATTACATCCATGCATCTTCTTATCCTGGTCAGGGTAACCGGCCAATATTACATTATCCTCCTCACCACTCATGGTATAAACTATTTCAGTGGCTGCGCTCAGGCAGGCGTCTCCGGAGCCTTATGGCCGTGACAGAGGCTGAGAAGAAGCTGCTTCCCCCAGCACATTAGAATCATTAACAGCACCAATTAAAAACTAAAATAAGCTATGACGGCAACCTGTACTTTAAATATTGATTATGCTTATGTTTATTGCACAGTCTGGAGTAGTGGCAGTTTCATTTCACTGTGGCTGTGCTCCTACATTCATGCATGTGACAAAAATCTTGAATCTGGAATCCAAAATCATGTAGTCAGGCTCACTGGTGTCTCGCACGTGCCCACATAGTATGCTTGTGTGTGTGCACTAGGATAAACTATCCCCCCTCCCCCCAGATATGTACCCCTGCCTGTAGTAGCCCTGTGCTACCTGGGGTAGGTTCCAAGCCCCCTGCAGTCCTCTAAGGCAGTGAGGGAGACCACCTCTCTCCCCAGGGACCCCCAGATAGTACACATTTTTGCTCCCTCCCAGCTCCCGGTAGGTAAATATTGGGTGTCCAAATATAATGTGATGGGAATCAAAGGATTTAATAAGAATTTGAAATCTTTTCAGGAGTTACAAAAATGTAGATTAATTCAAGGCATCCCAAGCATTAACTTCAATTCAAGAAATAAAATTAAAATAAAACCTCAATATTAGGGATGGGCAATTTCAGCAGAATTACTGGTTACTTACTTACTCGAATTTACCCAGTCAGTATTACAATAATATTCAATCAACTCCGCCTAACAACCGTCCCACCACATATAAAAAAAATTGTGTACAGATCAAAATATTTATTTCTTTCCATACATGAATGTAATATTACTCATTGCTGCAAAAAATTAACGCAAAGTATTAAAAGGTAACTTTAATAAATTAAATTGAAACTGAAATTAAATTAAAGATTTGGAGAGCATGTGGGCCAGCACTTGCTCCATCAGCCTCTCAAATGTGATGGGGGCACTACACAGGCCAAAAGCCATAAACCACAAGTGCCACAAACCTTAAACAATGATGACGGTGGTCTTGGGTCAGACATCTGAGGCCAGTTTTATCTGCCAGTAGCCACTTCAAAGGGCTAAGGAGCTGAACCACGTCAATCCCGCAATGTGATCTAGTGCCATCAATCAATAAATGATCATTGTCACCAATGCAGAAAAGCGGGTATTGATTCTTCCGAGTGACAGCATTCAGATGCCTCAAGTCCACACATAAACATCATGACCCATCCTTCCTAAGCAAGACTGTCAGTGCAGCCCATAGACTGCTGAGATGCTCAATGACTCCTGAATCTTTTGCATGGCCGCTTGACGCTTATCGGGCACCAACCAATGAGGTCACTCTGAGGCGGATGGGCTGAGCATATCCAGTGTCAATCCGGTGTTGTACAAGTGTGGTTGGTCTGCATTCATTGTCCTGGGCTGCAAAAATGTCTAGGTGCCCATCTAACAGCATTCTCAACCAGCACCGCTGCTCCACAGTCAGGCCCACGACTGCTTATGGCAGCCATCCTTCTGTAGGGTCACTGTGTCATTGCTGAGGTGCAGTATGGCTCTGGACATGTCTACATGAGCCCGATGATGCAGGGGTCACAGCTGTCGGCCAGCCACACCTCCTGCTGTGTGGTCCACCCCATTGCGGCCGGAGCAGTGTAATCCTACTGTTCGTCTGGGGTACAACTGAGGAGGGCATGGAGTGCCTCCCCTTGCAGTGCCAGTGCCAGGTGGCCCGCCATCTCTGTGACGGAACAGCCACTGTGCCATGCCGCCAGGTGCACTTGGGCAAGAAAAGGCTCCAGGATCTCCTCTCTGCTGTAGTGGGGAAGCTTCATGGCAGTCTTCATCCCGCCAAATTTGATGCCGCATCTTGGCGAGGAGCCTCAGCTCCCTCTGCTGCCCAGTATTGGCAGCACAGCACAAAAGCTCCATCAGGTCACCCTGAGGAGTCACACTGCTGAGTTCTTGAAGTTAGTGCTGGGAAGGGTTATCATAATTAGGATTATTGAAATAAGCTGAAATAAATGGAGAGTCCCCACAATGACAGGAGTATGTGAACTGTGTGTGTGTGGTCCAGGTATACCTTACATTGTGGGGACCAAATGTCCCCACAATGTGATAAAAACCTGTTATTTTGATGTTGTGGGGACCATCTTTTAGGGGAAATTCAATTTTATAAAAATATGTGACTGCAATAAAAAAACTAACAATACTAAAAGACTGGTTTAATTACTTGTGGTTAAGGTTAGGGCTAGGCATACACACTCACACACACACACACACACACACATACACACACACACACTGAGACAACCGAAATACTGAACTGAAAATACAGGTTTGTATATGGGCCTAAAGTTGCAGTCACAAAAGTGTGAAAAGTTTCATTGTTATAACATGAAAGTTCTTTAATAATAAAAAAACTGTGGAAAAAGAATGCAATTGTGCTGTTTTGACAAGAAATTCCCAGCGTATTTAATCTTTTATACTGCTAATACAGTTATTTTAAAGCTTGTTCATAGCACATCGCTAGCTAGCACGCTTCTCACATATATTCTCATATGGCATTTTCAAAAGCAACACTATTCATTAACTTAAAATACCACAGTATACCACGTTATCCAGCCAAGCCCATTTTCACTCCATTCTGCAAAGACACTGGATACTTTTTCACGCTAGTGTGACCTTACCTTTATACCATGGCTGCAAGTCACATCAGACCTGGGCTGCGACCCCATCAGTCCAAATTACATCATGCTGTGAAGGGGGTGTATATATACCCTTAGCAATCCTGAGCAAACTTTTCAGGCATCACTGCTACATTACTGAGGGATGTTTGCATGATCACTAAATACCTGTGTCTCCCACACAGGTGCCCTTTGTGCCCCCCAGCCACACAAATAAGAAGCTTTGGTGAACGTTGAGATGAGAGGGGGGAGGACACTAGTTGCCTGTCACCAGGATTCTCAGGAGTACCAGCTGAAGGACATGAACTCCTGCACTGTGCCATACAGTAACTTCTGGAAGCTGGGTAGGCCGTCCCTTCTCCTTTCACTATGGACAGACTGGACTAGTCCACTGGGAGAAGGACTGGAATAAATTTACAACAATATCATTGGATGATTAAAGTATTTAAAATATATATGATCAGCTTTTTGGCCAAAGGGTTAAACGATCATTTATTTGTAGTCATCATGCCGTATATGAGATGAGATTCATGTTTGAAATTCCCTAGTATTTACTTGTAATTTATATCCATCATGTAATTTTATTTACTAAAGCCTTCATTTTCTTTAGCATAATCACAACATAAATATAGAGCTGCAGAATTTGGGATCCTGGGAGAAGTCATTCCAGTGCAGTTGGGGGGGGGTCCTTATTCTTTGCTGAGCAGAACTCGCCCTGATCCCCTCACAAATGGCTGGAGTCCTCAGGTTGTACGTCAGTGTGTATTTGTCCTCCTGTGCCACGGCCATCCTGCACCTCTCCCCAATTTGTAACATGCTGACTTTGGACTTTTTAACCCTGGGTTCAGTGTCCAGTTTCAAATGTAATGCTTTCACATTAGTTTTTCCCCAAGGAGCTCAGAGGTTCCATGATAAAGTAAGTCGATCACTTTCATCTCCCTATCAAGAAAACCTTTAAACATTGACTTTGTTTTTGCAAATCAGATTACTTCTCCAATGGATTACAAAGATTCCAAGTCGACATAAACTTTTTCGACCAGAAGAAGGAAGATAATTTAATTGTGTTTGGTTATAAATAGGAGAAAAAGCAGAACCTCACTGTCTAATAGTGTATTTAAATAACATTCAGTAAGTGTCTGAGATTTAATTAGTAGTATCTATGGCATTTTAAAAAATTTCTGTCCATTTTTCCCACCATGCCAAACACATCTTGGATTTGAACGGTTTTTCAGATCATGGTTATATAAAAATCAAGGTCCTCCTGTGGGTTGAAAATCCTCCACCCTTTCCAAGACATTCTGGCATCACTGCAGTGGTAAAAGACCATTGGTTGAGAGGGCCTCCTTCAGACAGACCACAAAAATACAGATCATCCCTGACCAGTACTGCAATGGTTTGGGTTTTATGGACCAGGCACTCGGGGACAGGCAGGGAATGAGGTGAGCCATGAATCCATGAATCGAGGGCCTGTTTCTCCATGCCCAAGGGCCATGGGCCTTGTGATGAAAGACACAGACATCTCATACCTAATGAAAGTAGGGCGCAGGTGGACTTCCACAAGATCTTCCAGTCTCAATGAGGGTGAGGGGTCCATGAGGCCTCTGGAAGGGGGGGGGGGCAGTGCCGAGGGTGACCACAGGAGTCCCAGCACTGTAACCTTTGCCACGGTGGAAGCGTCACTCCTGTGCTAAGCTTGCATCCTGGGTTGTTCTCTGCTCCCATGGTCTGCTTTTTTTCAGCATTTTGAATTCTGTGCGCTGCTTTCCTGATCCTGGTTCAATCTATCAACTTGTTCTTGGTGATTCTTGCTCAACTCAGAGCCTTGGTCCAACCCAACCTTCTCATCTACACACCTGACAGTGAGTGGGCATCATCCTGTCATCACCAAGTACCAGACCAATCTGTCAAAGTGGAAGAAGACTGGCATGCAGAAGACTCGGTGTCACGTGCACATGCAGTTTGGAGCTGACAGGTTTTTTTAAATTTGCTTATTTTTGGTTCCTTGCTTTGAACTTTGTTATCAAAGTTTGCTAATGTTTGTCCTCTGACAATTACCAATTCACGTGAACTGTGTGATTTCAGGCCGGTGTAAACTGAAATACCCAGAGAAAATGGTTTGCAAAACCTGTGCAACCCTGAATATGTAAGAGAAGAAACAAGAAAAAGGTCAGTCTGAGTTTAATGACTTCATCATCCCTCCACAGCCCAGAAGATGGCAGGTGCTCCTGGATCAGTGGGCGGAGAGAGAGCGTGGTTTCTGACCAGGTTCCCAAGAGGTACAGAAGACCGGCATATATATCAGGCTTCTGCTGGCTAACCTTTTATTGTAATGCAGCAACGTCTCTCATGTTAAATCTGCCTCTGACATTGGGAAGAAAGAGTATTGCTTCATACATTGTAAAAAAATAAAACAAAATACTACTACAAGGAAGAGGCACTGATCTCCGCACCTAACAAGGAGAGAAGGAAAAAAGAGCAGGTATTTTCACCAACCACTTAAAATGGCAAATTTGTAGCCAGGACTGACATGCTACCAAATATTTATTCTTTAAAATACTTGATGGATACCAGTTGAGTATTATCTAGTTATTATGACGAAATATTCTGAATACACTGGGGGACTGCATTGGGGGTGCCCATGTCCTGTCCGTATGACCCCTGGTAGACCGTAGACATGATCAAACTGATAAAATCATCGTGGAATCACACACATGGCATTTGTCATTAACTAGGCACCATTTGGCACTAACTAGGTTTGGGTTATGCTGTTTTCTAGCCATTTTCCTACAGGCTTTAGACCTTAGTGGTGTAACAACAGCACAGCTGTATGTTATCATGGGCGGCACCCATGCAAAATCAGTTTGCACAGTCAGTGCTGCTGCTTCCTGCAAATAACCAGACACCCCACCTTTGGGATATTGACTTCAGGGAGGCAGATGAGAGGCATCCAGAAGGGCGGGGGTGATAGCCAATACTTGGCTGGTATTACGGTAATACCCTGTATATATTGTCAACTGGGGGGGGGGGCATGCAAAATTTGCTGACAGGGGCTAGAGAGTGGTGGTAAAATTTGGGGTGAGGTTGCAGCGGTAAAACTTCTTGCCGGCTAATTTTACCTCCGTTGGTGCGGAAGGACAGATTTCATAGACATTTGCGGGTGTCAGGGAGCTGCTGTCAATTTGCAGGAGACTCCCGGAACTTCTGGGGGAGCTGGGATGTCTGAGAACCTCGCTCAAGAGTAGCAATTTGGTTCTGCCTATCATACGTGCGTAGCTTTAACCACGGCGCCACCTAGTGGTCTTAAACATACAATAATCATAAGTGCTGAACAACAACGCAAATAAGCAGCCAGTATGTAAATAAATAATTAGCTACCATAATTAACATACATAAATAAGCATAATTTGCTTTAAACTCTACACATAGCTATACGATCGTTATCTAGCATCTGTATGATTACATATACTATATGTTTTTATTATGTGATAACAAAAAGGTTATCATAACAGGATAGCTCGTGTACCGTTTTCTTTCTAACCTTCTGATATTCCGTCCGGACACACGTTTCCGGACTGTGCGTAATTTAAATCCTGGTACTTGTAGTCCTTCATTGGGTCCAGACTGCCGCTTCTCAAAGCGAATACCATCGTAAGATACATAGTAAAATTTAACGTTTTTATAATTACTATTTAAATATCTCACTGGAACAGTATATTTCCAGAAATCAAAATTCACGAGTGCTGACGAAATACTACATGGGATGTTGTGCGCCACTCTAGGAGAGAAACTGCAGTGTGTTAACCATCTACATAATATAAATAATAGATGACACCATTAAGCTAAAGCGTGCAGCCTGCATTGCATGAGTCGTGAGCTATATTTAAATATGATCTATGCACCTGTGTGAGGCTGATTTGATATGGGGCATGGGACGTGTTATTTCGCATCATTCCTGATCCTTTTGTTTCATGTGTTGCAGCTTGGGGAGGGGAGGGAGGACGGTTTTGCCGCAAGAAGAAATGCGGTATATCCCCACTAACGTCACGCAGTGTTTTCCCCCTTTCCGGGGGGTTTGTTGTGGGCAGTCAGCTGTTGAACAGGCGGGGCAAATGACGGAGCGGAGGCTGCGCTGACATCGGGCTGGTGGCGGCGGAGGTAAGACGCGCTCCTCTCCGTCCGTTTCACAGGGGATGCCGGCCGATACCCTCGCTGCGCCGCCAGCCGGGGCTTATATTCTTTATATTAGCTCACGATCGCGACAAAATACAAAACATAAATATACACTTTATTCTCCACGTCGGAAAGATCGTTGAAATGCATGTGAATGTAAGTCCGTAGTTACAAGCTTGCCACTCCCTTTAGGGAGATGCCCCGGTCACGCTTCTTTATTTTCCATTGGCAGTCGCGGTTTTTGTGGGTTTAAATCTCAATCTGTATAAATGCTTGGTGCAGTCATTCTTTATTTAATTGAGTGGATGGCTTGTGTGGCTATATAACCGATGACCGATACTTGCAGCTGCAACATAATGGCCACCTTTCTTCTGGTCAATGTATCTTTTGATGTAAAAAGCACAGGTTTTATAATGGAAGTCCGTGTCTTATCGAAAGCGTTTTGTCCAAACATGGGAAATATATGGACGTATGTGCTATATGTCTTATGTACACGCTTACGAAACGGCCGCACTGCTATAGCGTTATCACCCATATGGAAACCCAGTCGGGTCCAACGGTACCGGAGCGAGATACAAGAGGTTCGGTGTGAAAAACCATCCACGTGTAATTTGTGCATTGTGTCTCAACAGCTTTACGAACTAGTTCAGCAACTAGTGCATTCAGTGCTGTCTCAGTGTGGCACAAAATGTGCTTCTTCGGAGGGCTAACGAAAAATAATTATGAATATTTATTTATTTTAAAATTAAATATATATTTAAAAATGCAAATCTTGTTTATAGACTATTATACTATTTCTACAGTAATTTTGGCTATATAGTACGGCGCCTTCTTATTTAATTGCCTAGTCTATATAGTACTGTACATAGATTATTATGCATTGTGTGTCGTTTAAGTTTTGTGTTACAGTTGCTGTTGCTGAGGTCTTAAGTATGAGCACGGGCCTCTATTTGTAGCCGGCATCAGATGTTTCCTGTTTCTGTTGTTTTTAAAATGGCTTTCACCCCATGTAATTTTAATAAATCGTAAAATAAGAGTTCATCAGCAGTTTGCTCGTATAAGAGCGTCTTGTGCCGTTTAACCCTAGGAGATAAGAAGCTTAAGTGGTGTTTAGTTCGATTCCCTTGGGACTTGCCCCTGTGGAGCTATGCTTTTTAAGGTACATTTCTCAATCAAAGATAATATTCACAGATGGAGCAAGCTGTGAGAACTCAAACATATATGCGTGCCATATATCGCAGACAATAACGACACTCAACATCGCAGTTTTACCATGTACAATGTATTCTTTAAAGTGTCTGTCTTTCCAGATAGTATGACAGTGTAATTTCTCAGCATCTTCCTGTTGTAATTAATACGTGAAATGCTGCTTTATAACGTTTACTATATTTTCATGTAATGGCTTTTGTTGGTGTACTCCTATAAATTCCTAATATAAACGTCCCACTCACGGATTAGCAGACGTGAACAGACTGCGTCTTGCATGTAAGTGATTTCTGAGCCCTTTAGCCGCGTGCCGCTCTATTGACACACGTATTAGAAGTGAAAGAGCCTTCCACAAGTCACTGTTTACATTCATTGATGTTTTTCACCCCTTTCTGTTATTTAGTCTTTGTTGCTGCCCCATTCTGTTTGCTTTTCAGGTCAATCAAAGGCTCTGACACTCATTGATCATTGTCTTATTTTCAAATACCGTGTGTCGCCTTTTTTGTGCCATCGCCAAAATTTTATATATGCGTATTCTGTGCTTTACCCACTGCATATCCATCAAATTACTAATATTCTAATAAGGAGGCAAAATCAAATTTGTTCTTCTGTTCAGTGCTTTGTCACAATCTATCATTTTGTGTATTATTTTTAATTACACTAAGACTAGCTAAAGACTTACATCTTGAAGAACCTCAGAGTTAAACCAAGAGAGTCTTATTATTCAGTAAATATTAGTCATTAAGATTAATGATTATTTGTTTAAAATGTCTTTGATCCAAAAGCAATACTACTACTACTACTACCACTAATAATAATAATAATAATAATAATAATAATAATAATAATAATAATAATAAGGAATAACAGAATTAATTGAGATTTGTACTAGAGTGTTGTGCCATCATATGGATGGCTTTATAGGAATTATCGTTTGAGCCCCGTTAAATGGGAATAAGCAATGCAGTGGCTTCCCATTACACCAGAATGAATGTTTAAGGTAGAAGTGAGCTGTGTAGGCTCCCCGTCAGCATGTAAATGTATACTTCCTCACTGATGGTCTTCCATCAGCCCAAAGCACGATGTCACGGTGCGTTTGTTCAGCATCAGTATCCACCCGGGCTGTGGGGCCCCCTCTGGGACTCTCCGGTGAAGAGCACTAACAAAAGGACACAGGAGGTCTCATCTGCCCCACCATTTCCTTAATGGGAGTAGACCTACCGAGGGGGCGTGGTCTCTGGTCCTTTCCAAGACCAGGGTTTGAGGTTATTTCCACATGATGGATGATGAGATTTAAAACGGCTGATTCAAAACCTGGGCTGTGCTGTAAAATCCACTAATAGAAGGACTCTTTCAAATACCGTCTGCTGTCATTTGATGTCTTATCTTGGCTGTAAGTAAGCCAGTGCTCCTTTAGTCATGTTATTTGTCGATCACAGTAGGGTATCCTCATAGGTGTTTTGATAATATCGCCTTTACACCTGCTGCTGAGCTTTAAACGGCATGATGGGAATCTTCATTTTTTTCTGTGCAGTTTCTGAAGGTGCTCTTGCCTCTCACCTCTCGAGTTGTGGGTGCGATTCCTGTGTCTGGAGCATGTTCTCACCCTGTCCCTGTGACTTGCCTCTGGGTGATTTTTTAATGGCCAGAGGGCTCAGGTGACTTTGTGTTTCTAAACTGCTGTACGTACCAGTTACCTATAATGAAGTGGCTTCAAATCCACAAGTGTGCTGTGATATATTCACCACATACTCGATAAGCAGTTCTGTAAAATGAATGGACTCCTGGCCCATGGATCTGATTCCTTTGTGATTTTCATTTTTTTCCCTTCCTGCTATGCAGTTTTCCCACAAACCCAATATGAACCATATGGACTGTGGCACTGATTATTGGTGACGCAGCCAACACACTTGGATCTATTGTACAGCTCATGAAAGAAGAGCCAATCATTTTATAGTTTACGGAAGAAGAGCCAATCATTTTATAGCTTACAAAAGAAGAGCCAATCATTTTATAGCTTACAAAAGAAGAGCCAATCATTTTATAGCTTACAAAAGAAGAGCCAGTCATTTTATAGTTTCCCTGCTCTGCCATAGGTTATAATTTTATATTAGTTCCCAATTCCACTTCTGTGTCCTGCCTCCATTTGCAAAAAGTAAAAGCAATATAAAACGAGGATGAATAGCTCAGGCTACTTGAAATTGTTGCCAACATCAATATTTACTCATCACACAAAGAAGCAATATTCTGAGACTGTACTTTTCGAAATGTGATACATTCATTATAAACTTAAAGACCACAGATGTTTGCTTTTGAAAAGAGCCCAGAAGGAAGATTTTTAAACTGAGCATGTTGCATTGAGGTCTGTATGAGGGAAAAGCTGATCTTTCACATTTCTTAAGGAACATTCTCACCCTACGCTACATTGTTTGTTAAAAAGTTATAAACAGTGAGCTGTCATGATCATCATGTTGATGCCAAAGCTGCCACCCACAGTGGGAATCAAAATGTTTGAAAGAGAACTTGATGGGGAAGTAGAGAGATGCTGTGGTGATGTGGGATCTGAGGGCGTGACATTTATGGGTGGAGGTATTAACATCCCTGCTTGCTGTCACTGTTCTGATGAACGTTTAAGGTGCACATCTCTTCTTTTCAGTTTTGTGCATCGGTTTACAGTAGCCATGTTTAGGGAAAGCTGCAGCTCTTCAAATATGCAAATTGTTGAAGTTTGTCTGTATAAATTGATGGGAAAATTACACATAAACAAAATTCCTTCAGTCAGACTGTTTGGTTGAGTATGTTTCTGGAAAGAGGTTCTCAGGGGACATTTAGAAACGGAAGCTCAGAGGAATTCAGGGGAGCTGAGACCTGAGAAGAGAGAGAAGGAATAAAGGAGTCAGGGAGATATACAGAGAGGAGGTGAGAGAGGGACAGGAAGAGGAGAGCAGATGTGAGGAGAGAGGAGGAATAAAGGAGTCAGGGACATACACAGGAAAGAGCTGAGCGAGGGACAGGAAGAGGAGAGAAGACGTGAGGAGAGAGGAGGAATAATGGAGTCAGGGAGATAGAGAGGAGCTGAGTAAAGGACAGGAAGAGGAGAGGAGTCATGAGTAGAGAGGAGAAATATAGGAGCTTCAAAATAATGAGCAGAGAAAGAGGAGCTAATAGTAAAGAACAAAGCGCAGCTTTCAAGGACTTCAGGGGCCAAGGAAAAGGCCCAGGGACATCATGTGTCATCATCTGAGCTGCCCTTGGGTTAATTTGTGCAAGAAAAAAACAGTGATTGTTGGACTGTATGTAGGACATAAGTACTGACCAATGGAAAAGGCTTAAGAGGCAACAAGAAAGACACGTTACACTCAATGACATATGGCATCCAGGGGGAAATTGAGGGTGGAGCATATTCTTCACCCCGCCTTCAACCTCATTAAAACAGCTAAGGTTGGCCTCCGAATGCTGATATACCTCTGTGCAAACCAAGGGCACACCTCCATTAATCTAGGGTTGGGTGGCTTATCTGTGGCTGAAAGAGTCAATGTCACAGGCAGGCAATAATAGGCTGTTGTTATCATGACCCGCAAAAGCTGCCGATTAGCAGGGGTGAGAGCGCACTAGGGGGTTTGTCAGCTGTGTGTTATTCAGCCTGAGCTGCAGTGGTAGTGAAGTGACATGGTTAGTACTGATTACAGTAAGCTTACAATGCAGTAAGTATACAGTACAGTGCAAAAATCTCGTCAAAGAAAATGTTTAAAGCTGTTTATCTGGGCGGAATGTACAAATTTGCTTCGAAAGAAAACAATTTAACATTAGAATTTGGGCAAATGAACAGTAACACAATACAAATTCTTAAGAATTTCTTCCGTTCTTCAAACGCTTCACCGAAATTGATATCTTGTTGGATGGCTAGAAGAATACCACTTTAGTTCCCAAACCTCTCTATGGCTATGCTATATATTTGTTAAATGTCACCACCAGCTCACTTAATTAACTTAATTAGTTAAATAATTTGATGAGGGAATGATTCACCCAATTTGGAAAGTCAACAAGTACAGAAGTATGTTGGATGGTAACTGTAAATATTGGATTGACTTTCCAAGAGGCAATGACAAAATGACAAAGCTAACACATTTTGACATAATATCATAGTTTTATAGTTATTTTACTCTATATAATCTATATGACTGCATACTCTATAGAGTACTCTATATGACTGCATGTGTGTGCTTCTGAAAATAATTAGGAGCAGTGTAAGGAAACAGCTCATTTGTATAGCTTATTTAAAGCTCGAAATGAGTGTATGGCATGTACTGTGAGAGTAAAATGCTGCTATAAAGTAACCCTTGTGTATTTTACTTCTTCCATTCTAAATTCTCGATTCTATAGAATTTATCCTCATTTTGAAAATGGACTGGGGTAACTTCGACCCCAAAAATAACACAGGGGGTAACAGTGACACACAGGCCCTGGCTGTTCACATACTTTTCTTGTTCAGAACTCAGTACCCAGCTGTACACGTGCCTACCAGGTGACCACCTGCTTTAGCATCTGACCCCCCTGCATCCCTTAATGAGTTTTTTTATTAAGACTTTTTGCAGTTAGTACAGTGCATGTGTCCTGTGTTCCTGCCCCAGTAAATAACCACAGTAATGTGTGACAGCATGGCCCAGTTTTTCTTTAACCTGGGAAATATGTCGGCCAGCTTTATGCTGCATTACTGGGTTGTTTAACAACTTTTCCATTGCGTGCGGCTCCTTTAAGCCGGTGTATTGCTTGATGTTAGCGCTCTGTTTGTACATAAATCGTAACCAATGGCGATGGGATTTGTTTATTTACAGGGTGCCGGGAAAGAAATGCAGGATGAATCGTCTGCTCGCTGAGCATGTACTGACGCACAGAGCCAGCGAAGGAGTCCCACTCTGCCATGTCCTCTGGCCGGGCCTGCCCAAGTGCTAAACGCCACTTTCCCTATCACATGGTCCGCGACCTGTGAGCTCCTCTTGGAACAGACCACACCTCCACTCCACCTTCTCGGAACCATCCGTCTCCCCCCGCCACGCATTGCCTGGGTGCCCGTCTGGTTCAGCGGTCTCTGCAGGACCATGAAGAGACCAAAGCAGCGGCAGCACTTCAGCTTCCTGCGTTTCTTCGGACGAAAGGCGCAGGCCGAGGCCCGGCCTGAGGACACCGGGGCCGCAGACGGCCGGGAGGAAATTGCAATCACGCTGACGCCCAGCGAGAGCACGGAGCAGGTAGAGCGCAAGCCAGATTATCATAGCTCTCATACATTTTTTTAGTTGTACTGGGTATTAATGAGTTGTACTTAAATGGTACTCCCCCCCACCCCCCTGCCCCGATAACCTCTTAGGCGTCTGTTTTGGCTGACTGTTTCATCTGGCTGTTTTGACTGTATGGTTTTGTTTGGAGATTATATCTGTATGTTTTTGTGTGGAGGTTTCATCAATATGTTTTTGTCTGGCGGTTCATCTGACATCTTCATCTAATTAAAATCGAGTAATATTCTGAAGCCTGAAACCCTTGTTAGCGACGACCAAGCACAACCAAACGCTCTTGCATTCTGGGATGATGACTGTGATTCAAGCGACACCCCTCACATTCCTGCACGGCTCAGCAGGGGTGACCCAGACTGATTACAGACAGCAGCAGTCACTCCAGCCTGACAATAAGCCAGATGAACTCTGGTAGCCTAGCATGGCAGTTTGTGAGTGAGTAGATGGAGAGTTTGTTCACTTGCTTGTGGCTTTGTTGTCTGGATGATGTGTGATGGCTGCCATAAAATTGAACAGGACTTAGATGAAGCTAGATTTTAAGCGCACGTGACCCCTTATTTGATGAGGATTTCCATATTCCATTTACCATCTGTAAAACAATATGGGATGGATTTGTTTTAAGTTGCCCTTTATGGAGATTGTGTTTAATGAGATTGTCTTTAGTGTCTTTTTGTACTTGTTGCTAAGTGATGTAAGCAGTAGCTTCCACACATAACTAAGTAACTAATAACTAGTTGTGGCCCGCCATTCGAGCTGTAGCTGGGGAAACTGCAGCTTACGTGACTCCTGCTTCTCCTAGATCAGGGGTGTCAAACTCCAGTCTTGGAGGGTCAGAGCCCTGCACATTTTTGGTTTTCCCCTTATTTAACACACCTGATTCAACTCCTGGCAACTCCTTGTGCTAATTA
>JAAGVU020000039.1:14503278-14513870 GCA_011763525.2 Mormyrus iriodes
TTTTGGTGGAACAGGGAAAGAATTAAACTACGCAGGGCTCTGGCCCTCCAGGACTGGAGTTTGACACCCCTGTCCTAGATGGACTTAGAGGCTATGAAGAAACAGTGTGTGGATAGATGGTCAGCATCTTATATAGAGATGAATGGACTGGGAGCCATACCTCAACCTGTGCAGTGATTAACGATGTCCTTGATTATTTATGCGAGGCACGGTGGCTCACTGAGGAGCACTGTTGCATCAGACCTGCAGGACTGGGGGGTTTAAACCCTTCCTGTGCTCTGAGTATGTGGAGTTTACATGTCCTTCCATTATCTCCTGGGGGGGACTTTTTGGCATGAGTGTGCACCCTGTTATGGGCTGGCCTCTTAATCAGGATGTACCCCAGACTTGTGCCCTCTGCTGCCTGAGATAGCCCTCCCCCCTCCCACACCCGGATTCTGACCAGAATAGTATTTGGGAGACGGACGGGTTATTATTTGTTGTCAAGTTAATGTAAGCTCCCAATGATCATAAAAACAGCCTTCCTGACAAACATTCTGTCTTCTTTCCGGATCATCAGGCTTTTCTCTGGCATATTCATTGCTGGGCCATCTGCCTTACTTATTGATGGTAGTTCACAAAGGTAGAAAGTTCAGGTCCAGAAGCTACAGATCCAGACCAAGATTTTTTTTTTTTAACCAACAAGTTGAATATGAAGTGTCACATTCACAGAGTATTCAACTGGCTGCTTGAAAATCTTGGTCTGGATTTGTATGTTTTGGACCTGAATTTTCCACCTCTGGTTGTTCTCTTTCTCATTACCAACTTTTTATGAGCATTATCGTCTATTCCAGTACATTTGATCTTCTCATAATGTGCCCAAAATGAGATAGGAATGAATAGGAATAGGAATGACCCAACAGTTTGACTGGATGTTTGTTTTGTTAACAACTCAAGCAACAGATATCCTAGCTGTTGATTAGCATTTGCCCAAAGACCTAAATGAGGTCATTAATGGCATAGCTTGAAATCAGCCCTGACCCTGCCATGCTGTGGAGAGGCACCCCTGCCGGCTGGATGGAGGGACAGCACAGATGGTGAAGCTCGTTGTGAACTCTCCCTCAGGAGCAGGGCGATGCCGAAGGAGGAGAGGCAGTAGCAGCGGGAGGTGAGGAAGAGGAGGGCCCGGAGCAGAGCAGCGGCGAAGGCGACGGCAGTTCAATGAGGGTCCTCTCCTCTTCCACCTCCAGCCAGGAGCAGCCGCTGGACTGCCTGGAGTGTCCGCTGTGCCTTCTCGTCCAGCCTCGCGGGCGCTTCCCGCGCCTTTCGGCCTGCCCGCACCGCTGCTGCCTGGATTGCCTGCGCCAGTACCTGCGCGTGGAGATCTCCGAGAGCCGCGTGCGTGTAGCCTGCCCGCAGTGCCCCGAGCTGCTGGCTCCGCCCGACATCCACGCCATCCTGGACGACCCTGCCCTGCTGGAACGATTCCAGGAGTACCAGCTCCGTCGTTTCCTGGCCGCCGATCCTGACACGCGCTGGTGTCCCGCGCCAGATTGCAGGTTAGTCCATCAGGAGGGAAACAACCTGGGTTATCCCTGCCAGAATTCTGACATCGAGGTCGATATCTGCACCGACTCAACTGCAACTCAAATTCCACTCCTTTGAAATGTTAATGGATGAAGTCAGAGTATTCAGTATATAGCTATAAAGTCAGCTGCATCTTGAAGTGAGGATATTCATGAGATCTCTGACAGAATCCTGCATCTCCATGCTCTTACTGGTCTTGACTGTGCGACGGCAAACACAATGGTGCGTTGTGCTCCCCCGGGCCTCTCGGGGTTGTATTTCTGTGCCGGTGTCTGGTGGCGACATTGGAGGGGTTCCGTTTCTGCGTGAAAGCGGAGACTGTCGTCTTCCTGTCAACGCGGTGCGATCGCGTGTCCGTGCAGCGAGCCCGGTCTTCTGTCATCTCTTGCTTGAGAACTGTGCACAACGCCGATGCTGACTTTTATTGATGGGAGTTTATTTATTTAAGAATAGTGGAGGCAAACTGTCGCCAGTGCTGTCCTGCCTTGCTGTTTCCAGATAGTTAAATACTTAACCAAGATTTTAGAAACGTCACTATATATCCATCAGGTTTGTTATATTATTATGGTCCAGTGTCTGTGGCCAGGAACAAAGTTTTGTGTACAATAAAATAAATTAGCTAGTTGCAAATCTCTACATTGGTAGAGGCTAGCAGGTTTCACGCTAGCGACGCTGCAAGCACGCTGTCCTTTGACCAGGCGTTCCCACGGCTCGCCCTCAGCTACGCTGTGATCGCCTATGGATGTGCTGAATGCCCCAGGCTTCGCTGCGGTCGGGAAGGCTGCGACACACAGTTCTGCTACCACTGCCGGCAGCTGTGGCACCCGGACCAGACTTGTGACCAGGCCCGGCGTCAGCGCTCTCGTCACGCCTCCAGCAACAACGATGCTTCCACGCTGTTCGTCTTTAATGAGGAGCCAAGTGGTGGTATGACCTCTAGAAAGTTCCCTGTCCACAGGGCCTCCCAAAGAAGTTTCCTAGGATAACCTCTCCCTCTCTCTCTTATCTTTCAGAAAGAGCATGACAACTGTTGTCACACCTTTTAGCACCTTAGAAAGTGGTTTATTACCCACAGTTAGCTGTTAAGTATATATTTGTTATATTATTTTTATTTAGTTGCAAAACAAGCTTCACATTAGCAGTGATAATAGTATCAGCATTATTTTGTCAAGATACCACCTTTTTTTAAAAAAAGTTTTGTTTATCATTACGGGAAACTGTCTTGTCAGTTCTCCGCTGTTTTCTGTTTGTTCTTGGTATGGGGTTGTGGGCTGCTGGGTCCAGAACAGTGGCACACACCTGTGTCACATGTGGAATCATTACCAGCGCCTGGCGATCCTCTGTGTTATGCACCCGTGCTCAGTGTCGGGGACTGCCCTCTAGTGGCTGCGGTCCTTTTAACGTGCCACACTGTGTGTGGTTCCTTGCAGATGTGGAGGAGATCAAGGCGTGCCCCCGCTGTGGCGCTTACATTATGAAGACCAATGACGGCAGCTGTAATCGCATGAACTGCAGCGTCTGTGCCTGCCAGTTCTGTTGGCTCTGCATGCAGGAGATCACTGACGTGCACTACCTCAGGTACAGCTGCACTGCCCTAACCTGTCACATGCATGTCCCCACCCCCACAGCCCCTACCATGGGTTCATGGGGGTTATTTGAGTCTGTTTAATCCTGTAACAGGAGTGTTATCTCTATGTGTACGTTACTCAGTCATAAGTCATAAGTTTATCAGGTTCTATTTTAGTTGACTGTTAGTGCAGTGGCCTAGCAGGGAGTTTTGTGGCCTCACACCTCTAAGGATATGGGTTTGAGTCCCAGCCCAGACTACTGAATACTGTGGTTGTTGTGCAGCTTGAACAAATGATCTGTAAGCCTATAATATGTGAGTGTGTGTACCTTGCAATGGCGTGGCCTTTAACTTCTTGGAAAAGGCTCAGTGTGAACTTCGAGTGGGTAGGTGGTTTAGGATGAAAAATATATGGATTTTATCTGGGAGGGAAAGCCTCCTATTAAGCAAGGTCATGATTATGGATTTCACCTGTAAAACTTGACAATCAAAAGCACACAGTGAATCTGCCATTTTAGTCCTGATCAATATTTTCTGTGTCCAGTTTGTCTTTTCACATGTATAAAGCCATTAAGGGAGCTCTAAGTTAACCAATGTGTGCAGTGACCTCTACACACGCTCCTTAACACGCACAGAGATCAGCCACTGAATGAACCGCTGTTTCTGTGCTTTAGTGCGTAAACTCGTGCCCAGTGTCCCTGCACTTCTAGAATAAATGCTTAAAGGTCACGGCGGCACTGATATTTCCATGGCTGTACAAGAGCCAGAAATTAATTCTGATCAATTTAGTGTACACTGCTCACCACGCCCCCGACTGCTCAGGCACCCCCCCCCCCCTTTGCCACTCAGACATATTGAACAGGAACACTTAGCCCCAGTGTGGGGGGCACCTTGGTCTCTGGGCTGGCTGCCAGGTGGAAAGTGCTTGGCATACGCTGACCGTTCATTGATGTGTGTGTGGAGGACCTCATAAAGGAACAGTGTGTCCCATTCTCAAGGTGTGACCCCCCCCCTTGGGCTGGTGCACCTTGAAACGTGACTTTACACATTAATATCGGTGCTCAGATGCATATTGTTTATTTCCCTCCAAAGTTTTGTCTTCAAAAACAGGTCTATGGAGCAGGGAAGAGCACTGACTCCCAAAATCATCATAAACAGACAGACTCAGATGACAAGCTAAGCCTGATTTTCCTGACACTGTCCAGGTCATTTTCTGAATTTCCCACCAAATATAATTTTGGGGCTGTTTGTGACCGCAGGCAAGCCTTATCATGGTTCGCCACATAGCGTTGTAGTTTCACCCACCTTGGGGTGGCTTTGGTTCTTGCCCTGACCCAGGGATGCCACTACAGTTTTGGACCCCATGAAAGCACATCATATTTGGCCCCCAACCCAAACCAATCCAATTGCATGTATGTTCCAAATGTTTTATGGCCCCAGTCACTTGTGGGCTCTTGGAGTCATTCTAAGTAGCTCCCCAGTCTTCGGCACCCCTGCCCCCAGCTCCTTCTTGGATCTAGTTTTCTTCTGGCTATTGTTGTCTCCTCCCAGGGGCATTGGAGGGGCATGGGTACCCTGGGAGATTCAGGGGCCCCAAAATATTATTTTTGGGCCCCAGTCGGCCAAATCTTTCTAGCTCCCCCACACATAAGGTCGCAACCTCAAAGGTGACATTTTGTCATGGGGCACAAAATTTCTAGCTACGCCTCTGTCTCCATCTACAGTAATGTGGTTAATGGTTCCAGGGTCACTGTGACCCTGTACTGGGTAAGCAGTTATGAAAAATGGATGGATAGATGATCATTCTTTTTTAAGCCAGCTTTTATTTAGTGCAGATGTTCCCCTCCACTGAAGGGTTGGATATTTGATATGTCCCCCCCCCGAAAATAGCAAAATGCCCGGACAAGCAAACATAGTATCCGGGATGATGCCTTTCGCTGAACTAGCAGTGACATTTAGGCGTGACGAACGTCACTAACGAGGAACGTTGACTCGCAGCTTCAGGCATGGGCCTCACTGGGGCGTCTGCACATCTGTCGCAGCTCCTCTGTCTGCAGGGCCGGTCAACCCATTAGGTGACATGGGCCACCGTGAAGGAGGGAGATAATGGGGACTGTGATGGGGGAGATGACATCATACAAATCAATTGGAGGCACAGGGTAGAGAGACAAAGTCATACCCACAATGCTTTGCTGGTGCTGATTGTGCCTTTGCGGTATTTGGGATACCAACGAGGAGCGATTTGTGAGGAGCGTTTCAGGTGTCAGGTGCCTGTCTTACATGTGGCCTGTCGTTGTGCGTCCGCAGTCCCTCAGGCTGCACCTTCTGGGGGAAGAAGCCTTGGTCCCAGACCAGGAAAGTGGTGTGGCAAGTGGGAATGCTGCTGGGGGCACCGGTGGTCATCTCCCTCATCGCTGGCATCGCCATCCCAGTCATCATCATCGGGATTCCCATCTACATGGGACGCAAGGTAATCCTCCATTCCCTCACCATCAAGCCTGGTTTTTTTCACCATCATGTGGGTTTCTAAATCACACTTAGTTTGGCCACTCACCTAGGAGCAATTAGTATAAGTATTAGTATTAGTAGTATTAATCTCTACTCCCATCATGCCTCCTTTGAGTACTGGGGAAGTGCACTGCTGAAATGCGATGCATTATCAATGCCTTTGGCTCTGTGACTGTACATACAGTCAAGTGGTCAAACAAAATCAACCTAAAGATGTTTTTCATAGCAGAATATGCTAGAGCAGTGTTTCTCAATCCAGCCCCTGGGGACCACTGGATGGTCATCGCTTTTGCTCCCGCACAGCTTCCAGGAAAAATGTGGACTGTCTGGGAGTCCTCTTGGACCGGGTTGAGAAACATAGTTCTGGACAATCTGGAGTACTTTCTAAAAATCTAATTAGAGAAATAGCAACTGTTTTATTAGCTTATCAGGTTTAGTTTAATATTTTGGATTTTTAATATATCACCAGGAGCGAGAGAATGTGATTTTTCCATCACTGCATGTTTATTTTTGGTTTTAGGTCCACAGTCGATGCAAGAAAAACAACATCTCAGGAAGTAAGCACTATCTGACAGTAGCCAGCGGGGTCATGATGTCCGTCTTTGTCTCTCCTGTTATAGCTGCTGTCACTCTCGGTACGTTAACAAGTCTTTTGCATTAAAGACAATGCACAAGAAGCATTTTATTTTAAGATTAATTTTGCAGTTCATAATTGCAATACTAATTACCATTATCTTTTTGTTTTTATGTTTTTACATCAGTTTTGTTTTTAGTATCTGTTTTTCAAGTATGTCTGTTCCGTGAAATGTAATACATGAAACTGATCACTTTGCTGTGTGAGGATCCTTTATTTCTGCTTTATTTCTTTTACATGCTATAAAAATCAAGGCTAACACACATTAACTAGAAGAGCAGAACTAAGTTTGTCCACTAGGTGGCCGGAGCCCAGCCAGTTCACAGCTCAGTGGCTGTCCCCTTGCTGCCCTTCATTTTGGAAGGAGGCCAGGCGCTTACGCGTTCATCAAACGCAGTGCGGCACATGCGCCATCCCCTAGAATTGCGCGTGAAGCCCCCCCCCCCCCCACTCCTGCGGAAAAGCCAGGGGCTGGGCGCTCTTATGGATCCAGCTTTGGAGATTTGCACTGTTGCCCCTCTGCAAGTCTCCACCTATTTCCCCTGTGACATTTTTGGATTCCCCCTCTGTGTTTTCCCGTGAATGGAGACACTGTGATTTTTTTGTCAGATTTTTTTTTTCGATGTTCAAGAATAAATTAGCAAAATAAGATTCTCTCAGTATCTTCTGCTGGTGAAGTCGGGGTGAAAGGTTACCTAATCTCCAAGCTGAAACCGTCCTATCCCATAGTCCTGCGTAAAAACGTCCACTGTAGCTCTGCAGGGGGCGCTGTCCATGACATGCCTGTGAACCCTCATGCTCGGTTGCAGGCGTGGGCGTGCCCTTGATGATGACATACGTGTACGGTGTGGTTCCCATGTCCCTCTGCCGAAACGGCTGGTGCAGGAACCAGAAGGAGCAAGTGGAACCACACAAGATACAGCCAGAAGATCTACTCAACTGTAAGTCTTCTCCTTCTTGCAGTCCCGGAAAGGCTGGTCTTAGATCAGGGTATCTCAGAACCCCTGTGCATTGTGTGGAGATGTTCTCTTAAGGTACAGCAACATTGTACTGCTGTTTCATACCCATGTTCCTGGGCTTTTGACAACTAAACAAGCCTATCCATTCCTTGTTTGCTAGCCCAGGAAAAGGGACAAGTAATTAATCTGTTTTTAGAAGGATAAATAGGTATTAGGTCTCTGGTACAGTAATTCCCAGAGTATTCCATATCATTAAATACACTGTCTTGATCGCTGCTTCTTTCTACCATATGTATTAAATCAGCATCAAATGCATTAAACCCCAAGAGGGCAGCCCATGGTGGGAGAGGATGGAGATCAGAGCTATTCAAATCACGGTCCTCCTGGTCCAAGCACTGCTGATTTTCCATCCTTTCTTTACTCATGAGCCAGGTCTGAAGCCTCTGTGGCCAATCAGAATCAATAATTATTAAACAAACTACCAGGGAGAACTGAAAACAAGGAATCGAGGTCCAGATTTGAAAAGCCCAGGTGTAGATTACTGAGTACTTTTGCTGGGTTTACAGGAGGGAAATTGCTTCAGTTTTTCTCTGTGATCATCTGTTAATGACCAGAGCAAATAGCACGCACAGAAACCATTCCCCTTTTTTAGAACGACCTTTTATTAACGATAAATAATATAGCAGACAGACAGCATTTTTTTTTGTGAGGTTGTGATCTGATATTCTCCCACGCAGTTGGTGAGCACTGGACTGGTCAGGCGAGTCAGGCAGCCAGAGATGCCAGCGGACGTGTCCTGGACCTCCTCCCCACCACCAGCAGCACCCCCCCCAACCGCGAAGGAGGTGGAGACCGAGACGGGTCCACCTGCACTGTGGCCATGGAAACGGACTTGAGCCAAGAAGCAGGGAACACATCCCTTCGGTCCGTCTCGCAAGCCGTGCTTCACACTCTTTCTTTAGCAGACAGCCTGCACAGCTGCAGTTAACAGCTCTCCTAATCTTCTTTTTCACTGTACAATACATTTAGATACGTGAAGCACAAATAAATGTCTAAAGGTACAATTGCAGTTGCCCCACAAATGTCTGAAGGTTTAACTCTTTTTGAAGTACCACGGTGAATGGTTGTATAGTTTCTGCCATTGCGCCTCCTGTTGGTTCCCGAGCAGCATTGCAATCATTGTTGTGGATTTCTGCAGGGAGGGAACCAACATCGAGGTCCAGGTGGAGATCGAGACACACCCCCACATGGCCGGCTTCAACAGCATCCCATCTAGCCGGAGCCCATCGGCAGAGTCCCTGGCGTGTTCACAGGAGCAGCTGTACGTCAGTGGGCCAGCCATCCACGAGTGCCTGTCAGGCCCCAAGGCCGACTAATCACCGACCTGCACCCCTGGCGGCCCTCCAACACGTCCCCATGTCCGTGAGGGCCCCGCCCAGCTTCAGCCCAACACACCCTGGCTGCCTTTTCCAGAGCAGAGAGCTCCTGAGGTGAAGGAGCAAGGGAGGATGTGGGAGGATGAATGAGGGGGAGAGAGGGTCAGCCAGGGTAAGAGAGCGATTTCAGGGGGCGGGGGCAGACTGAGAGCTTCTCCCTCAGCATGCAGCAGTCAATAAGGGCATCGAGAAAACAGGACACACAGGCGTCACAGAAATCTGCATTATGACAGAATAAGAAACAGAGAAGGAAACCGGAGACAAGAACAAGACCTTTGCTGAATACTTCTATGATTCATAGCTTTTTTCCTTTCAATTATTACTATTACTATTCCTTATGGCATTTTGCCTCATTTAGTGTTTGCTTAATAACAATTTTTATCTTAAGAATCTAAAAACAAGGGACATCAGAAGGACAAAAGGTGTGTCTGCCACAAAAATACAAAGTCAGCATTTCTCCCTGAGTGAGAACTGAAGCAGCTCTTACATATAGAGATGTACTGCAACCATTGCTGGTGCCTAGTGATGACAGGGGGGTCCCCTGATGAACTGTCACTCTGGTGTTCTGAGGCTGGGCAACAGCTCAGTTTATGCAAATAGATCTTCATTTGGAGGCGGAGCCACTGCCGATGTGCGCAGTGTAGGCGGAGCAATCTGCATCAAGCCCAACCCAGACACCCACAGCGTTCCATAGAGAAACTGTTTAGCATTTTGAATGCATTGTAATTGTAAAATAAATCCCTTGACAGCATTAAATTAAAAATATAATCTAAACACAAAGAGACATTGGGAAGTGTTGTGCATTTTTGTGCTTCTGGTTCAGCCAGTCCCTGGTGCAGTTGGGGGTTAAGGGCCCAACAGTTAAATCACCCTGCCCGTCAGAGGATTTGAACCAGCAACCTTTTGATCACAGGCACAATGTTCTAACTCCCTAAACCACAAATTGAGTGTGGTGCCTAGTACACCAAAGCCAATTCTCAAAATTTCCCACCAGTTCACCTGTAATGTTTGCACTGTGCATACAGATGGCGCCAGTGTACTAAATCTCTGTTATGTTTCGCACCTGTTACATGCATAGGAGCACAAATAATCAGCCAAGCCGAATCTATATTATATTCTCATAGATTTTTTGGTCACATTATTATTTATTAAAATAAAATTTCATTTCACTAGCTGTAGCTACTCTCCAGTGTTTTCTTTCTTTAGTTGGACCATGAAAACAAATTGACGTAGGAAATGAAAAGATAATTTTCCTGTTATATTTTTCCACAAAACGCCAGATGAATGTACTTTCTTTGGATTATCTCGTGCCCACATTGTCTAACTATTGTTAGTTAAGCCTTACCATGTTAACCATGAAAACTGACAGCTTTCTTTATGTTTAATTTCACCATTTCAGGCTGACCTTTTACAGTGTACACGTTTGCAATGGCAGGCACTTTATGCTGCAGTCAGGACTGCCTGTGATTCTGAGCCTGTTGAGTATAGGTCCTAGATAGGATGTCAGTTCCCCAAATATATGCACATTGACACCGCAGAGAGTCCCTGACTTTCCTGAACTGGTATTACTGCATTGTTTCATTGGTCAATTGATGTTTTTATTCAGAGTGACTTGCAGTTCTACCAGCTCATGCATATCTATCCAACTATCCATCTTCAAAGCACTTATACAGCACAGGGTCACAGAGAGCCTATCCTGGGAACCACGGGGTACTAGGCGGGGGACACCCTGGGTAGGATACCTCTCCATTGTGGGGCACTAGGCGGGGGACACCCCGGGTAGGATGCCTGACCATTGCGGGGCATTAGGCGGGGGACACCCTGGGTAGAATGCCTGTCCATTGTGGGGCACTAGGCGGGGGACACCCTGGGTAGGATGCCTGACCATTGCGGGGCACTAGGCGGGGGACACCCTGGGTAGG
>JAAGVU020000039.1:14513970-14526808 GCA_011763525.2 Mormyrus iriodes
GGGCACTAGGCGGGGGACACCCTGGGTAGGATGCCTGACCATTGCGGGGCACTAGGCGGGGGACACCCTGGGTAGGATGCCTGTCCATAGCAGGGCACACACACTAAGACAATAATTTAGAGACCAGTTCACCTAACTACATTTTTTTTGGAGGAATCCAGTTATGTTCATTATATATCTAGCAGAAATGTTCTTGTAGCCCTTCTGGAAATCTTCAGGTCACATGCCCATCTCGGTCCCCATTGTATTACCTGACCTTCAGAAGGAAATGCACACCAAAGGGAATCTGCATGACCTGTGTGTCTAAATGTAATGATAATTTAAAAGAGCATAAATATATTTCTGGCCATGATGAAGAGTTCTGTCGTGTTTTTATTTGAAATCAAACTGACCATCTTACACCCCTGGATCAAGTTGGAAACGTCTTAACAAAAATGCCTAAGATTCAGGCTCTTTGAACAAAACCTGAATGAAGTGAATGACATGGTGAATAATATACTCCAGCATCGTGCTTTGAGCAGCCCCTGCTTTCTTGTGAGTCTGTACTCTGTAAAACATCGAGTTTATTGATTTCCTGGGGCAGCAGCCAGGGCGTATGATTGTGTATGCAAAGAGAGCCAAAATTCCTTAGTAGATGAATGTGACTATACATACAATTAAGCTCCAATAGCAAACCAATACTGAATTCAAGAACTTAATTAGTAAGTCTAATAGAAATAGAGAATTACTTTCCAAGATAAGCGGTTGGAAGAGGGATAAAATTGATATTAAATACTAGTCATAGATAATATGAAATGGGTAGATTGTGTTAAAGAACCAAAATTATCAGCATAAACTTGGATATTATTGCAGATTGACCAGCGTTTACAGTGTAACTATGATATATGACTGTGTATGACTCTACTAATTAAATTAAGCTGATAAAACCTGGTCTTTAACATACTTTTTGGCATTTTTCAAATTGTTTGTGTATTAAGTACGGATACAAAGATAATGTCACTGTGGATACGTCATTTTGTATACTATATTCAGGGGCGGGTTTGTTGTTCCTGGGACTCCACCCAAAAAGTCACTTTGGGGCCCCTGCCCCGCCCCCTCAGATGTGTCAGAAACTAAATAAATAACTAGTAAGTAGAGTCAGAAGATCATAGCTACTTTGCTGGTTAGCAGAACATGTTGCTCCTAACTCCTAAATAAGGAACGTTTATTACATATTTAGTGTACTGACCATTTGTGGCCAACAGGGGGCTCCGAAACCTCTGGGCCCCCACACAAATGCATGCTTTGAATGGTGATAGACAATGCCACTACTTTATTGAATCTATTGATTTACAAACTGTTTCTCCTGTCCATGCTTGCAGTGAAGGTGGAGGCTGTCCCAGCATGCGACACAGATTTAAGGGCTGGGTGAGGTACCAGTCAGGCATTGGGTGCATAATCATACACTAGGGACACCAATTCACCTAAACCAGTGTTTCCCAACCGGCTCCTTGGGGACCCCAGACAGTCCACATTTTTGCTCCTTTTGTCTGGGGGTCCCCAAGGACCCGGTTTGGAAACACTAACCTAAACACATACAATCAGGCTGCAGGAGGACACCCACATTAATGCAGAGAGAAAATGCAGTAGTCACAAGCAAACAGACAACAATAGGTTTCAGTCCGCAAACCGTGGAGGCTACAGTGAGCCACGTCCATCATAAAGTTTACTAATTCATAAAATAAAAAGTATTAATATTCAAAAGTTACTATGATACATTTAAATGTCATATTTAGAAATGGAGCATTTCTACTTCAAAACATGGGTAAATATAACAACCTGTCTGGATCCAGAGTAATAGTTTCATATGTGTTCCAATTCATTGTGCACAAACAAAGAGCAAGTCAGATTTTCATCTTTGAATTATTTCCAGAAATCTTCTTTCTTCTTCTTAATTATTCCACCTACTGAATCCTATTAAAAGGTCTTTAAACATAATGTCATGTCTTACTTAGACACCATAGTGGAAAGAAATAATGTGTATGTCGGGTAAAATGTTGTGGTGATTGTTATAGTGATTTAGTGGTAGAAATAAATGTAAAAAATTAAATACAACGAGAAACGTCAAAGTCTCCAATGGCGCCCTGGACCCTGATCATGATTAGTAATGAGAAGGTGAGCGATTGTAGTTCTCCTTATGCCAGATAGTTTAATTCATGCATGACAGTGAGTGACTGCATTAATATAATCACTTTAAAATGTTTTGTTGCCGTGAAATCATCATTATATGACCAAGTTACGTCACGACACGGATGACAATTTGATTGGAGGAGCTGCTGCCCCCGGAGCTGGTCACTCCCATTCCGAAAGGAAATGGTTAAGGCTGACTCCCGCACATCATTTTTTTATGGGAACCGTATTGGGGACAGATAGTGTGTGTTTCATCCCAGCGTTGGCTGCGCTGCACGGCGCATCAGTCACACTTGACCGGCGATTCAGAGGCGCGTCTCCCACCTGGCGGCCACCCCACCATGGATGCTCTTAAATCGGCCGGAAGAGCGATCATCAAGAGCCCCGGGGTGCCCAGGCACACATGGGGAACCTCCAAGCACGAAAGTGAGTTATGCATTTTTCTTTATTTTCCACAAATTTGTTTTAATTAATAATGGTAAATTTACTGACGTTGAAAATGTAAAACGATGAAGATGAGCTTAGTTATTCATTTCCATCATTGCATTGAAACGTAATTTTTTCTATATGTTCAAGATTGACGTTAGTTTTAATGGCAAGAATCATACGCTTTATTTGTCTTAGTTTGACTGTTTTGAAAGCAAAAGCCTCAGAAGAGGTACATTTGCAGTGTGAAATCGACTTGCCCCGTATTTTGTCAAACTCCTGGGTCCTAAAGAGAATCAATTCAATGGCGTTCAACAAGCGAATGTCAAAAATTGAATAATTATAGTAATATTCAAGGTCTTTTAATAGACACCTTTTTATTACACACCACAGACTATACATTGCTAATTAATTGAACTGCCATTTTACCACGTTGTTGTCATGGTAAAGCTTGAAATGACGTTTTCTTGTTATATGATAATGCAGTTTTCCCGCACAGGTTTTAAAGAGACAGTTTTAAAACTTGAATTGCACCACATACCACTCAGCTCTGAGTTAATCTTTATCACTAAAACATCCAATTCACATAGCACATGTGCGCTGAATATTTTTACTGTGCTTCTTAAGCGTTTGAAATATTGTTTTCAAGCTTTTTTATTCCATTTCTAGCCATCTACGAGACGGAAATATAGTTTGTTAATTTGGCGTGAAATTCAGGTGAACAAATGCAACCTATTTCTATCTATCCATCCATCTGCTGTCCGCTCATCCTCATTAGGCCGTGGAGCATCTTCATTATTAATGATTCCAAGGCTTATGTGTTACTACTGCTGTTTGCTATCATAGTAGACAGTTCCAGTAACATATAGTAATATTTTCTGAAGGTACCCAGATCCACTGTCACTTCAGAGTCTAAGACAATAAAAATTATTCAGAGCATTTGTATTTGTGAAAATCAGCTTAAGATAGGCCTAAATCGCCCAATTCTGCCGTGTTAAATGCAAAAGCGTTTACTGCGCATCAAAAGAGTTTCGAGACAATGTTCCCGTCCTTTTTCTGAAAACCTCGAACTATCTATGTGTATTTATTGTTTTTAATTATGTTCAATTTGTTCCTTACTATCAGAATATCAATATTTCATCCGAAATGAAATAACTGAGGAATTCCTTTTGGTAATGCTGTTAATTTGACTGTCAAATCAACTGTAACAGAGTGTTAAATCACAAATATTCTTCCATGTGGCTTTATTTGTTTATGTATTATTCTTTCGATGGATTTTTGATTTTAAAGGGAAAGCGTGTGCTGTTGTTTAGCCTTTTTATGATTCACCACAGATAATCGCTGGTTAGCAGGATGGCGGGATACTATGTCTGTGCAATTAACGTGTAATGTTAACGTGAATTATGCACAGAATTAGGGACCCAGTAGATGAATGAGGACACGGCAGCCAGGCCGAGTTTACAGGCTGCTTTTGTCCTGGATTGGCTCCTGAGCCAGCTGGACTAAGGGCACGAATTTGTAGCAAAATATTCTCAATTATCTTTTAAACAGAGATAAGCATAATTTGCATATAATAATGTAAATCGGTCAGCAGTATATTTTTATTTATGGTTTATTATTAATTACTTAGATGGTTGACACATTTTTACCACCTATTTAAAGTATTTTGTGAATATTTGTTAATATTGTATTTATTTAAAATGTGAATTTTGTAATACTGTGTAAAATATTGGTTTACACCTAAGCTTTTGTCACTGGGGCATTCCATACTACAGCATGTTCAGTTTTATCAAGTGGCGTGTCGGCTTTGTCCAGACTATACAGGTTTCTGGCATGTTGTTCTTGAAGTGAAAACAGTAGGAGAGTTGAAATGTGCTGTCAGCCCATTTGGGCGAGCCTTGTCTGTGTATTTCGATATGTACACAATCACACACACACATTGTACTTAAAAAATATCATTTTACTTCAAGGGGGTGTTTCCATAAAGTTGGTTTATGGGGGGGGGGCAGGCAGACACAGACATATAGAAACACTGAGACAGGCAGACACAGACATAGAAACACACAGACAGGCAGACATAGACACAGAAACACATAGAGACAGGCAGACACAGAAATACATAAGCACACAGACGGAAACACACAAGAGCACAGACAGGCAGACACAGACATATAGAATCACATAGACAGGCACAGACATAAAAACAAATACATGCACAGACGGGCAGACACAGACATATAGAAACACACACAGACAGGCAGACAAAAGCACAGATTCACATGGCCCATTCTTTGCCTTTCCATCTTGGGAGTGTGTCCATGCGTGACCAGATGTGACCATAATATTATGGCTTAAAAGGAGGTGATGAAATTCGTGCATCAGGTTGTGTAATGATAACAAATTATCTATGTGACATAAACATTTCTGCTTCAGCTCCTGCTGACTCTGCTGCTGTTTCCTGAAGCCTAGTGGTTCACTAACCATCCATCCATCCATTGTTCAGTCACATGTATCCTGTGCTACCTGGGAGAGTTCCCCATTCCTCCACCCCCAAAACTCTGAATACAATCAAGTATGAAATACTACATTTGGAACAATAGTACAAGCAGTTATATAAATATATATCAAAGTTAAATATGTAATTTTCCAATTAGAAAATAAAATGCACTGAATAATTCGCACAACACTTAGTATAATATACCTGGTAATCACTAGGTTTAGTGCCTATAGTGCTTAATAAAATAACATATTTTTAAATAAATGTTAATCTATGTGCAGATGGTAGGCTGTATGTGGGACTAATTATAGGTACATTTGGGATAAATAACAAATGTTTGTTCTTGTCATAAAAACAAAATGAATAAGGATAAGTGGACGATGGATGGGTTATTATGCTTAATAGCTTATCAAATGAGGCTTTTATAGAGATGCTCATTGACTGGCCAAATGAGGCAGCCTTAATTAAAATGCATTCATTGAGTATTTCACTCATTATTAAATGGATTTCATAGGGTGGTTAGTGTTAGCAGGCTTTTCTGCTGTGAGTGCCTGTCCCAAGTGGGCAGCTCTGGATACTCCCAGCTCCCCATACCCCAAGCGGGCGGCTTTTGATCCCCCCACCTCCCCATACCCCAAGCGGGCGGCTCTTGATGCCCCCAGCTCCCCATACCTTGAAGCGTGGCTCCCCATAGGTCCCAGTCAGACCCACTTATCGATATCCAAAACGCCATTGTGGCTTCACAAGCATCAGCTTTAAATACAGATTTTTTAATTGGCTGGAAAGATATTTGAGGCAGGAAGAAGTAAATGTCAAAAAACTGCTTGGTTCATACCATTCCTGTACCATCACACTTTTAAACTCATTGCTATATGAGACACGCCTAATGCAGAAAGGGCCAGTTTTCGCATTGCTTTATTAAACTGACATCAGCAGGAGGATCACAAAATGCTTTAGACACCCAGAGGGATCTGTGACATCTTTGTTGAGAGCTGATACACCCTGGTGAAGTAAGTGTCCAGATTGTCTTTGTCTTTTATCAGTGAACATTGTGGTTTGGCACAGGAACCCACAGCAGATGCCTGTAGACACAGTGGTGCCCTCTGAACATACTGTTGAAACTGTACCCAGCCTGTAGAGGTCGGGAGATCAGCTCTGAGCATTTTCATGCTATCCCAGATACAGACCCTAATTATCCCGTCCACCGTAACTCAAGATGTGCCTTGGATGTTTTTTTATCATATGGTGTCTCTAATCTCTAGACATCAAATGAATGAAGCTGTGTGTTATCAACAAAACACTGACAAAAATGTTAAATTAAATAGCAACTGCCAACATTAAGGTTGTGTTAGGGATGTTATTTATAATTACATCCATTGGGTGCATTATGTTTAAAAGGGATTGATGCATTTAATAGTTATTCCTGGAATTTTAAAACACTAATGTATCACTTGTGGCTTTGCCTTATCAATTGATTGTCAATTTATAAAGCTGAACTATTACAATTAAACAACACAGATAAGATGCTTATGCAGTGAAGACCCAGTAATATGTCAACTCAAATTCTGTAAAAGTTCGGATCAAATTCTCTCATGATTTTCATAAATGATTTGAGTGGTTTTTTTATGGCACAGATGTTTATTAAAACGGCTTTCCAACCCACAAATCAAAATTTGATGTGCACACTGTTTTGCAATTCTTTAACATAAACTTCTACATTTTTTTTTTTTAGCTCCCAGTAAAACATTTCTTAATTGCCTCCATTCTGAGATTTGTCAGGTTCGACAGACTCTTCTGCTGATATTTTAACCTGTGTGTCACTGATGTTTACAGAAACAGACGTCCCCAATAATTAACCTTAATGCTTGGTAGCAGTTCAGCACAAATGCAATATTCTGCAATCGCTTGATAAGCCTTGGAAAAGCAGTGTGGGTAACGGCTTCCCTGCTGGGCCTCTGTCTGGGTGATACAGCTGTTTGGGTTTAAGGATAACATTCATGTCTCCCTATCCTGTTCAAACTCTGGCACCAGGGCTGTGTAACATCATTCAGATTTTCCCTGTCTGGTCCTTAAGAAATGTCGTCCCCCTTTTCTACCTCTACGGTGTAAAATCTATTACTTCACCCTGTTAGGAGATGCTGTTAGCTTCCCTGCATGCTGTAGCTCCAGGTGTGAGTTTGATGCTGTCAGGTTGATGACTGCCCCCCATCCCCCTACAGGTGTGCCAGTTTAGCATTTGTGAGCCTATTGGCAGTTTTCCACTGCAACCAAGAACCGAGCCGTACCCGAGCTGCACTGCGAAGGGACGGTTTCCCGTTGTAAATTATGTGAGCCGTACTTGACTCATATCCATGTTGACATAGCCCTGACATAGCCAAAAGTATGATCAAACCAAGTTGGTTGTGTCACCACCATCTGATTAGTCGAAATGCACGGAGATACCGGTGTTCTGCGCATGGATTATCAGCAGGAAAAATGGGCATATTCTATATATTATTCATGATTATAGGTATCGCTCTTCATGATGTATTAAGGCATTCCCGATAACTCGGAACTTGAACATTTCTACTTAAAGAAGTACTACAGAACAGCTGAACAGAATGCATTCGTAATGCAAGTTTACGTCAGTGAATGGTAATTCCGCTAGCGTTTGATGTGAACATAACCGAGCGATTCTCACAGACATGCTAACAGAAATTAGCGTGTAGTAAATCATGACATACACCATGTGAACAGCAAAGTGACTCTTTGGTTTTACGTCACTGTGGCTCTCCAAACCTGGCAACGCCGTTAACGAGCCTGCTCTTCTGCAGTGGAACACCAAAGTGAGCTGGAACCGTGCTGAAACTAGTCTCCCTCCACGGTGCGGCTCGGGTACAGGTCAGTTCCTGTATGCCAGTGGAAAAGCAACATAAGATCCCCCAAGGCCCCAAAAGCCAAATACTGCCATGTTAGTATAACATAGAACGTGGATAGGCTCCAAGTTCTGGGGCAACCCTCTGTTGGATAATTTGGATGGATGGATTCATAAAGTATAGCGATAAACTTAACGACAGATGAGAGTGATGTCCTTGAGACCGTTTGTGATGACTGACACGTCTGCATCCTGCTCTGAGCCTCATTCACTGCTTCTCTAAGTGCCGTGCAGTGTTTATGTCCATATCTGACATATTGTATTCATACACGTATTTAAAGTCGACACCTCGCTAATACGTGTGATGCCTGTGCCACCACGTTTCACCTGTTTAAAATTCACACATTCACGCGACGGCGTGAATCCCTAGGACGAAGCCACATTATAAAGGCTGTATGAAACCTCAGCTGCACTTTGTAGTTGGGAAGCTACCCCCTCCCCCCCAGCAGTCTTATGAATTATAGAGCAGTATGCAATCTGAAAGATGACATGAGATGAGGCACTGGGACGCCGAGTTAACCCCTGGCTCAGCGGTTAGTGGGGACAGCTTTAAAAGTGCAGAGGAAGCCTGTGGACGTGACTGCGTTCCACGTTGCAGCGGCCTGTCCCAGCTTAGCGACAGTGGGACAAGTGGTGATTATGGCGGATGGAGACGCCTTTGTAGTGTGTGATCTCCATCCGTGGAGAATGAGACCCCCCCCTGCCAGAATGAGCGTATGAGTGTTCCCTGCCAGATCTCTCTGCTCATTGCAGAGGATGAATGAGGCAAATCGAAACAGAAGAAAAAAAAACTTTAATTAGCGACTTCAGAAGATGTTTCTAACAGGAAAAAGCGGAATGTCTAATTAATGTTATCGCAAGCAGTGAATCATGAATGCGTTATTTAAACATTTCCCATTTCTGTACTCCAGTAGACGCTTCGTAGCCCATTCATGCGTCCCGTCTAGTCTGCAGTCCAAGTGAGAGGCTGAACCCATGATCATCTGCCTGAGATTACCTGGTTAGCTTCTGCCCTCCCCCAGTAGGGGGCGGATGAGCCTGGGTGAGATCTCATCCCAAATCCTCTTCGATCCAGACATTCTGTCTGGTGCCTGGTGAACAGTTATTCTGAGAGGACCTGCCTGCTGGCGCAGTGTCTAATTCTGGTCTCCCTCCTTACTGGTTCTGCCCTGAACTTTCCCATTCTGTGCTTGCAGTACACAAAAACAGTTTACCCTTCCGCTCTATTTCACCGTGTATATCTATGTGTCATTACAAACCACCCCCTCCCCGATTTATAAAAATTTCCCCCTTCATTAAAATGGTGTAAACGTGAGCATTTATAATTGATAACAGTATATAGGTAGAATAACAGCCTGGAGAGAAGCACGTTATGGCAGGCATGGGATGGGGGGGTGGGGTTCTGTCCAGGGATATCTTCTTTGCTGCTCTGAAGATGGGGGGGGGGCATTTAGGCTTTGATTTCAGTAGCCTCCCACCCCTCGTTTGATATCCCCAGCAGCCGCCTGTGAGATGTGATGCGCTTGTTGCGGTTTGAAGGCTGTTCCTCCTCCCCGCTGCCCCCCCCCCCCCCACCGCCCTTTGAAGATGCTGTCATTGTGTCTTCGTTGTGTTTCTGTTGAGCACCTCTGTCAGAAAGCCTCGCTTCCCTGCACTGAAACCCACACTGGAAAGTTCTCATCCTGCAGTGCGCTCAGCAGGACACCCAGCCCCCCTCCACCCCTCTGCCCTTCTGCCCCTGAAACCAACTCATTTAAAAGTAGACACACATGAAAGAAAAGAAAAGAAAAGAAAAGTAAGGAGTGTGGAAAGAAAATAGCAAGGGTGCTGGTGAAGGTGGGGATGTGTCGACTGCACCACTCCACCCCCTCCTCCTCCTTCCCCTCCTCCTTCTCCTCCTCTCCGGTTAATCCTGAGTTGACGTCCCCAATGAGGAGCCCGATGCAATCAGGCTCGGTCTTTGAAACCTTCGAAATCCAGCTCTGAATACGAATCACTTTGCGACAAAAATAAATATCCCCTTGATTCCACTTACAGACTTAACACAGAGTCGACATTTTTATTTTGTACCCCGAGCTAAATCCGCCTTTTATTCCTGTCTTCTTTTACCTCTGCCCTTGTAAGCAAATAGCCTGACATCTGGTGTGACGATGCAAACTCATCACATCACTGCAGTTCAGTTGAATTTACGGACATTACAGACCGTAAACCAGTACAAGGAAATTTTACATTTTGCAAACCGGATATAAAACAAAAGTACAAAAATAATCTCTACGTCGCCGCTTTTTATATCCAGTGAGGAACCTTTTTGCCAGTAGTTGGGTGCAAATAAAATCAGTCATGAGGAATGAAATGAAGCCAAACGTGGAGGCTGGATGGCAGCGGGTGGATTTTCTGGCTGGTGGTTTTTAATTCTGCACACAGACCGTGCCGAAATCCGTCAAAAACCTGACATGAATCGAATAATTGGCCTGAAGAAGCTTTTTGCCTGTCTGTTCGCTGTTAGCGGGCAGCTCCTGAAGACCGTTCAGCGCGGACCAACATATGGTCAGGCCTTTCAGTGTCACATGCTCATTTATTCACATCTGCTTCACAAGGCCTTATGCTCAAAGGGGTGCTTTCCATATTTAATGTGCCACAATGAATTATTCCACAGTAAATAGTCTGATTTCAGCCTGTGATTATGTCCTGAGGTGGAAACTATCCTCCCTGCACTACAGGACAGTTCTTGGGAGGATCTACCAGAAGTGGTGCTTATTCCAAATCTGTAGCCTTGTAGTGTAACCAGTGCTGGTGCCTCCAGAGAAGCAGGGCATCAGCTAGCCTCCCCAGCACCTTCCAAGGACACACCAACGAAGGATCCAGCACCCATCCAGCTGGCTCCACTCCTTTAGTGTGTGGTCGTGTGTAAAGAGAGCAATCTACCTGGCAGGGCCGCTGTCTGCAGAGACACACATGCACTGCCACTGGGATATGCTCAGTGGTACCACAGACTTATGAGAGTGAAGCAGGAATTACGGCATTGGTAGGGATTTTACTATAATCTGAATATAAATGGTGAGGTTGGGTGTATGTGACCAGAAACTAACATTTGACAAATAATGACAGTTTTTTTGGGCTTTAATTTTTATTGCACTTCCAATTTCTTTATTTATTCACTTTGGTGCCTCTTACATGTCTGAAATTAGAAATCGAAACAGAAATATGGGTAAATGTAACAGGTGACATTCATTTTAGGTCACTTTCAGCCCTGTCACTCAGCTGTGCTTTTTCAGTCTGTATGTATTTCCTGTTTTGCTTGATTGCAAATACGCATGTCAGTAGGTAATTTTGTGAGCCGATGAATTCTCCCTCAGGGATTATAAAAACAGCCCGGGATATGTTTGTTACCTTCTTGTCCTTATCAACACCCTTTGGAAAACGAGACCTTTTGCCAGGAGGTGATGAGTGCTTTTCTGCCCTCCCTCAGCTTTAATCTCCCACTAGCTGTAATCTAAACAGACGTCTTTTGATGGATTAGTGGACATCGCTGATTAAAATCTAGGCCAGATGTGTCTTCTGTGTCTGTTTTTCCTTACAGAGCCCTTGTGCTCTTGGCAAGCTTTGCACATTTCAGATAACTAATTAAATATTTTTAATTTTTGGGGTCTCAGTCCTATTGGGGAAATTCTAATCCAACATTTTCTGGGTTGATTCCTGCAGATTTTCCTAAAAATAGTTTGCATTAAAATCACTGGTCTTGGAGTCTCACTGGTCTTGCTTTTTTCAAATTTGAAATGAAATTGACAAACCAAAGGCCTTTATGTTAAGATGGTGACCTGAGGGTTTAATGCATGTGGCTTTACCTAGTTGTTACCCTGTTTGTTAAATCCTGAATTGCAAATTTAAATAATGTAATTATAATTTTGGAAGAGGGACAATATTTGCAGGTTTTGAAACGTATACTAATCAAACGCTAACATTTAAACATGTTCGGTTAGCCGCACTCCTCTCTTCACAGATCAGCCTGAGAAATAATGTGATTTTCTGCCTACAGAGACTGTAATTGAAATGATCAGAACCTTTCTGTGGAGGCTTCTGTATGCAACAGACGCTGTATTTTATCTGAGCTCCTTCAGGCTTTAATGAAAGCCACCATTTTCTGGGTTTAGTTCAGTTTGCTGTGAGAAGGACTATAGCCGGTGCTCACGGCATGGTGTCGCAGGGAAACAGATAAAACATTTCAAATGGGCATTTGAAAGTAAATGATCATCTGAGGCTTTTATTGCATGTTTCCATTCATAAGACAGAGATTGTCTTTCTTTTTTTGTCCTCCAGCCAGGTCTCTGTAATAACGATGAGTCTTTTGTAACGATGAATCTTAGGGGACGTCACATTGTGGTGGTGTGTGGCTCAGAGAAATGGAAGGGGGAGGGGGGAAATGGTTAGGGATGTGCGCCCATGTTAAGGCTGTGGACCAGAAGAGTAATCATATCACAGTTGGACCCTTGAGTGACCCCTAACCCCCAATGGCTCTCCAGACACTGATCTTGCTCACTGATCCTGCTCACTGATCCTGAGTTGTACGTCACTTTGGACAAAAGCTTCTGCTGTTTTTGTCCCCAGCTTGCTGACAAATTGCTAAAGTAAAAATGTCATCGTTTGGACTTTGATGGCAAAACATTATAATTAAATAAACATTATATAAACAAATCATAAACACTTCAAATTCTTTCAAGCTGATCCTTCCAACAATGAAATTTCAATAATTTGGACGGATGGATGGATGGATGGATGGGTGAATATATTAGTATGATGATTAAAACTGGATGAGGTGCTGGTTCAATGGGGAA
>JAAGVU020000039.1:14526908-14562579 GCA_011763525.2 Mormyrus iriodes
TCGACGGACTGGCATCCCATCCGGGGTGTTCCCGGCCTTGTGCCCTTCAATGGACTGGCATCCCATCCGGGGTGTTCTTGGCCTTGTGCTCTATGCTTTCTGGGACAGTTTCCAGGCTGGAAAGTGGTGGTTATGAAAAATGGTTAGCTAAAACTTACTGTGACCTTGTTGCCTGAACACTATAAAAAATGGTTAACAATTAAAACTTGTATTCTGGTCTTACTAAATTATTAGGTTTAAATACTTTCATTAACCTATATAACATGGTACGTAACTGCCCTAAGCCCAGAACTCAGCACCCAGACCCTAACACTCCCCTTTGTAGTCTTGGGGAAAAAAAATGTACACCTTGAAACTCTTTCTTTCTTTGACCCGAGAGAGAGCGTGGAAATAAAGGCGCTGGACAGAAAACTCCAGAGCCGGCGAGAGGCTAAGTTCAAACGTGGACGCCAGTTTGTCCCCTGAGAGGTGACGGGGGCATGCGGTTGGGGAGGGGAACGTTCTACTTTCTGACTCAGAGGCCATCATGGGGGGACCAGGGCAGGGGGCCTTGGCAGATGGAATTTTTCACTGGGTTCTGCTGGGAGAGAGCATGGGACGCAAGGTCCTGCTGGAAAGTCAAGTCGGGGAGCTGCTGTTTTCACTCCTACCTATACTCTGTCCATGGCCTACTTTCTGCTCCAGATCATGTCCTAGATTCTCATCAAGACACAAGCTTTAAGATCCCACTACTGATAAAAGGCGCCAGTCTATGTTTTTAATCCAGAGTCATCAGGATAAGTCTTACAGTTATGTTCTGAACACAAAAATCCTCTGTTGTCAGTTGTTATTAAATTTGGTTCTCTCTGATTAACAGATTTAACAGCTTTCGTACAGTTGAATTAAATTCAGCTGTAAATGTGCATGAATTTACATCAAGGGAGTGATCTTTGATGGGTAGTAGGGTCATTGATTGCGCCATCAGGTTTTCAATCTGGCTCCGGGTTTTTATGAGATGACCTTTTGTACATTCATCATGATGGCGTCCTCCAGGTGGCCTCTAGTGATTTAGTAACTCTGAAGTGGCCCAGCATTATGGTCTGCAGAGGGCACTCTCTGAATCACGGCTGCTCTGTCTGAATAAGTAAGTGAAGAAAACGAATGGCTGGAATCATATTGGTATTTGAATGAAGCTGTATTAAAATCATTACAGTGCAACTTTTAAACTTTCTGGCTTAAAGGTCCACAGGAATTGTACAGTTGCTTGCGGTTAATTTCTGTGTCATGAGATGTGCACATGGGATTTGAGTCTGGTATAATTCTCTTAATGGGTTTTCACAGATAGCAGCACAGTTACCTGGACTTGTCCTACCTATTTAGTGTAATTTTTTTTTTTTTGAAGACAATTAGAGTCATTGTGTTATACATTTAACAAATCTTTATCAGCATTTTATCAGATACAATAAGACAGTGTTTCCCAATCCAGTCCTTGGGGGCCCCCAGCAGTCCATGTTTTCGCTCCCTGGGTGGAGTGTCTGACAGGGAACCAGGAGGGAGCAAAAATGTGGACCATCTGCAAAGTCTTGATTATAATATATATTGGGAGGGACACATGCTCACAATGTCCCCCCAATATATATTATAATTACAGCCTTGGTCCCCCCCAGTGTTGACTCCATAGCTACGGTCTTGTCCGTCTGGTAGGGAGCTGGGAGGAAGCAAAAACATGGACTGTCTATAGGTTCCCAAAGACCAAGTTTGGAAATACTGCATTAAGATGTAGCTCTTGCCATTTCCGTCAAGCGAACACGATAATGGCATTTTGCTTAAACTGCACTTGTCGGGGTAATATATTTGAGAGCCTGGAGCATAAACAGCGATTTGTTGAATAATTCATGACGATATGCCATGTCCCTCACAATTAAAGCAGAGATCGCTGGGTGCCTTTAAGTGAGGGGGTGCTGTTGGTCCCATATTTTTGGAACCAGCGCTGCAGGAAAACAGCTTTCAGCTTAAGGTGGATGCCTCAGAAAGTCTAAATACATACATATATAACATCGCAGCCAACCAAAACATATACCCTGGAATAAACAGCTGTGTCAAATCTACAAAACAAAAAAAACTATATGGCACATTTATTAATTTTAAAAAGGAATTTGCATGAGAAAAGATTGTCGAGGTAAAAAAAAAAATGATCAGGAATGTCCAACACAATAAAATGAAGGAAGCAGAATGAACAGGTTGAACATTTTCAGGAACGGATCCCTTTTTCACAAAGCGAAGACGGGGGGAGTTCTGCTCCTGGATGCGATCAGGGAGACAGATGGCAGAACAGAGCTCTGAGATGAAACAGGATACTAGCATCCAGGATGCCGTTACCATTCGCTTCATACGCTCTACACATCCCCGCTGCCCGATACATCTATTCATGCACTCCCTCTCTTCATGCACTATGCATTTTCTTACACTGCTGTGTAATATATGCAAGTACAGAAACATACATTTGCATAGTTAAAAAGTTCCTTGTATAGAAAGAATTTTGCATAATGCATATTGTGTTCACAACAATAGATTCAAAGCATTATTTCATATGTTATATATAGCTTAGGATGTCAGTGTAGCTGAAACATTAATGGGATAACAGGATAGTGTTACTTTGGCCATTAATGTTAATATATTAATGCTAACAATGCTAGTAAACTCTGTGTAAATATTTTATAATCATAACACAGGGCATATTTAGTATTTTGTCCATCACCAATAGTCAATAGGAAATGTTTTCATTAGTCTCTTTTGCTATTAGAATTTGCTTTGATGTTTATTTTTGGATAAAGTACCCCTACGTTTCTGGGAGCTAGATGGCGGGAAGCTTGCTTACTGGACGGCATGACCTCCGCTGATCTCGGGGCTCTGTGCAAGTCCTCCTTGTGGCAGATGGGTCCTCCCCCTTTCGTTTTTCCTGCAGAGCCGAGCCAAGCTGAGATGGTTTATTCAGGGCTCACTTGTGATGTTTGGGAAATCAAATTATCCCCTGTCGCCCATATTGTGAGAGAGGATGGTATTGATTTTCAGAGAACATTGTTTCCCTTTTGGGGTTTCGTATACAATGCCAACCTAATGAATTATGTAATGTTGTATTATAGTCCCAAAATGATGATGATTATGATTCTCTCCAGGGCCCCATATGCAGGTCACAGCTTGCAGAATGCAAAACCGCTTTTCTCTTCACGTGGGGCTTGCTAAGCCCATCTAGGACAGGGGGCTTTTTCAAGGAAGACGGCTTCTTGGTACCTTCTCGTTCCCCTGCCAACCTTGCTGTGAAGTTTGCCTTGTCGCTTCTCGCAGAGCTTCCGGAGAACTGGACGGACACCAAAGAGACCCTCCTGGAAGGCATGGTGTTCAACGTCAAGTACCTGGGCATGACACTGGTGGGGCAGCCGAAGGGAGAAGACATGGCGTCTGCTGCCATCAGAAGGATAGTTACCATGGTGAGCAGTTCTCTCTCTCACTCATTCTCCAGAATTAGCACTATGCTAATTATTTTAAATATGCAGTATATTCTGCATAACACATTTATGATGAAAATTGCACACCAAATTTGATCCTGGCTGTTCTATCTTTCTATGCATTTAGTGTTATGTTATGAGTTTGCCGATTTCATGCGGTATACTGCAGAAAAATTTAGAATTATATCATCCATCCATCCATCCATCCATCTTCCAGCTTCTTATCCAGTGCAGACTCACAGAGGTCCCAGAGGTCTGGGAAGCTGTGCGAGGCAGCACAAGGCAGGGGCACATCTTGGATGAGATGCCAGTCAATCGCAGGGCATAGAATTATAGCATGTGACATATATTTCTGTGTCTGAACTAGACAAATATTTACAGCCTTAAGAAGTTTGAATGTTAGACTCACTGGACCTTCATAGCCCTAACTGTCAATTTACATTTTAACTGAGGATGTCTGGACTTTGAGACTGATCCCTTTATGCAAATGAGTATCTGAGTAACAGGACACCGCAAATGATGCACAGTTGTGTCCCTGCCAGAACAGGCCAGGCGCCTAGTCTATCCTCGAATCTTCACAAGGCAAACAATCACAATTTTGGTCAAAACTGTCACTCATTCCTCAGAACCCCAAGTGCGTTAGATTAAAACAGGAAATCCGGGCGCCCTGAAAAACCATCGTCTCCGAGGTAGAGCCTGTGCGATTTGCTATGTGAGGGGATGGGGAGAAGAGAATCCAATTGTCTACCCGTTCCCATGGCAACCGGGCTGCTGGAATGTGATTAGCGGGAATATTTGTTATTTCCAATTTGATATTTAGTGACGTGCTGTCTCGCGGCTCCTGGACCGTGAAGCTGCACGATAGGGTGGCGGATGGCAGATTGCTTTTGTGTTCGAAACACGTTGGTGCCAGAAGTACAATGCTTAGCAAAAAAATTGCAGCGTAAGTATCATTTACAGCAAAACGCTCTCTTTTCTTTACAAGAACGCTTTCGCTGTCTTTATTTGGACTTTCCTGCAGTGACAGTGGATTATTAAGCTGTCATTTGTAATGGGGGAAAAAAATCCAGCCAGCCATGGTACTATTTTAGTTGGCCTTGGGAAGTTCTTCTTTAATAATCCCAGTTTTTCCTTCAGTCTTGTTCTCTTCTCTCCTTGGAAGTTTTCCCCCATCGCAGTGCCATTGTGTTGGTCAGTGGTCCCTTTCTGAAACGTGTTTGGAGTTGAGGTCTCCTGGTTAAAACCTTCGCCTCCTACCTTAACCAGATGAGTTTTGATGATAATTAAATGATTAATCCTGTATTTGCCATTTGCAAAAGTAAGAGTACAGGTACCCTGGAATTCTTCTCTTTGCCTGCCCCATCTTGCGCTCCATAGCTTGGGGTTCACAGCGCAGGGTCAGCCAACATGCAGTGCACCTGGAACTGAGGGTTAAGAGCCTTGCTGAAAGGCCCATGGACATTTGACTGTTCTGCCGATGCTTGAACCGGCAACCTTCCGATCATGGGCACAGAGACTTAGTCCGCTGACTGTATAATTTGCTTTAGTGTTATTGTGTTTTTTGTGTAATCAAATGGAAAGTTCAATACATGAACTCACTTGGAAAATAAGGATGGTGGTAATTGTGTACAGGATGTCCAACTTGCCTGTGGCACTGTAACTAAAGAACGCATGGATAACACCTCATGGCTTTGTCTTCCCTGTCTCCTATTAAAAATATATCTGCTGATCACTGAGTCCAGTAACCTTGAATCAAAACCTGATGGAGAGCATATATGGAGATTCAAAGGCAATGGAAGACAAAGGGATACAAGAAGACCCGCCTTCTTTTGGGAGTACTCTGTTTTAATTGGCTGTCACACAAGAAAGGAGAAGAGTTCAGCAATTTTTTTTTTTTGTAGTAGCACTGAATATTTTTTAGTTTATCTGAAATGTTTGCAGATATCTGTAGCTGCTGTGTCTGTACCCATTGCGATTTCCAGGAACAGGAATATTCATGGAAGTCTGCGAAGGACTGAAACGCCTTGACTGGGAACTTCTTTTTAAAATAAATTCTGTCTGCTGTATTTACAGGCTAGAGCCAGCGCAAAGAAGTTCAGGAAAGTGACTTTGACAATCTCTCCGAAAGGAATCATCATCACAGATACGGAGACAAACAACCTTATTGAGAACGTCTCCATATACAGGTGAGTGGTGTCAGTGCTCTTGTTTTGTACGTGCAGATGTTTACTGTGGTAAAGAAGACCAGTCAGTAACTTGCCATGTGAGATATTACATCCAGGCATTGGCTGCTTGTTGCAGAAGATGAGCGTTCATGTGTTTGTCTCTTTGCTGCCGGTTCACAGGGTCCATTTCCAGCCCCACAAGCAAATTTACTCGTGAAACTTGAGGTAGGGCTGGCATGCAGGGGAAAGTCAGGTGACAAGCACATTCTGTCACTTAACATCGGCATGTATTTACTTATTTAGCAGATACTTTTGTTCAAAGCGATGTACAAGTGAGGATCCCTCAACTATTGAACTAAACACACCCTAAAGCTGACATGCACCCAGAAGTGCATAGTTCAGGTCCAGAAAGTAAAAATCCAGACCAAGATTTTGTTTCAACCAACCAGTTGAGTACTCTGTGACTGTGACTCTTTGTATTTAACTGGTTGGTTGAAACAAAACCTTGGTCTGGATTTTTACTTTCTGAACCTAAACTTTCCACCTCTGCATGTACCTATAGAACTGGATCCTGTTTTACCTCTCTGCTCCAGAAAATGAGCCCAGACTCTGATATCCACTCCCATACCCCTCTATAGCACTCTCCGCCCATTTCACTTTCCCACTTGCCCTTCTGCTAATCCCCAAAGAGCTGTCTTTCGCTGTCACGTACCCAGAGAAAGTCCCCATTCCTTGTTCCCACCCCCAGTGTCAAGTGCTGTTCACCTTTTCAACTGGAGCAAGTCATACGGGGCTAAAGTGTACAACTAAGATCGTTCTAGATTCTCCTTTGTTCCAGTCACAGCATCATAAATGGTGAGTCTAGCAGAATAATGAGTCACACCCTTGAATCCCATCATCCCACAGATGGGCAGCTTCACCACCAAACAGGAAGTGATGGCCGATCGGGAGCCCGGGGCATATGTCTGCTCATGGGGCTCTTCCTGTGGCGATACCTTCTGTCTCGTCGCCTGTCCATTTACTGAAAACCATCATTAGCATCCCGTTCCATGTCCCGCTGAAAAGAAAACGTCAACAGAGATAGGAGAGGCAAAGCATCTAAGTCTGACATGTTTGTTAGGCTAGGTGATGCCGATCCAGCTCAATGCTAATTGGCTCCTTGGGGGGTCTGATTATTCAGATTTGCATTTGTAGAATTACGTCTGACGCACGGGATAAAAATCTATTTGTGAATGACTGCTCTTTTATGGCACTTAGCGAAAGAAGGACCTGTGCTTTTTTTTTTTAAGAGCGCTTAGCAGCTACCGTTTAAACGCTCCATTTTCACAAAGTGTTGCCTTGCCCTCTGTGATTCTGGGTCATCGGGTCGCTGTGCTTATCAATGGCGCCTCACAGTCATGGCCAGAACTGAATGCAGAGAACAGACAGGAAGCCCAAAATAGAATGGAAGAAACTCACAGGAAGAAAAAAAGGCAGTACTAGACAAAGCTGAGGACAGAGAGTTTTCTTTGGGCGTACAAAGTAGGGATACTGTTTTAATAATGTATTTCAGAGAACTGTAATGGAGTAGGTGTGCAGAGTCTCTTAGCTACTAAGGTTTGATATATAAAGTGTGAATCAGGTCAGCTCTATTTCTCACATCCACAAAACAGTTTCTGCATGAGGTCAAGCTGTATTTTGAAAGCAAAACACTATGGTAGCTGTTTCTCTGGTCTTTGTAAAGAGGGTGGTGAGTAGGAGTGTTTGTGGGATGGCTTCCTATCAGAGTGCCTGTGCTGGACCACATTTTAATCACAGAAAAGTATTTAAATCCTTTATAGTCATTTTTGGCTCTGAATTGTGGTAGAGAGCACCAAATTTTATATTATGAAATTACACCTATGCAAATTCCATTATAAATAACTCATGAATATACTATTTTGTATTTTTGATGAAAACACATAAATTCCGGTGGCCATATTTAATACAATAAAAATGCTTAATTGGGTTTCCATTTTGGCCTCATTCCTGGCTGGATTAAAGTATAACAAATTAATTGTAATATGCATAATGCTCACATACATGATTTTTTTTTTTGTTTAATACCACAGGGGTTTACACCTGTTTCTAGAATATTTAAGTATAGCATTTGCTCTGCAAGAATTGCAATGCTTATCTGTATTTTAATGAAACAGTTTAATACTACAGCATATTGCACATTTAGATTAAAGCAAGCAAACAAATAAAATGCATAAGCTCTGATGTCAAACGCAGAGGGTTAAAGGAGCCAAAATGTCAAATAAAAAATGGAAAAATTAAACTAAAATAAATGATTGCAAAACTGTCAACATGGTGCCCTATTTAAAATAAGTTATTCCTTTAATAAAATATGCAAACACTGGACCCTAAACAATAAAATATGATGCATTAAAACCCTGAAAAATTAAAATAAATATTGTTGGTTTTGCTTAAGGAAAGAAAGAAAGAAACGGTCATGCCCTCAGCAACTAAAGAAAATGCAGTTCTACCGATCTGGACTTCAGGTGATGTTTAGGAGATATTTAGGTCATATGTCACACAAAGCTAAGATTCACCCACAGGAAGTCTGAGCAATAATTACATGCCGCAGCTTCTCTTATAGAACTAATTAGGCCGTTAATCCATTTGATGTGAAACAGTGTCAATCTCATGGCATCTCCCCGGGTGATTTTACTAAACATATCTCTGCATGCCTCTGTCTACCAGCCCTCATGGGTCAGGTACCATTCCAATTAAAATTGCACGCTGGGTATTTGGCTATAGCGGTCATTTAAAGGGCTCTTCTGAGATGTACAGTAGAGTGTCTGTCACAAAAGCAAAAGGGTGAGTTAAGATACCTGTAGGTTTAAGAACATGCTTTTGTATCCCTGGTGTATCCCCGGTCTGGGGTAGGCTGTAGGGCCACCTGACCAGTTTGAGAAGTTAGAGGATGGATGTATGTATGGATGGATGGATGTGCTCTCTGTAGTCAGTACTGTATCTATATTGTCAGTTTCATGATATTGTTACAGTGATGCATCATTTCAGACATGTAAGGGAATGTGAGATTAAATGTCACATACATAGTTTTTAAGAGAACAGATGTTAATTTTTCTCTCATTATACAGCTGGATTTTCGCATTATAATTTCTACCCCTAAACCACCATGCCACCTGCTGCCCACTTGTAGTATTTTTATCATTCAGGGCATACATAAGCACTTAAGTTAAAGGTCTAGCAGACAACAGTGTTATGCACCATTCTTGAAATGCATATTCCTGTAACTTATACAGAGCTATAGATGTTAATGGAAAAAGCTGAGAAAATCAATGCATAGTCACAATCCTACACTAAGGGTGGGTTAGTTACTAGTTAACCAGAGTCATTTAATTGTAAGGAGAAACCACAGAATGGAAAGCTGGTCCCTACAAAGATGGGGTGACCTGGCAAAATGTGAATAGAGTAGGGCCACATGGACAGACAGCACTGCAGGACAGGTGGCTCTTGATTGGCACATACAAGCAAATAGACATAGTTGATGCTCACTTATACGCAGAGGTGCATTGTTCAGGTCCAGAAAGTAAAAATCCAGACCAAGATTTTGTATACGAGTATTAAGAGGAATGAATATGTACAAACACCCTTTGGCTATGATTCCAGGTGCCATCATGAAATGGCCTGGTACCAGCCCTGCCCACTTCAAACACCATGTTCACCTACATTTTATATATACATATACATGCATACATGTACATATATAAACAGTTTTTCGATAAACTGCACTGAATGTGTTTTTTTTGCCATAAGATCCCCATATTGTTGACGCAGTGATACATCCATGTACCTGAACCCCTCACTGTGCCGAGTGGCAGAATCACTGCTGCTGTTTTCCCCTGTTACAGGATCTCCTACTGCACTGCAGATAAATCTCAGGACAAAGTGTTCGCCTACGTTTCCCAGAGTCAGTTCAGTGAGACGCTGGAGTGCCACGCCTACCTGTGCCCCAAGAAGAAGATCGTAAGCGCATTGTTTTTGATGTGTTTCACGCATTCAGTCCTTGTCGTGAATTTTTTGACTGTATCCACAATACTGCTGTTTAATGAGCTTATGTGTGTCAACATCAGCTGCTAGGTTGCTAGTTTAAAAAGCCAGATAAAGATGTTAGGAACATGGAAAAGAAATATTCCTAAATCTCCTTGGTATGGTGTTTTGTCGCCATCTAGTGGCTGCGTGAGTAATTTACAGGTGTGACTTTCAGCTTAAGGGGAGCATGAGTTATTTGTACTCCTGTAAATGAAATGAAAGAAATGACCTGTAACGTCTTTACACTTATATTTTTCTTTTTTGATATTATCACCAACCATGTGGAAAACAGTCATTAACGCCTCTCTCTCTCCCACGCTCCATTATGTCTCTGAGGCCTACTATGTCCTACAGCCATGGAAGGTCTTGCTATTTTCTCCCCTCAGGCTCAAGCCGTCACACTCACGGTGGCACAGGCCTTCAAGGTGGCACTGGACTTGTGGGAGGTCGCGCAGGAAGGTAGACTCTCAGCTAACGGCCTGAGAGTATGTGCTAAAGGAGCGTGTGTGCTAACGGTTAACACAGAGCATGTGCTATGGACCTGAGACTGCGTGCTAATAGCTAACGGAGAGCTTTGCTACCATCCCGAGAGTGTGCTGTAATAACTAACACAGAGCATGTGCTATCATCCCAAGAGTGCGTGCTAATGGCTAATTGAGAGCATGTGCTATCATCTCGAGAATACGTACTACTGGCTAACACAGAGTATGTGCTATCGTCCCATAAGTGCGTGCTAATGGCAAATGTAGAGCATGTGCTATCATCTCGAGAATACATACTAATGGATAACGGAGAGTTTGTGCCATCATCCTGAGAATGCATACTAATGGTTAACTGAAAGCATGCGCTATCGTCTTGAGAGTGTGCTAATGGCTAACAGAGAGCATGTGATGCCAGCATGAAAGCGAGTACTAATGGTCCAATAGCGCGTTTAAATGGCCCGAAAGTGCAAGCTAACAGCTAATAGAAAGCGCATGCTTAATGGTGTGAGAGTACAACTAATAGCTAACGTAGAGGAGAAGAAAGTGAGATTTCACACAGCTCCTGTACAGCGCAGAATAACACCCTCCTCCCTTCTCAAATCCTATATAGATCTATGTGCTTTAGTTTTGGGGCTTGCAAAGGTGTATGAAATGCTGACAATAAAAAAAATAATAAGACATAGGTCTTGTTCCAGACAAAATCAAGAAGGGCCACCCCTGCTGCTCCTGCTCAGTAAAGACCTCTCACTCCGACCCAGGTACAGTGAATATTTATTTCCTGCCAGTTGTATGTGAAACATCCATTTGCACCACTTTCTAAATAAATCTGATACACCTGTATATTTATATTATTAGCCAACGCTTTTATCCACAGCAGCATACAGTTGAGAAATCAGGGTCAGCCAGTGCCTGGAGCGTTTGGGGTTAAGGCTCTTGATCAAGGGCCCGATGGTGAACTCTAACCCACGTAGCCACATGCAGGCCCCATACACATTTCATAAATTCTGATGGCATTTAATGGGTGGCATAGTGGCCTCACACCTCTGGGTTTGAGGTGGTGTTCTTGCCTCTGGTTCTGTATGTGGAGTTCGCTGGTTCTCTCTTTTCCCGCAGGTGCTCTGGTTTTCTCCTGCAGTCCCAAAAAGTCCAATTTAGGTGAACTGTTGAATTACCTATAGTCAGAGATGGAAAGTTCAGGTTCAGACATGCACCCAGAGGTGGATAGCTCAGGTCCAGAAAGTAAAAATCAAGACCAAGATTTAGATTCAACCAACCAGTTGAGTACTCTGTGACTGTGACTCTTTATACTCAACTGGTTGGTTGGTTTGTTTCAACCAACCAACTGAGTATAAAAAGTCATATTCACAGAATAGTCAACTGGTTGGTTGAAATGAAATCATACTCTGCATTTGTACTTTCTGAGCCTGAAATTTTCACCTCTGCCTATAGTGTGATGGTCCAGCATCCAGGCAGGGGCTGGGATAGGCTGCAAGCTCATCATGACCCTTTGCTGGATAAGCGGTGTTATTCAGTGACATTCAGTGCTGTTCACATTTATACTTAAATAAATTACACTGAGTTGCGATGTATGGGTTTTGGGGGATATTAACAGCCAACTTCATGCTGTATGAACACAACCCTCTGTTTCTCCCCCTCTCCCTGTGGTTCAGATTTGGAGAAACACAAAGCTCTGAGCAAGGAGGAAGCCCCGAGGCGGCCATTTTCCTCCTTCCACTCACCTTCACGACACAGCAACCCCTTAAAGAGACGGCCGATCAAGCACAACTCCTGGGTAGGGGGTTGGCTTTGCCACAGAAAAGCAGGAATCAATTAAATTTGTGCTCTTCCAACTATGCGAATGACATTAGTGCCTGCGTATGTTTGGTTTGGGGCTGTCTCACCAGTGTCCTAAATGACTAAATTTTACAGGTTACTGGCAAGTGATATTTGTTTGTCCTTCAGCTGTTTGACATTTCCTGAGTTCTCAAGCTGCTTTTTGGTGTTTTTCCTGAGCTCTGTTGTGTTTTCAATTTTAGTTTAAAATAGAATTTTAAACTCGTTAATCTGCCTACCGTTCCATCCTGGCCATTGAAGTAGCAGAAGTTCACCACATGGTGGCAGTGTTTTCCCACATAACCAACCCAGTGATGAACTAATCCAGATTCTTAAAAACTGAGATTAATTGACCAGTCCTGGGTGCATGAGATCATGCATCACTCTGCAATGAGTGTGTAAGGTCTGGTGGCCACATTTATAAACGGAAACATCTGGCATTTCTATTCATTTCTGTCAGCCCACAAATGTTTACAGCTTCTAATTAAGGAATATGATCGCTGGTGCCACTTAATCAACCTACAACATGTAGCTGCACATTTTCCATAACTGTGTGTTCAGCAGGTGGCCCAGCAGCAAGATTCAATAATGGAATATTTAAATAAGAAATCACGTGGACAATAAAATGATTAGAATGGAGTTTATAGATGCATTGCCGTATAGCGCAGCAGGGCTAGATTTCATTGGAATCACTTGGTTGAGATTATTTAACACCTGTATGAAAATATGTGGAAGATATTTTAATGGTTATTCTCCCAAGGCATTTGTGGTGGTATGTTTACGGTTTTGTTTTACTTTTAGGATACGGAGGATGGTATTGATGATGCATTTTCAAGGTAGGTGCAGATGGGAGGTTTGCACACTTTGCGGCTGCCTTGTCTGTTCTTTTCACAGCTGAAATAATTTCACTCATGTACCAAATGTAACAGGGAGTCTTGCATGCCTAAATATGTGTATAATTCTGTCCACCAGAAGTGAACACTTTTAAAAGCACCTAATTAAAATAGCCCACAGTTTTCGCTTTGTCAATTAAATGTAGTGTAATCATGAATGAATATCAGTATTTGTATCTGTAAGACTTTTGGGCAGTGAGGCTAGCAAGCAGTCATGTGACATGGCGATGGGAAGCAGAAACTGGGGCCCTGTTAGGGGAAGGAAGCTGAGAAGGGTCTAACAAAACGGCGGGGCGGAAGGAAAACAATGGTGGCCATTTTGGTGCCAGTGAAGAGGGAAACGGATGCCTGAAATGCATAATGACATCAGGTCACAGTGAAGGGCTTCAGCTGAAGGCTGAGTGCCAGAGAAAGAAACGAAAACTCTTTATATGAGCTTTATATGAGGATTACGGACAAGTAACTGGGGAACAGTGGGATTGTCACATGACTTCTCCCAACAACATGCCCTCCATGAGCATGGTAGACTATATCATTTGGATTCTATCGACTTCCATTGATTGATTCATTAATGTCTGTCACGTATGTCAAGATGTGGTGTGTCTGTGAGTTTAAATGGCTGTTACAGGCCTGTCATACTGAATGCATAGCAAGCACTTCACGTTAATTAGCTTTCTAGAGCCTACGGTTTCCTGGCAATAACAAATTAACAACCTTTTGGTATTCTGGGAGCTCCTGAAGAAAATTGTTCTTGGTGTCGAAAACGGCTCTGTTCACTTCACTGCTATGGAAATGCGGCCTTCAGCTGTGTCAGTGGGCCAGAGTCATGGCCGACTTGTCCTGAAGAGTCCGGTGTCTTTCAGGAGGGTCTTGAAGGGCATGTAATGATGGGAGCATTTGGGCAACAAAACAGCGCCGGGGATAATGTTACGTTGTCAGTAATTCTTTTCCCTCCAGTTCCCTTTTCTTTTCTCTTGTTTTGCATTGGGTTGAAAAAGGCAGTGATTGACGGCACACAGTTTATCCCACCTACTGTAGAGGTCAAAACATCACTTCCTTATCACTTATGATGTGGCTGCTTATCCAAGTAGTCTATGGGAATCACGACACCCTGTGTGACCTTGTGTCATTTTTCCCAGAGCATCCTATACCTAGATGTTTTAAAAATACTTAGCTCAAGTGTTACAGCAGGACCCATTGAACTAACCCACTAAATTCCATATAACAGCATATACAAGAGATGGGCTAAAGTATATCATAGAGTTTGATTTGTTGCAGTAGTTCTGGGGGATGTATCTGAAGGTCACAATGTTCTTTTCACAGCTGCATGACCTCACATATCAGAGATATCCTTCCAGTGTTCATTGGATTATGAAAAGCATAAACAAATCATATGCTTCTTTTGCTGACTTTTTTAGTCACTGAGACCTCACATTCAAACCTACATTGGTTATTGTTAGTGTTTATTGTGGATGGCCACTCATCCATTTTCATAGCTATTTAGTACACAGTCTGGTGAACCTGAAGGTTTTCCCAGGACACAGAGGGCACAAGGCAGGGGGCACCCAAGATGGCTTTATTACTGTCAACAGGTAAAACATAACTATCAGTATCATTTTAATCCCTCAAGGCCAAGACCAAAGATTTTCCGTTTAAAAAACTGCAATACACATTTCCAAATGCATTTTTTTACACTTCCACAAAATGGGGGGTTGTCACTCTGCCATTGTGAGATGCATTAATCCATCCCTGTGTAATTCATATTCAAATACTTTGTACATTCCAGACCAGTTCTGAGAAACAATAGGGACATTTTTAATGCATCTTTTGACCACTTCGCATAAAACATATTGCATCATATTGCTCCCAAATAAATTTTTTCAATTGTAAGGTCATATTTCAGTTGAGAAATGATATTGAAATCAAGGTGTTCACTAGTAAAAAATAATAAGGGTTTTGTGATTTCAGGCTTTTTTTGGGATGTGCCAGCTAGTGCATGGCATGTTAACATGTCAATGTCTGTAATACCTGCAGTGATTTCCCTGTCTTCATGGGGTAGCTTCCGGGAATGCTGATCTGCGCTCTTTAAGGATGGATTGCATCCTGTTTTTCATTCTGCCGTTTAATTAGCTAATGTATAATGCCGTCCTCAGCTGTGCCATTATTTAACAGTAAATTGGCAACAGAGATGTATTTGGGCTTATGGCTGGGCTTTCAGGGTTTATGCCCCGAATATTTTTCTGAACCGCCAGTTATTTTTTATAATAATTTATTCCCAGATATCTTCTGAGCCCAGAACCACCCCAGAAGAAGTCTAACAAACATTAAAATATATCACATAGAAATTAAATGTACATGCACTAGTGTGTAAAATCCAGTAAGCAGAGACTTCGATCTTATTAGTTGACATGAATTACAGTGGGAAACATTGTACTTTTCCCTGTGAAATTAATCAAAAAGGATACAGCTGGGTGCATTGAATATTGCACATGGTATACTTTGCTGAGGTAACTGTCCTTTACTGCAGGAAGCTGGGCCAATGCAGTGTGGCATCAGTGAAAACTCAGGGCTTTTGCTGTCTGAAAAAATAAATGAATGAAGAAAACTGTGATCAGTAAAATCCCTTTGGTAAATATAGCTTAATAAGTTTGTTTTGCCAGCACTTTTTTAAAAATCAATTTACTTCACAAAAAGATCCAGCTGCTACTGGATGTCAGACAAAGCTCCCTGTGGTTTTTCCCCCTTCTGTGTGCAGTAATAAACCAAGCAGATTTGCTTTATTTATTTATCTATCTGTCAATCCAGCATGCTAAAACTGTGTCTGTAGTGACGGATGTGGTCGATTTGTGTTGCACTGGAGGTGTGCAATAAAACGGTGCTATATTACAACTAATCTCTGAAAACACTAGTTAAGTAGTGGGCTTATTACTGAGATCTTTTTTATTCTCAGTCAGTATATTCAATAACATACTTTACCATATGTTTTTCCTTTAAACTGTAGTGTTTAATTCAGCTAAAAGTAGATACATTTTTGTTATTCCAATAGCATCCCCCACACAGTCTTATCACCTACATCCCCATCTAATCCCTACTCCTCCCATACCCCCAACCTCTATAATCTCTAGCCCCACTCTCCCAACCTCTCCAAAACATATTTATTAAAAGTTCAACTTTGTGTGGCCCAGTGTAATTCGGTTCACCCAATCGGCATCTGGCTGTACTTACTTTCTGAGTTATCACATTCCTAGGGTCGTGTCTTCTGCAGTGACCCTTCCGTTTGCTGCCACTAAGAAGTGATGCATTGCCTTTTGGTGTGATTTGTTCCCGATTTTCTTCTGTGCAATGTTTCTTTGAAGTTTGAAAAAGATCCAGCAAATATTATTAGAGGTATTGAGTTATCACATTAAGGATTATTCTCATAATTTGATCAATTCCAAACCTTCACCCATACAATGCGTCTGCCAAGTTTGAAAAAGATCCATTAAATACTTTTTGAGTTATCACACTAACAAGATTGGTGTTTGTGGAAGACCTGTCCCAAAACCATATCTATTCCTCATCCAGGAAATACAAAAATTGCTATCGCCTCTAATGTTAGACTTTATGTTTTTGTTTGCAGTGTATTAATCTGGCGCATGGTATATCTTGTTTGCCCTGTTATCAGATCAGCAAGCCATTATCCTGAGAGATTACTGTTTCTCTAATTAGCTTAACTTATGGTAAATTCATATACACTAATGTTCTAAGAGTTGTGGAAAGACAAACTGTCAGCTGCTTTTTGACTCTTAAAGATCTGCACATTATTTTATATGAAATCCACAGGTTCAGGCGAATAGACTTTCTACTACAAACAGGGTGATGGACTGCACCTTTTATTCCGTTGGGATTTTTATATGAACTTGTTGGCCCTGAGACAGAATGAGGCCAAGTTTTCCCGCTGGGTAATTTATCAGGAATAGAATCCTGTTTTTCTGCTTTGGAAAGTGGATGCTAAATGTAGTTTAAGGACAGACAGACAGACAGAGAGATTGGCTATCATGTTTTGGATAAATAATATGAATTAACAATACCATGTTCTTTATTTCAATGGTCAAAAGCCATCAAACATGTTTATTTCACTATAAACCACAGTCCTTTTTGGTCAGAATAGCATGCCTCGACAAAAGTTAAATCCTGTGAAACGTCCTGAGATCAGATTCTCCTTTTTGCTTTCTGTTTGCCAAAATATTGTACTTGACTGAGATCTGAATGTATGCTGAGTCTTTTTTTACATTTATCTGTCTTTTTGATCAATGTAAATTCTTTAGCGATTCTAAGCTAATATTAATTCATGAAGATGGAAATTATCCAGTGTGAGAAGCTAGTTGCTCAGCTTCGTTGATGAAATCATCTTCTTCTTCTTGACATGCAGCAATATGGATGTGGAAGACACGGACACAAGTAAGTGGGATCACTGTAGAAAAGCATGATAGCATTTTCTTTAAAACACAATTTTCCTCTGTTGCATCTGCAATCATAATATTCTGTAGACCTGCTTTTGTAAAGGAAGCAAAGTTCAGCTTTGACTTTGAGGAGGCCACAAGAGTGATGTAATGAGTGTGGCATTAATTGACATTATTTAAGCTTAAACAGTTCAGGCCAATTGTGCATGGATTAACTTCCGTAACAAGTTACATCTTTCTTTTTATTTTCATGAAATGAAGTGGATTGCGAAACATTTTTCTTCCGGACTCCATAGGCAAGACACACATTTGTAGAATGACCGTGGAATCTGCATATTTAATGATGATTTTTGCTTTGAGACTGGATCTTAATTTAGTCCTATTTCAGAATGTAGATATTTAGCACAACGTGACATTGAGACTAAAACTCTGTTGCTTTCTCCTTGTCCCCAGTTTAGCAATCAGATTTTTCCTAAGTGTTGACATCGGCCATGTTTGTGTTGGTCAGGTTGGCAAAGTCCGGATGCAGGTAACTGTCTGAAGATGCAGCTGTGAGGTCAGACAGGGGTGACCTTCAGGATATAATATTTAATCACCGAGGACATGTGGGATAAAAAACACAAAAACCTACACAAAGCTTTTTCAGACTGATAGCTATATATTGATTTTTTTTTTCAATCTTGAATAATGAAGAAATTGAATATGTTTTTTCTGCTGGCAAGCTTTCCTAGAATAAATAATTTTTTTCTGGACTTCTTTTGTACACAGATTAAAGATGGACGCTTGTTGATTATATATTTAATTAGAATTAATTGTGAACAACAGCAGTGTTCGGATGATGTTTTTTTGCCTATTTTATTCCTTCGCTCAATGTTATGTTTAACACGTGACCAAAGCTATGTTGTTATTTGCTGTCTCGTAAGTCAAAGCCGTGAGCAGGGGCAAACTTTTCCACCAGCCCCCCACCCCCCATCCCCTTGACCTCAAGTGGCTTGGGGGGCCTTTTAGCCATGTTAGCCTAGGACCCCCAGAGAAGTTATTCTCACCTTGACAGTGTGCTTTAAGACTTGCTGATTTTAAATGACTCATTTGCATCTCTATAAGAATTGATCATTTCGTAATCCAGGTCTCAGATCCCAGGTGTAGTCTTTTTGATTTAATTTTTGTTTGTCCAGCGTAGCCATTGCAGAGCTGGCTTGGCAATGAAACATGCTCCATTCATATTAAGATCGATTCCCATAGCACAGACGAAATGTGAGCAGTCGTTTCTGTGCATTGAACTCAGGTATGACCATGACAAAATTTAGGTTTATTTGATCAGTTTTAAGAAATTGACTAAGTCGCCAAATTTGGGCATTTTTAAGGGACTAAGGTTTACTTTATATGGTCTGCAGAAGTTAATTTCTTTATTTACTTAGCTTATTTCTTAAGCATTTGGTACAAGTGCATCTATTTGAATGCTTTGTAACTTTTTTCATGATAATGTCACTAAAATGACAATGGTCAAAGCAAATAATTTGAACACTTTTTTTTCATTGTGGCAGCTAAATCGGAGTGGTTTAGTTTTCTGTAAGCGCTACGTCAACTCCGAGTTAAGAGCTAAGTGGGAAGACTAATGTTGGTTTCCGCAAACCTGATGACAGTTGTAGCATTAGGTAAATTCTGGTTTAACAATTGTTAATTTGAGAATGATTTAGAAAAAGTCAAAATCTATAAAAAACTATATATATATATATATATATATATATATTTGCAATTAAAAGGCAGAAAGGATGGCCAAGGGCGATTATGATTGCTTTCTCCTGGGATAAATCTGGAGTAATGTTATTAAAAAACAACTGTTCTTGACAGCTAGACATAAATTACAGTTAATCTTATAAATGACGTGAATGCACTTTGAGTGAAGCCCGGTTAATAATAAGATGCCACACATTCAGAAGATTAAATGTTAAGCTTTTGATTGCAGAACAAAATCTATTTTAATCAATGTTATAATGCATATGTATTTAACAGCAACTTATAAAAGAACTGAAAGTCACTATCATTTTATCTTCCAAAAGACTGTTTGGGCTTTATAGCTCAGATCTTGTGTACTGCAAATCCTAAAGCTGTAATGTTTCTTTCTAGGTTTTGAGCAGTGATACAGTGCGTACAGTGCGTACAGAGCACAGACACAGCCAGCATTATTTATCAGTCAGAACTCACATCTACCTTAAGATAATTCTTTGTGTGTCATCATTGGTCCAGTCAAAGATACAAACCCTTCCATTAGAGTTTCCCAAATTAATTCAACATTTGAATGAAAAGCCTGGTTTTCTAAGCCCACTATCATTCATTAAGCTATTCAATTCAAAATATCCCCTTTGGTGTTTCGGTTGTTTATGGCATTATTTTATGAAAACTGAGTGCAGAAAGCCAGGAACAAACAGCTATCAATCAATACAGTTATGAAGACTAAATAGGCTGTACACAGATCATACCCATTACCCATAGAGTTCAGCCATCTGCGAATTTCATTGTAACACTGAGAAAAATGGGAAAATTCCCAGAGATTGCCAAAGTCCCTCAAGCCAGCAATCTGCTTATGAAGATGCAACTGTATTATTCTTCTATATAAAAATCGGGGCCTAGTGTTTAAGAAATTCTTGTAGGCCAGTGTTATTCTGGTATCTTTCTTAATGATTAATGTTTTTTTAATTTGCTTGAAAGGAAAATGAAGACCAGCCTCAGTCTCTTCCATATATCAACATTTAACTTAATTTAAAGTAAGTAACACGTTTTATGTCTCCTGACTCTTGAAAATCAGCTCCAGGAACATTATAGTTTGTATTTTAGCTGACGGGGCACCTGGTGGTTTGAATCAATCTTGTCTGCCTTTGTGGTGTCATTGCTTTAAGATGAATTGATGGTCTTGTTTGGAAGTAGGTTGGGGGGGGGGTGGGGGCTATTGAAATGCCCAACTGATAAAATGTCAGTGCTGTGGATTTCCAGGCATCCGCCCTATATGAAATGCTGTCCTGTATGTTCCTTTTTAAATGCCCAACCTGTCTGAGAGCCGTCAATGGTGAATGTCAAACCTCTTTGTATAATTAGGGGTGTCCATTGTTACCTGGTAACGGAAAATGCAGGGGATATGTAACACACAGAGTTAGACCTGTATTGTTTACTCTTAATATGCCATGAGTGCCCAGGAAGAGGTCCTGACCCCAGGTGCGGCAGACAACACCTTCTCAGCAATAATTAGAGTGTTTCCTTTAATACTCCGCCATCTTACTATATGGCTTCCATGGAAATATTGTAGCTTGAATCATAAGACTGGGTAGACCCATCCCGACTCCTGGAACTGTTTCAGGCTGACCGCGTTTCAGATTGCAGAATGGCCACAGTGAAGAACCATCTGGCCATATCACCTTGAAGAAGTTAAATTTAAACCAAGCTATTACGTTTTAATGGAGAAATCATGGATGATGTCATTTAGCCTCACCATAGTTCTTCAGTGGCAAAAGGTTTTAATGTATATATTGTGTTTTCCAAGCATATGATTTTTTGTGTGAAAATGTTTGCTGTGCAATAGTTTCTTCTTATTAATCACTTTCTCTGTTGTGTTAAAGTATATATGTAGTTTGTAAATTTGAGATTTGCTTGTTATTCACACAGATAGAAATTGTACAAGGTGCATCGTCTTGCTATATTCGAGCTTTCTTTTGAGAATCAAATATGTATTTTTAAAGATAAAATGAATTTTCATTAAAGAGGCTGAGCAGTTTGAAATGATTTGCATGGTTTTCCTGAGTTCTCTTAAGTATCCTGCAGAATAATATGGTTTAGTGCTGGGAGTCTGTTTATTTTATCATATGGTATAATTAAAATGTATAATTTTGTCTGTGGAAGAATCTAGCGTAATGGATCTGAGAAGCTCTTGTAAAAACACTGCCAAGGTACATATTAAAGTATATATTTTCAACTCATGTCATACTATGAATATGTCGGGGTCATAATTGGGGTTTATTTTTAGGGATTAATTAAATGGGGTTTATTTTTGAACAATGAATGGTTAAAATGCGTAAGTGATATATGTGCAAGAAATATACAGGTTATTATTTGGTGGGGGTGGTGGGGCTGGAGCCACCAGCATAAGACAAGCCTGCACTGCTATGAATAAGGGTACCAATAAAAATAAAAGCTAGCACCTAGTTCTGTGTGTGGAGTTTGCCTGTTTGTGTGTGTATGCTGCAATACACTGGATCCAGTATGGTTTCTAGCCTGGCTCCATCTTCACAATCACCCTGTACTAAATAACTGGTGTTGGTTGGTTGGATGGATGGGTGGATGGATGGAATCAAAACATTGTTTTTCTTCCAAAATTCTGCATTGTCTCCGACTAACAGGTGAATAATGCATGAAGTGTGACTCACACTATTAATGCATAGCTGTTACTCATGAAATTGTGTTTCTGTCAAAATAAAGGCAGTACTATGAAGATTTAACTCAAGGTTATAATTCTGCTCTTGTATGTATGTATGTATGTATGTATGTATATTTACATATTTATGCTTCAGACTTCTGTATGTATGTAGAAATGATGTATATGCTTATATAATGTGAACACAACAAACACAATGACAGGTAGGACAATGATGAAGCTTTGCTTGTGTTTCTAGTGCAAAAATGAGTTCCGGCGAAGTAAAATAGACCAGGGATTGTGAACCTGTCCATACACAGACAATCATGTCCTTGGAAAGACTCTTCTGTGTCCATGGCAAAATGTTTTGATTGAGAAAAAAGCTATGTGGGTATGTTTTTTTTAACACCATGTCCGTGATAAAAATTGCATTTCGATCCAAATGTCCATCAGAATGCGTCATGGTGTTGACCCATGGACTGATACGCATGAAACTTTAAACGGTTTATAATTAAGGTCAGGTCCCAATTTAAACAGACGTCCTTTGTGTCGCAAGGAAACTTCTGCTGAAATGTTGCCCTGCCTCCCACACATCTCACGCGCTGAAGGGAATTGACGGCTCTGAGGAATCACTGCTGCATCACACGCCTGCCCTTAACGCCAGGGCGTGATTGGCAATCTGTGATTGATGGCACAGCTGTGTGGGTGGGTGGCTCTAGGTGCTTGTTTTGGTAATTAAATCTGCATGTGTATGGGGGGGTGGTTCTCTTGTATCAGGAACAATAGCAGAGGGAGAGAAAGATGGAAGCTTTTTCACAGCTTTGCCTCACATTCTGGATGCGGCATGAATGTCAGTCGGGCAGGGTGCCGTACTGAGTTATACGTGTCGAAAGGCCTTACGCAGCAGTGTGCTCTAGGACCAATAAACAGTGTCCTCTTCAGAGGGCGAAACCAGGTGAGATGTAAAATATCTGCCCCTCTTTATTGTCTCGGGTGAGGCTGTTGATTCCTTTCAGGATCCTTGGCCTCAGAGCTCCTTGAACTACAGCGCCAGATGAGACCGGGGCTAATTAAACTGCGACATGTTGGAGAAAGTACTGAGGCTTATGGGAAGGCACCACCGGTCCCCCACCCCCTCTGCCCATTTCTCCTACATAGTTTTATTTCTCGATTTCTTCTATTCACTTAATTTGAGATGATAATGCAAAGTGACTGAGATTTAAAATGAGAACTATAAAGCTGCTTGCCTTAATAGAAACCTTTAATTGTCAAGGACCTTTGGATTTTTATTCTTTTAATGTCATAGCCTTCCAAAATTTAAGGTAACATCAATAGTATAATTTTATTGACTTTAACAAAAATTAGTTATATAATAGCAAAATTGTTCCCATTATCCCAGTAGATACCACATACGTTTGAAATTACCTCTTCCTCCCTGAATACTGTATTATTTTATATAACTATTTAGAACCAACCAAATTCAGAATGAATTCTCATATGGGGAACTGGTATCGTGGGGAAAAAACATCAATATAGCCTAATTGAAGGTTGTTCTATGACTCAAAGGGAACATGTTCCTGTTAATGTTTCATTTAGATGGTCTTTAAAGAATACCACAGTTGAAGGTTATTCTACGACTCAAAAGGAATAGGCTCCTGTTAACATTTCATTTAGACGGTCTTTAAACATAGCACGGTCTGCAGTTAATTTGTTTGCAATTAGCCCCAAGCAAAATTAATGTAATTACTGTTTGATTTTTTAACGAGCACTTCATGAGGTGAGCTGGAGATGATTGCTGCGACTTTGGGCGAGTTCATGAGTATGTTCTGGTATTTCCTCAGAGGTAAGACAAGGACTACGTATTATTTCTGACATTTTTATTACAGTTATCAAACTGAAATTCCTTTCCTTGATCTGCTAAATACTTAAATCTAAAAGAGCAAAACAAAAAGGGATCTGTTTTATTACTATATACAACAAATGCATACAACTACAGACAACTGCACTAAATCATTGCATTGTGAATCTCTGACATCAGTCGTGTCCTTCACATGGTAACAAGCTATTAATTATTATTTTTATTACATTCAGAGTAGTCCGTTTCACAGTTATCATTCTGAATCGATTGCTATAATTATTGCATGCTGTGTCTCTGTTATCCATGTCAGTTCTGGTGAATAGCAAACGCCTGCCTCTTGGTGGATGTAAGCTTTATTCGTGTAAAGTATCGCATTGCTTTAGTAGTGAGTATTTACACCTGATTAACATAAATCTAAAAGTTATACCTGGAAGTTAGCTACAATAGCAGAGAGGTGCAAGGTTGAAACAAAATACTCGTCTCTGTGGTATCAATATATTCTTATGGTCGACATATAGATACTTTTTCATTTGCATTTTTTTAAATAATTTTTTGCATTCGCATTTCTGAAGTAGAACAGTATTAATCTACACAGTAAGTGCCTTACAGATTAATGACCAGCATGCTGCTACACAATGTGTGTCTACATACGTATATGTAATCATTTGAGTTTAATTGAGTAATCTTAAATAAATGAAGTGATTGTGGAGTTTATGCAGGACGTCTAGGAACTGAGCCCTTCATGAATGCCCTTAGCATGGATGCCATTAGCTATTGCTAAATTATTCTCCTCTATCTGCCTTTTTGGCTGAACCAATCACATTTCGTAGCTGGATAAATTACAAAATTATGTTTCCTTTCCTAATGGGAGGGGAGAATAGCGGAAATACACTCTGAGAGCAAGTTTGAAACATTGCTGCTAATCCCTGGCGGCAGATCCGCCATATGAGAAGTCCAGTTTTCACGGTGTGTGGGTTTGCCAAACTCCATCCTTGATCCCCATCCTGAACTGCCAGAAAGCCAACACAAAGGGGTCAGCTCATCCAAGCTGGCTAGTGTTGGAATGGTGTCACTGTGTGTTCCAACTGGCTGGCGGGAATACAGCCCTGGAGAGGATTGGCTGCCGGATTCATGCTCTGGGCAGTATGGGGGCTATATCGCTGGGGGCGGGGGGGTGGAGGAGCTGGCCTCTTGGTTGGATGTACGTCGCTTCAGACTTCGATGATGTTGATGGAGGGGACAGATGGGTGAAACTGCAAGGCAAGGTGAACATGATCAGAATTTATGGAAAAGAAACTGCACCGTACATTGACTTCCTGCCCACTCAGTCGGAAGGTGATGGTTAGCAAAATTAAATATTAATAGGAAGAAAATTAGGCTGGAGTGATGTGCAAGGGCACCTGAGTACGTGGATTTGGTCTGCTGGCCATGGAGACCTTACAGGCAGTAAACCTTTTATATGTATTTCTTACATGGCATTTTGGACAATGTAATTTGTAGCCATCTGTAAAGTGCTACATTGACTCTACAGAAACATGAAAACAGGTAACATGTTCGCAGTCTGAAAAATACATTGGCCTACAACATTTTAGTACATGGTGGTTCTGGTATAATTTCAGTATGGAATTTCAGTGTTGATTTTTTTTATATGCAGTCCTTAATGATTTTAGATTGAAACTCTGTACTACAGCTAAGCATTCAGGTGCTAATGTCTTGATTTACTTTTCGGTTAAATAGCACAGTTTCATATGTTACTGCACAACTCAGATTTCATGGTTTAGTTGTGTTTAGCCACTTGAAAAACAAAATATACCGACAAGCCAAAATATTATGACCACCCCCATGTGAAGCAGATAATGTTGACTGTCTCATTAACAGAGGTGTAAAGTTCAGGTGCAGAAAGTACAAATCCAGACCAAGGGTTTGTTTCAACCAACCAGTTGAGTACTCTGGGACTGTGACTTTACACAGTCCCACACAAATATATATATATACAAATGGTTGGTTGAAAGAAAACCTTGGTCTAGATTTTTACTTTCTGGACCTGAACTTTCCACCTCTGTTCATTAAAATGGTGTAGGTCAAGGTCTGGGATACATTAGATGATGAGCTAACATTCAGTACTCATAGTCAACATGTAGAATGCAGAAGAAATGGACAGGGATAAAGATCTGAGTGACTTTTATAAGGGCCAAATTGTTATGGTCAGATGAATGGGTCAGAGCATCAGGCTTGTGGGGTGCTCACGGTCAGCTGTGGTGCCTCCTGAGAGTGGTCGAAGGAGGGAAAAACCTCAAACTGCCAACAGGGTGTTTGCCAGCTGAAGTCTTAGATGTGAAGGTAGGCTGTCCTGTCTGGTACCAACCAACAGAAGGGCTACTGTGGTACAAAAGGAAGATCATTTTGATGATAATAATGGAAGTAATGTGTCACGACACACAAGGCATCAAGCCTTGCTCTGTATGGGACTTGTACCATTTTTACTAGTTAACATTATTTGCTTCACATGGTGGTGGTCATAATATTTTGGCTCATTGATGTAAACCTTGTTTTTACAGCTTAGAAAATATATTTAGGTCAGGAGATGAGATAATCATAAAATATTTGTAATTCATTTGACTTTATTTGCCTAAGAACAAATAGTTGCATTTTTATCATTGATGTCTTGAAATGACACATTGCCGCACACACTCAGCAAAGCTAAACAGGGCCTGATTTCTATTGCCCTGGAGGGACAGATGAGATTGAGGGGGAAGATGGGCATTCGGGAGACATGCTCAGCACCTCTTCATGAATACCAAGCGGGGCCTCCACTAGTTTGACGTTTGGCAAGTTTGAGCCCCTCGCTCCCGGATCTGTGGTGCTGCCTTGATCTACTTCACAGGCCCAACAGCAGCATTCATCAGGCACTTCCGGAACATCCACGAGATCGTTTAAGTGAGAGGCTGAGGAACTCAGTGATACTGAAAGCTTTTTTATTACGCTTTTCCAGTATGGGAAAGGGCTGTTTGTTTTCATAGTAAAAAAAGAACCTGTTCATTATTAGTACAACATCAATGTAATTTAAATAATTTAAAGCTAATGTGTATATGGAAAGAGGACACAATAATTCTGTGGCTGTCAGGGGGACAGTCAGGTGTTAGTAATTGTTGGGGTTAATTCAATCCACACGACCCCTGTTCCCTGGCTATATATGCTTCACCAGCTCATACACTCCTGCAGGAACATCCTGGATGCTTGTTTTCTGTCTTTCCATACCCAACAGAACTAGATTATTTTGGTCTTGTGCACCCCCCTGCCCCCATTTTTCATGCGAGGTGAAAAATAGATTCAATATTTTTAACTTGTTTGTTATGTTATTTGACCTGTCTGACATAAACAAGGACGAATCAAGTAAGCTCATTGTGTAAGGCAAGCACGTTATTACAGTGAAAAATCTGGTCAGCAAGCAAACTGTGTCTAAAATAACCAAAGTGATATAAAGCAAAACAGACAGTGCCTTAATTTTGCTTTTACTTTTGCAGCAAGTCTTATCCGTTGTACCATGACCTGTAGCCTGCCTCCTTCTGTGATTTAAGTTTTAATGATGTCAGTGCCTTTAATTAGATAGCCTTTGATATGCCAGTTTAATGTCTGCTGGTAGCCGTGGGCTTGTTATCGGCCTCACTTGAAATGCAGTCTGCTCTGCAGTCAGATAGTTATCTTATTCATATGTTAAGGCACAAAGCAAGAGGTGCAGATATCTACTGAAGGTTTAAACCTTCTGGTATGTGCATAATACAATTCAATTCAAACAGAGCAGGTGAAATCTTAAATTCTGAATGGATATGTTTTAGTGAGGGTGAGCATATTTGAGTGCTTGCAAATGAAACTTTTTTTTTTCATACCTATTGATGATTTTAGGATTTCAGGGGGTGGCTCTTCCTTTGATCCCCAAAACCAACTTGTGTATCCTTACTTGCACTTTTTTTGAATGAATGAATAGCCTACTGGCAGGAAGATACGAGCATCTGACATACCGAAATGGTTTATCTGTGGGGTCCAGACTACTTGTTTGTACAGCACACACATGCGCACTAGCGAGCCAGCCACGGCCTGGGCCCACCTTGCTCCTGAGCAGACCCCCACTATGGTGCTCTGGCGTACTCCGCTCCGAGCACGGCTTCACCTTCTCCTTGCTGTTGCTGGAATCGTTGTCCTTGATAATGTCATACTGCCGGCAGAACAGGGCGATCACAGCTGAAACAGAGTCATGAAGTCCACAGCGGTCTCAGAGGCTCAGTGGTGTCATTTAGTGTGTGCGTGTGTGTGTGTGTTTGTGTGTGTGCGTGTGCGTGTCTGAAAATACTACATGCACTTTGCAGTACAGTGATGTCATCTTTTTTGCTCTGCCAGTGCTGAAGTGAGTCTGTCCCTTTCGCCGTCACTATGCCAGGCTGACCAGAAATAAGTGTACATCCCTTTCTGCACTGATGCCAGACTAACCAAGCCAATCACCAAGGCGGCAAAATCTGATTTGCGCATATATTTTACTAATAATGCCGCAGATAGGCCGGGCATCCAGTTATACTGGCTACATTAGCGCACAATTCATTTATTTAGCCGCTTTATCTCAATGCAGGGGTTTCGAGAGTGAGACAGAAATGAAATTGCCTGTCCTCTCGAGGGTTTCCCGTGGTAATCAAGGCTGACAGAGGCCACAGCTTTCATTCTGCTGTCTGCCTTTGCAAGAGAAAAGTGATGGCTGGAGTCTTCCCTCCAATAACAAGCATTTGGTATGAACAGTTAATAGGGGCAAAAATGCCTTTATGAATTTTGTGCATAAATATTTAGCTATTAACACAAGTATCTATGGCTCTAAGCAAGATAAACTGATTTTATAAAAACAGACTTGTTCGCTCATAAGAGCAGAGCATGCTTTGACTCCAAGCAGTGCGACTTATCGTTTAATTGATTCATTCTTAAGAATTCATTATAGAATTATATTTAATTTACAAAGATCAAGTATTAATTCCATGTCTTATTCTTCAGCCATCCTTTCTGTACTTCAGCATGGAATAATTGTATCCATAAGGAACAATGCAATACGGAGGGGGGAACTATTCATTTATTTTAATTTATTTTAATATATTTGCTTATGTTGGTTCAAGGTTCAACGCTACAAGCATTCCGATTTACCTCTCAGCCTAAAATACTGTCCTGAAACTCAGCACAGTGTTACACTGCTTACTTATTGGATGTAATTTAATCGGCCTACTAAAACGTTGACCAAATGGCATGTTATTTCTACTTTCAATAGATGTATTTTAATTGATATTGACATGTCAATATAATTAAGCCTCTGCGGCATTGCAGTCCAGATATCTAGCCATAAGCAACATTAACCGATTAAATATATTGATTGATGTGCATTTTAATGATTGACTGTAATAATATGGTGATTGATATATTTGAAATGCTTGGAAAGATATGCATACAACATTGATGTATCTTCATGTAACTTTTTTTTTTCAATCTAATATTTTTTACAAATTAGATTCCATCTATTCCTTTACTGAGCAATGTGTCTCAGAGTCATAAGCTATTTTGGTTCGAAATATTGTTTCGTCTATTAGTATCTGTACTAATGTGATGTCAGTGTCTTGGCCAGCTCTCCTGCAGAGAGTTTGCATATATTTAAAAAATGAGTATGCTAAGTGAAACACGAGAGAAAATCGCACCCTTACCTGCCCACATCACCAACACCACGACGATGATGATCATCTCTCCTGTTTGGAGGTTTCTGGATTTATCTAAACCTTGCACTGTTGGATCATCTGTAGAAACAGTGAGGACAGAACAGCCAGTAAAAAGGCTTCATTTAGGCTGTCTCGCTTTTACAATAACTCCTGCGGTATTTCGAGACTTTCTCTGTGAAAATGATTTAAAAACAGGATTAAGGTTTCATTTAATTTTGTATTCATATAATATACAGACACAGAATATATTTTGTTTATATATTGTTTGTGTATAGCCATCCATCTATCCATTCATCCATCCATCCATCCATTATCTGCCGCTTATCCAGGTTCGGGTTGCGGGGGCAGTAGTCTAAGCAGGGATTCCCAGACCTCCCTCTCACCAGCCACCTCCTCCAGCTCCACCGGGGAAATACCAAGAGATTCTGAGGTCATATAGCAGGAGACATAATCTCTCCAGCGGGTTCTGGGTTTGCCACGAAGTCTCCTCCCGGTAGGACATGCCTGAAACACCTCCCTTGGGAGCTGTCCAGGAGGCATCCTATATAACTGCCTGAACCACCTTAACTGGCCCCTTTCTATGGGAAAAGCCCTAAGCTCAACAATGACAACCCTAACCCCTACCCAGCCCTAATCTTAACCATAAGTAACCAAACAAAATACAAGTCTTTTGGCATTTTTAGTTTTTTTATTGCAGTCACAGATTCTTATAAAACTGAGTTTTCCTTTAATTGAGACCGAAAAAATGCCCCCCCCAACACACATACACACACACACACACACACAAAAACATGCAGAAATAGCGGGGAGAACAACCATTTCAGTGTTCCAAAAACATACACACAGTAATATCATACAGGTCATTAGTGTACAATGCCAACTCCATAATGGAGGATGACATTAAAATGGTTCAACAATAGCTGAAACAGACACAGGACAATGAGCATACTAACTACTAAAGGCTAAAAAAAAGATATAGCTAATAAGATACACACTGAACTAAGAGACTGAACAGTATCTGATATTATGCATGCTGCAAATCCCAGACCTCCTCAGCGGTACACTACAATTTATTATATATAACATAAGCAAGAAACGTGCAGTATTTACTGCAACCCCCACTAAATAGAGCAGATTGAAGATGGATGGATGGTCACACAATATTTATATTTCATTATTAATATGAACTAAATGTCAGATTTAATCATGTTTATGACCACAGTCACAGAGCTGCTATATATACGCTTTACAATACATTACCAATACATTACATGAATGTCATACTAAAGCCAAGTTACGAAGCAGGGCTAGAGTAAATAAACACCAGTGAACGTGGTAATGTAAGGAGTATGCCAGCCCGTGTGAGGTGCATCCTGTAGGACATGGACCTGGGACAGACCACGATCCTGAAGCAGCAGAGATGATGCGGCTGATTACTGACCTGTGAAATTTACTAATGTACCTTGGAGAGGAGAAGAGCCCTCATTATGTCCCTTACCGATGTTTGAGATGAGCTCCAGCCACCGCCCTCTATATGGACCTTATGGCACTACACCCCATCCTCAGGCTTTGCCATATGAGTGATAAGCAACTCAGTTATTCAGCATTTTATCTCATGAATCATGCAGCCAAACCTTGCTTGCCTATAGGGTATGGCCCAGTAGTCCAAATCTAATCATGCTGCTCTGTGTATGATTGTTAATTACTCTTTTTTGGAACATCTACAATGTGTTCACTACAGGTAGCCTAAATCTTAATGGCCAAGATGCAATGCTAGCAAAAACCCACAGGTATGTCTAACGTGATGTGGTCATTATCTTCAGAGGGAACTCCAAACTGTAGAAAATGCATAAGTCTACTCCTGGATTTTTTGGACGTTATCCTGTTTTCGAGTGGGATCAAACCCATGTTTCTCTGCGTCTAATTGTATATATAGTTACTGTATGTATTTGCCTCTTTAGTCTGTCTAATAGTTCAATACAATATTCTCCTAGCAGCCTCAGATGAGGATTTTTGGTCTTAAGCATCTTGCTGACTAATGTGAAATGATCAGGATCAGGTTTCCCACCAAGGCAATGGCTATCTTCTGGGGAAACAAAAGATGGCTCGGTAACGCTTTACATTAACTGCACCTTCATAAATGCCTTCATTATGCACCCATAGAACATTCAGTGCACATTTATAATGTATTCATAGAACATTCATAAGCAGCATGTAAGTATACCTTAACATCCTAACATACTTTAACAGCTTTACTGTACATGAAAAACAAACATCATAATCATATAATCATATAATGATTGTTAGTAATGTATATAAAAGTTGTTAACATATGTTTCGATGTTAAGGTAGACCTCCATGTTGCTTTTGAATGTTCCGTGTATGCATTATAAATGTGCACTGAATGTTCTGCGAATGCATTGTAAAGGCACCCTGAAAGTGCAATTAATGTAAAGCAGTACTGATGGCTCTGTCTGGGAGAGGGTGGAGAGGCAGTCTGTACTAGAGAAGATTAAATCCCTTGCAGCCTGATTGTAAGTTATGAGAAGACGAGCTTGAAATGAGGGATTAGTAAAGCTTCCTCTGTACTGTAAGAACTACACTGATCTTGGAATTGGGATTTTGGATAAAACTTTTAAGGTCTTTAATTATTCCCATCTTTACATGTGGACATGCTTTTTTAGACAACTGAAGGTACAACCAGGTAAAATTGAAATTTAATTAAATGACAACTGGGCTTACTCTTCAGGACAAGATGTTTGGAATTCCTAGTTTCCAAAGTCACATCTTTCTAAAGACCCCATTTTGCAATTTTCCAGACAAGTGTCATAGGATGAATTACATATTTCAGTGTCTGGTCTGTTTTTTACAGCCCACTCTCATCACAGAACAGAACACACAACAGAAGTGCAAATGAACAACAGGTGTATTGATGAAGAGATGGAAAGATACTGCTCTACGATTTTTCTAAACCTGTTCCACCTGATGACAAGTATTTCATTCATATGTGTGAGGGGCCTGAATAGTTTCGAGGTGCCCTATAATGCGTGGTTAAGCACTGGCACTTTCCAGCATAACATCACCCCATTATTGAGAAAATGCAAGGCAATCCACACATTCATCTTGGGGATCAGTCTTCATTAACGGGATTTACGGCTCGTGGGTGTTCCCTATTTCCTCTGCGACCATATCTTAACCTGCGTGGAATCACTCCAGAGCACCACTCTTCCCAATTGATCCCCTGTATTTTGTGAGTCACTGAGAAACTCTGGCTCGCAATTATGGATTGTCAGCTTTCCTAGCCAATATAAAAGGGTCATTTGTAGCATATACTGGGTGTTTTACAATTTTCAATTATAGCTGCAGGGGGGAAAAGCTAAGCTGAAATACTGCCTATCAATGATCAAGACGGCTATATCTACAGCTTCTGACATTTATCAATGGATCTTTATCGAGGAATAAAGTTTTACACTCGGCTGAGAAACACCATGAACATAATTATCCATCCATCCATCCATTTTCCATAACCGCTTATTCCATATGGGTCGCGGGGGGACATAATTATCCATGGAGCAAAAATATTTAATCTCATATCACAGTGAAATGTCTGGCTACATTTCCCCACAACACTAGCCTCCAATGAAAAGAAAGATCTGTAAAAAAAGTCTAATTATTCTTTTAATTATTATTTTAATTATTATTTCATGAGTGTGTTTTCTCTCGCGCATGAAAATGTTGCATGATCTGTGAATTGCCAGTTGAGACTGCTATTGGAGGCAAAACAGGATAGAGATCTCTTAGGATTTTTCTCAGCCTCTCATTGGGTGCAGTTTTTTCAGTCAATCAACCAGGCAAATTTTGTTTAGTCACAAATCATTTTACACTAATTAAAAGTAATTTCCCATTACAATCTGAAAAGCAAACAAACATTTAAAAGCCGGTATTGGAATGAAACATAATTATTCCATCATCCCATAAAAAAAGGCTATTAAGTAGTATTACTAAAAATACACTCAGTGCATAAACGAAAAACACAATTGTAAATAATTTATAAAAATTGCAATTTCGGCATCCTTAATTACTCCTTTTTAAATATGACTGGGGTGTCACTAGGGCCATTTCAGAGGGGCTTCACCCCCCCACCCCCCAAAAAAAACTCTTTAGCCCCCCTTAGAAATCTGCATTAATTAGTTTAAACGGTGTGTTATCATTGATTTTCATTAAAATCAGAGATTTTCCCCTAGTATAGACTTTATCTCCCTTTTCAGTCTCTGCTGATGTTCCTGAATATGACAAGCAGTGTAGTATTAGAGAAAAGTAATGGTTTAATGTAATGCGGTGTTTGGTGGATGGATGGATGGATGGATGGATGGATGGATTAACCTTGATCATTCCTGCTGCACGTACCTATGAAATCATAGTTAGTTGAAAATGAGCTTTTAATGAGAAGCATTAAAGAGAGAATACTACTCCTATGATAACTGGGTCAAAGCTGCTGTCTTGGCGGCGCAGACAACAAAGGAATGAATCAGAAACCCCTCCCCCCAGACCTCTGTTTTTATGATTGTGTTACATTTTGTGGGTGCAGCAGTTATCTGTTGGTTTAAAAGAAAAATCACAAAGTAAGCATACTCTCTTTCTGTGTAATTTACTTGTCTAACAGTCTTGGGCATTCCACAGTGACACACTCATTGCATTTAATATTTTATTTAGATCCATTTGGAGAGAGAAATTTACTTCCACAACACTTATATACTAAAGAATGCATTAAGATTTCTTTTTGAATTTAAATCATCTGAAACTGAGCTCCAGGACCAAAAACATCGGGGTTGATTAAGCAGGTTTTTCTTGGACACAGACACGTGTCATGCTTTATGCTAAGGTGCCGTACAGAGAGTGCTAAGCCATTAATCAAATGACAGAATCCTGGGACTGCTGTCTGAGACACATTTAGAGGAGGGGATGGGAGAGACACTGAGCTTGATGCTTTGACTTCATTCACATTCACATCTAGCCCCCATCAGTCTCATTAATGGGTTGTAATGATTTCTTATTTTAAGTGATACAGAATCTCTAGAAGCATATACAGGCTTGTCAGTTGACATTAAATATGGAGTTTTTTAAAGCTTTTCAAGATCATATAAATAAATAATCATTAATTGATAAACCCTGCCAGCTTGGTCCAATACCCTCTGCTTGCGTTTGTTTTCAGTGACACATTTTGTTTTGTTTTGTTTCTTTGGGGGAAGAGAAAGCTGTCCTCATTCAGAGAAGTTTGAGTTTGGAAAATGTTTCTCTCTGTTGTGAAGCTCTAAGTGCAAAGCCAGGCTCCATTAAAAGAAAAAAATAGTACTTTGCTTTACTGAATTATGTATTAGAAGGGACTCCATTGTATTTTAATGAATATATAAATATTTTTAGAGCAGAAATGTAATTCCACTGAATATGTTTTGTGCTGAATTTAAACACTTTACTTATCTGTGTGTTTTTAATTTGGCATCCAGCCCCTTTACTTTGAATCAGACCGCTGGGATAAAGAAGAGATAACTTAAATGGCTTTTTGTATAGCTCGAGAAATGAAGGCTCCTCACGGGACTTTCAGCGAGCCACTTGCTGATCTCGTAAAAAGGACGCAGCCGCCAGTTAATGTCCTCCGGCTTCTCGATAACCAGATTTTTGTCTTGTTGAGACTCTTAACTGATTGAGCCATCGTGGCAATGGGGGTTTATATAAGACTGCCTTGTTCTGCCAAGAAAACGGCTTTCCCCTGAAATATGTATGCTCAGTATGTGGCTTGATGACAGCAGAGAGTGCTGGATAATCTCATCTGTTATGCCTCCTGAATGCCGAACAGGGAGACCTACCTCTGCGTTGCCTAGTATCACACACAAAGTCTATGGTATTCACTGCAGTGCTGTAAAGTTAATTTTTCATTATCTTATTTTTCAGTCTTTTTGTTTGCTCTTCCTCTGTGTTTTATTTCATTCTGTCCTTTATGATTTTAGTCTAACGGAACTTACTTCCTGTTCTTGTGCACTGTGTTATTTCCTGTGCCAGTTCTTTGTGCTATTCCAAGCCACCACCTCTAAGTCATCTTATTTTATTTCTGTCCCATGTTATATTGTTTGTTTATTTATGTATTGACTTATTTACATTCACCTAAAGGATTATTAGGAACACCATACTAATACGGTGTTTGACCCCCTTTCGCCTTCTGAACTGCCTTAATTCTACGTGGCATTGATTCAACAAGGTGCTGAAAGCATTCTTTAGAAATGTTGGCCCATATTGAT
>JAAGVU020000039.1:14567340-14588144 GCA_011763525.2 Mormyrus iriodes
CTGCATCTAGACCATTCACCATGCAGCCTGACACTGCATCTAGACCATTCACCATGCAGCCTGACACTGCATCTAGACCATTCACCATGCAGCCTGACACTGCATCTAGAACATTCACTGTGCAGCCCAGCACTGCATGTAGAGTATTCACCTTGCAGCCTGGCACAGCATCTACAGCAGTTGCCATGCATGTGCGGCCACACTCGCTGGTCATTGTGTCAGTTATAATCAGGGGTCAACCTACTGCCTGTCGGCCTGTGACTGAGGAGTAGAACAACAGTGTGGAGTTTTATTTTACTGTGGTAAGGAAGCCTACTCACTTCCACAGATTTGTTCTTGCATATGCAGAAGTGTACTTGTGCAAGAACATGAAAATGCTCTTATGCCAATCATCTTTAAAATCTAAAGGTGCATCCGTGCATCAGATGAGCTGCGTACCTTGGTTCGAGCTGTTGGATGGGAAACGGTCAGACTTCTTCAGGGTCCTAAAGTGAACACGTTTGCTGCCCTGGCTCTCCCCATAGAGTCCGATGGACTGGACCTGGATGATGTAATCCGTCTCTTCCTCCAGGTCCCAGAGGACGCAGGTGCGGCTGGTGGTGTTGACCTCCCTGATGAACCTCTGCATCTGGCCATCCTGCCTCTGCAAAGGGAGCAAGGAGACCGGTCATCATCAAGGGCCGTTACATCCACACTCAGCTCGACCTAAGCTGCGCTAATCCACATAAACAAAATGCATGATCCACATCGCCTCCCTAGTTGCCTGATGTTGATCTTCAATTTTTGCTAAATCCTATGGATTTTGACATAGAGGGCCTGACTCAAAGCTTAACATGCTCCATCCCAGTAGGCATCGGGTTTTGATTGCTGCTGTGTAAAGCAGCATTTCCTGTTTGCCCGCATGCCACATTCCATCAGAAACTGCAAGGCTCTGGAGATAAATAATGCAATCAGGGGTGTATGGGGACCTGTGGCAGATGGTGATTTTTAAAATGGGGGAAACACAGTGTCGACACTACAACCAAAAAATGTCTTTTTTCTTATTTTAGCCTGTCAACTACTTATATGTAAATTCTGCTCTCGTTTCTTTTTGTAAGAATTTGTCTATTATTCTGTCATACCAGCATGGCTCCTTCTCAAGCAATTTGACCATTTTGAACATACAGACAGCTTAGTTAGCGAGCTAACTACAAAACTAGTCTACTAAAAATCACTTTCATAGAAAATTAAACAAATGATCAAAGATAAGGACTTTATTTATAATATTTACAAATGCTGATAGCAAAAGATAACATATGAAACAATAAACTATCACTCTGGGTGGCAACAAAATACTTTTGTGCCGCAATATGCGATAGAATCAATAAATACTGTGAGCTAACACCGCCAATAGCCTGTGAAACTTGTCAGTCATGACCATTAATGTTATTGGTAGTTTGTTTCAGAAATCCCTGTCTGCTGGTGCGGTACCTTCTGATTGGAAGCATGCAGATATAACGCCCATATTCAAAAAAGGGGATAGAACTAATCCCTCAAACTATAGGCCAATTAGTTTAACTTGCATAACTGGAAAAGTATTGGAAGCTATAATTAAAGTGAAAATGGTAGATTACCTGGATTCAAATAACATCCTGAACATCCATAGCCAACAAGGATTTAGGATAGGTAGATCCTGTTTAACAAATCTACTTGAGTTCTTTGAGGAAGCTACAACAGAAATTGATCACAAAAAGGCCTACGATGTAATCTACTTAGATTTCCAGAAGGCCTTTGATGGTGTCCCCCACAAACGCCCCCCCCCCCACTTAAACCCGAAGCAGCAGGGATTTTAGCAACTGTAGCAGCTTAGATTGAAAACTGGTTAACAGACAGGAAGCAGTTTTAGAGGCGCAATATCTCAGTGGGCTTGCATTCATAGTGGCGTACCCCAAGGTTAAATTTTAGGACCACTACTATTCCTAGTTTGCATAAATGATAAACAATAAATTGGTTAAATTTGCAGATGACACCATGGGCGGTGTAGCTGATACTGAACTAGCGGCACAGAGGCTACAGTAGGATCTTGATTTAATTAGTGACTGGGCTGATACCTGGGAAATGATGTGCTCAAACTTAAGGCGATACGATACTCAGGTTCACTATAATCCTAGTACCTGGTATAATCCTGGTATAATATGGTACCAAAAATTATTTTGTGGTATATATTAAATCTTACGCTGGGAACTGATTCTATAATTTAATGTAGATAAATGTAATGTAATCCATGCACGGAGGAGAAAAATAAAGTACAGATATTTTATGGGTTCCAGTGAAATAAAGGAAGCTGATTATGAAAAAGAGCTTGGTGTGTATGTTGATGCTTCAATGTCCCACTCTTGCCAGTGTGGGGAAGCCATTAAAAAGGCCAATAGGATGTTGGGTTATATCTCTAGGTGTGTGGAGTTTAAGTCAAGGGAGGTGATGTTAAGATTATACAATTCCTTGGAACGACCTCACGTAGAATATTGTGCGCAAGTCTGGTTACCTAACCTTAAAAAGGACATTCCTGACTTAGAAAGGGTTCAGTTTAGGGCTACTAGAATGATCCCTGGTCTTAGAGGAATGTCTTATGAAAAGAGGTTAACAGAGCTGAATCTGTTCAGCCTCGAGCAGAGGAGACTAATGAGGAACATGATCCAGGTATATAAGATTCTAAAAGGTCTGGATGCTGTTCAGCCAAATAGGAATTTCAATATTAGTTCAAATACAAGAACTCGTGGTCATAGGTGGAAATGAATGGAATAACATTTTAAACTGGATTCGAGAAAGCACTTCTTTACACAGCGTGTAAGAGTATGGAATCGTTTTCATGTTAGTGTAATACAAGCTGGAACCTTGGGTTCCTTTCAATCAGAGCTAGATTTTAACAACTTTAAGCTATTAGTTGAATTCTCCTCAAGCAAGCTTGATGAGCCGAATGGCCTCCTCTCGTTTGTAAGCTTCTTATGTTCTTCTTCTGTCATGCTGAGACGTCTTGCAAAAAATGTAAAGTATCTGACTGCTAGTCTATCTGTCCAATCAACGTTGCCTATGCAAAGCCAGTTAGTATGTTTACATTATATTAAAAGAATCAAATTATTGTGTTAGTCCAACTAAAACCGGACTTTTAAAGTACATGTAAACATGTTAGTCCGACTGAAATCGTACTAAATCGGCCTACTAAATCAGAGTTCCCCCCTGAAACTGATGGCTGTAGTATATTATAGGGCTGGACGACGTGTGATATTAATACCAACATCACATGTTATGCGCATCCATTTCTTACATGGCTAGTGAGATAGATTAAGATCAGGCTTACCTTCATTTGGTACACATATTATAGCGCAGGGAGTTTAAGTCTTGCTAAAACATTTTTACTCTGTCAAGGCAATTTTAATGATTATTCCTTTACTCGATTATCTAGTATATGTTTAAAAACCAGTTTGAAGTTTACCTCTGCTGCTTTTGCATAAGTGCTGCATGCATTCTCCGAGATAATCATAATCATTTTCATTCCTGCTGCTTAAATCACTCTTAGACGGGTTCGTGAAAAATTTATGTTGAACTCCTTTTTGTTTCATGCATACCCCAATATTTATTACAATAAAATCACATTGCAATATTTAAAAATTTTCCAATACCATGCTGTCACTGTATATTATACAGAATACTTTATTTCCTGTTATGCTGTCCTGATCTTGTTGTATCTGTTCTTCCGACTGCATCACAATTAAAGTTTGCGTCACTTCATTTGTCCATGCATCCATTATTATTAAATTATTTTTTTACATCTGTGACGTAATAGGTCAACGGGAAAAAGCCCAAAACTAGCAGCCTGAAAGGAACCATATCGACACTTATTGTAGCCGAGTGGGACATACTTTGGTCAATACATTGATTCCTCTCCTATGCATGTATACTGGGACCAGTACAGTAGTCTGATTAAATGAAGTAGTCGAGCTATAACCGTAGCTCGACATAGCTGTGCTTGTAAACGTACTGAATGTAGGAAGCTCCCAGTGAAGCATGGCATCTGAGTGGGCTCTGAAAACACCTCATTGAAGCATATTGACCAATAAGCTTTTGTCTATTGTCCATTTATACATAGCTTATATGAATCTTCCAGTGAAGCACAACGTCAAGTGGTGTCTATATTTATTTTTCTGTATTTATTCTGGCTTTAAAGGAAAAAATTATGTATATGTTACTGTAAGCAACTCACATGAAACGATCAGCGCAGTGGTTCAGTTAGTAAGATAGTGAATTTACATTGATATATTTACGAATGCAATTCTTTTGTCAATTTTAGACAAAAGCCGCGTTTCCTATGTAGTCGTAGAGCAATCACTTGTGATGAGGACCCGTGAGGCAGTCATCTGGACTGGAGGGACGGGTGTGACTCACCTGCTGTGAGATGGAAAAGCCAATGATGACATCCCCCTCAGGGACATCCCAGGACACGGTGGCCGAATCCGCCCTCAGGTGCATGACGGAGACATTGACGGGAGCTGGCGGGCGGTCTGCGGGATTGAAAGGTAGACAGAGGTGTGATGTGAAAGGCTGCGATAAGTGCACACATCGTACTCGCATTCCTGTACCTCATAAAAAGAGTTAAGTGGAGGCCAGGGCCACACATGTGTGTGGGGGCCATCGAGGTTTGGGAGCCCTCTTTTGGAAACAAACACTCACTGCACAAAATATTAAATAAACACAAACCTTATTTATGAGATACTGAAGCAGCATGTTCTGCTAACCAGCTAGTTAGCTACTATCGTTTGACTGTATTCGCTAGCTATTTATTTCATTTTTGAAACATCTGGGGGGGGCGGGTTAAAGTTCTTTTTTTGAGTGGGGCCCCAGAAGCAATAAAGCTGTGTCCACGTTCTCCCCTGTATCCAGGAGGGCTCATTCATGCGTTAATGTCTGCTGGGAGCTCTTCACTCGGCCTTAACGCCATGGCAACCTCCTCGACAAACTTCCCAAGCCTCATGCCGGCACATCTCCCGCCGAGTCCTGGCATCTCATTTTCTGAAAAGGCAGATGACGGATGGCCATTTTAAATTTGTCAGTTTCTTATTCCATTTAAAGAATAACTCAAGTGCGATATTCCGGCGGGTTTTGACAGAATGACACTCAGATCACATACTCTATTTCTGAAATGAGCTTTAATGACTCAGGCTTTTCATTTAATTACCATCCTTTGCATAGCAGTAGCAGACAATTGGACTCAGTAGTTTTCTCTTAAGTAATATCTATCCATTCATCTTCAAGCTCTTATCCTCGTCAGGGTCATGGAGAGGAGGGGATCTACTTAGGTAATAGACTGCAATGATAATTGCTTAGAGATAGACCTGTCAATGTCAGGCAGAACATTCTACATTGTCAGGTAAAAATATGTTTTGTAGAAGTCATTACTACAGCACTGTTGAGGTCAGTTAATTTATGAACATATACATGTAGACAGTGATCTTGAAATGTGTACCATATTCATGAATATGCAATTGACTCATGGGAGTTTTACTTACACAAAACTGTTCTAGAGGAGGTGAGTCCAAACAAGTAGATGTCTTGGTCCTGCATCCTCTACAATCTGATTGGTTATCTCTCTGAACCAGTCATTTTCCATTATGCCCTAAGAACAGTTTTGTGTAAGTAAAATTCCCATAAACATAAAATTACTCTGCCTGACTGAATCACAGTTTAGCTATTGGGGTCTGTTAACGACATTCCAGTGAAATTCAGAGTCTGATATAAATCAGACTCCCGACTCCTGGACAGACAGACATTATTACTCGGTGTAAGCAAGACACGCTACCTCCTATGGTTTTGTGTTAAGGGGTTGAGGGAACACGTATGTCATGTAGTTATTTCAGTTTCAATACAAAGAGCAAGAAAGTGAAAGAGTCCATGAGAAACACATTTTAAGTCCAAACACGTTATGTAGACTGGAATATAGTGGCACCCATATAAATGATTTTAATAAAAGTATGTTTGCTTCTTCTTAAAATGTAACTTATAGTACACAAGCAGAAAGTAAAACATAAACTTGCAATATGTTGTGAGAAAAGAACTTAGTTGTTTCATGAATAAAAGTCTCTTTTAGAGTCTTGTGGCTGAAAAACAAACCAACATTTGGTCCAAAACTTCCTGGATTTACAACTGCGACAAACCCTTCACCTAAAGCCCTCTTCTGTGATAAGAGCTGTGTTGTTATTGTCAGAGGCATCGCATGTATCTGCGGGCTGCATGTTTATGGACAAGCTGCCATTGTGTCTTACTGATGAAAAACAAAGTTTGGAGAGAATCACAAAATGTGATGTCTTCTCATATGAGCACAGCAGTTCCACAAGGACACGAGCTCAATGGTTTTGATTAAAACGTTCTTGACAAGTCATTAGAATGTGATAAATATGCCTGTCCATTATAGAATCATAAATATTTTTCACTTGAAATTGTTAATTTAGTACATAAAGTCAAACATGGTCTACATGTTTCTCACCAATGCGATGAGCAGCTGCTGGATAACTATACTAACTTCAAAACATCTTTTCTGCATCATTCTACACTTTTTCGTTTTATTGCTCAATGGCGTTAGTAAATGAGCTTAGTTTCTGCTGAGATAGGAGATCTGATACAGCATCATGATGGGAACCAGTCCAGCTTTAAGAGTGCGAGCCTCTTGCTGACTGTCGACATAGATATGCCCTTTATCTACCTTGTTGTTAGCTGTCTCTGCAGTCACACACACACACACACACACACACACACACACACACACACACACACACACACACAGCGCATGCATGCGGCCCATGGGAGATGGATTCAATGTGGGCTACAAAGATTGCACTCCACTTCAGCAAGTGAACAAAAAGGTGAAACGGCAATCCGCACACTGACGTCAAGAGGCAGAAATTGGGAAGCCAGGGTCGTGCAGAGGAGGAGCCTTGACACGTTCCTTTCAGTGTTTGTGCCTGAGCACCAGAGAAGGGCGAGGAAACAGCAGAATGAGAGTCATTAGAGACCATCTCTCCACTAACTTTGTCTCCTAATCTTCCATTGTTCTCTGGTGGGTCTTTCCAGTAAGTAACAGGCAGGCGGGGATAAAAGCAGTGAGGCCACCATATTGTAAATTGTCATTAATTGCTTAATAATGCCTCACATGAACACAGCCCTCTCAGAACTGCATTAATGGTGTATCATTGTCACAATCACAAGTTTCCATGATTAACAGGGGTCTGGCTGCTTCTGCCTGCTTGGGAGCACATGGTGGTCGATCACAGGACCCTCTGCCATCATGTGACTGTCTCCTGAGAGTCACCTCCTGAGACACGCCTCCGGCATATATTTTACGCACATTCATCAAACGTCGACATTTAAAGTGGAAAAGAATGAAGCCGAGTCTCGCTTTGGGTCACATTCATCCTACCCGTATCTGGCTGAAGAGTCACAGCTGACCTTGTATGGCTACAGAAACACTGATCTGTAAAGATCCAAACTCATCCTCGGCTGATTTATTGAAATTTATTTGTGGTTAGCTTACAGATTTATGGACTCGGCATCATTTCTAATATTTAAGTTCTCCAGGCCGTGTCATACCATGTTGGTGGGGGAAAATGGACTGCTTGGTTATTTACCGGATCACATTCCTGGAATGTTCTAGAAACATAACGCTGGCAAGTACATTAGGAACAAAAAAATCTATAAGATAGGCGTTGAAATGTAATTGTGTTCCCGTGTTTGCCAGTGAATTAAAAAAGGGAGCATTTATGCATGACTCATGTTCCATAATCGAGTGTAAATGTTCTTAAACATAATCTACATGTGAATTTATTAACCTCTGGAGGGAATTAGAACTTTGGTAATATGTTAGCTTAGATGTCAGGTTTGAGACTGACGCACCTGGCAGGTAACTTTTCTGTAATCCAAAACATTACATTACCACCCACAACCCAGACCAGGATTTGCAGTTTAAAGATTGATGGAATAAATTATCACATCAGCTGGCATGTAGTATTCACCAAAATAATCAAAACTAACTACCATATTCTAACAGCACAGGGCACATGGCTAAGATGCAGCTTGGATGGGATGCTAGTCCTTTGCAGGACACACAGAGTGGATGTTATTGTTATTGTTATTATTGTGTGTGTGTGTGTGTGTGTATATATATATATTTATTATTTGAAGTGTAATAAAGACTACTTTCATGTTTTTATATACTGTACTTGTTAGTCACTGCAAGAACAGAGAATTGTTTTTTTTGAAAGACAGTCATTTATTCATAAAAAATCATTTATTAAGCCAAAACCCCGATGCAGAGCAGTGGTGTGGTGTGTGTCTGCAGAGTATAAGTTAATTAATCGATTTAAAGAGTGAAAATGTGTGAATGGTGTTGATGCTGCCAGTAGATGCTGATTCCTTACTCCAGCTTCCCACACTGACCTGTGCCTATCCTGACCTGATCATAATTGATTTAAATATGAAAACAAAGTGGATGTCCATGAATGCTCTAAACATTTTTTTTAATGTGCAAATGTGCAATGGTCCCTGGCTGCGTGTTTCTATGCGGGTTGCTGTAGCCACAGGAAGATAACTGAACATCCATCATCATCATCATAATAGGCTGATCAGCACCGGGTAAATAACAGGATCCATATAGCATTACCAGGCAGGCTATTTTCCCCAACGTACATTCAGCATCTACATACTGGTGGATAGGTATTGGCCAGATCCATCCTTGCACCTCCAGTGAAAGAACAAGCCTATTGATTAAGTCCCTAACGCCATTACAATGCTGTGTAAGATGTAAAATCTGAATACTGCCAGGAATAATGAGATATACATCTATCCACTTTCCATAAGTGCTCATCCAGTCCTGGGTCAGGGAGGACCTTCTCAGAAAAGACAAGGCAGGGGAACATGCTGGGGAGACTAACATTACAGGGCACACACTTATGCGTTGGGGTAATTTAGAGACACCGATTCGACTAAAAGTGTGTTTTTGGACTGGAAAAAGCATACCTGGAGGAAACCAACACAAACACAAGGAGAAAATCCTTAAACACAAAGCAAGAGAAGGGATTCACACCTACAGGACTAATTGCTAAGCCTCCACGCCACCCCTGCAATGTGCTAAACATCATTATGAAGTGTTGGCCAAAACATTGCAGAATACAAGTGCCATTTATGTGACCAAATATTACATAACGCAACTCAAAACGCTCACACATCAGAAAGGTCACAACAAACATCCCCTGTAATGGCTGCTACATGTTAGGTACTGACAGATGAGATGGCAAAGGGGGGATTGAGAGCAAGAGAACAGAACAGCATTGTTTCAGATTTATGTGTGAGGACACGATTAGTGTGCACTCACGGAGTTAATGGAAAATTGAAGTATGAAAAAACAGGCAAATGAGGTGAAAAAGGGCAAGATTCAGACAATCTGAAGATATGTGCAAGAGCAATGTAATACAATCAATAGAAAATGAGAATCAGGAGCAAGGCCATAAATACTGCTGATTTTCTATGGGACTACAAAAATCTCTCTTAATCACTGATTTGCTGTATAACACTTTCATTTCAAATATCCATGACAATATTTACAGTATGCTTATGTAAGCCACATGTACTCCCAGTGATAACTGAGGTTAGAGGTGCGTATGCTTATTTGTGACTTACTGCAAATCTTCACTATGGTGCATCCGTATGCTGACAATAAGCCCATTAGCTGGAATATCTGAGCCTAGAACTGATGAACGTGTGAACCTTTATGAATGTACAGCGTGTGATTACAGCTGCTTTGGGATCCATAGCTTAACAACATACCCAGAAAACTCACACTGGTTTCCCACTGGGCTTGTAATAGTCTACCTCACTAAGAAAATGCAAGGAATATCTGTAGATGTGCAAATCAAAGTAACATGATCAGTAATTCATCCTCATTGCTGGTGATGATGTCCATTGCCGTTCTGATTTTCAGTAAATGCTGTTAAATAGGAGGGTTGTTAAGTTTCATTCGTCGAATAAAAATCTTGCGACCTCTGTCATTGTGCCCCCTGCTGGTCACGTAGCCCAAGCCAATTTCCTCGTAACAAATTGAATTCTGCTCATCACCTGATAGCTGCTCATTATGTACAACGGAGGCATTAAACTGAAAAATGTGCGTCCACTTTCCACACAGGGGGCAGAAAGTCGTATTTCATATTGAGCGCAGGGATCTCCCTCATAATGACACTGGGTTATGTGAAAACAGAATTAAAATACTGTAGGCAGTGACTATATCACACAGGACTTTGGCTGAAGCTCCATATGTTGTGTAAGGCTGTGTAAAGTTTATCCTTTGCTACAGGGAGGGGCGATATTGAGTATTACATTGGTGTGTCTTGACCTTGAAACTGAAAGCAGGTGCGTCTGTGGCTGACAGATGGCTAGGAGGCATTTTCTCTAGTTAAGGACACTCTCAAAGTTTGAGCCAAAAGCGACAGAGGCTCAGACGGTGATGTAAGGTGGGCGGTGCCTGGGTGGGGGGGGGTGACTCTGTTGCACCAGATTCAGCCCAAAGCTTCTGGAAAAACCATTGGCCCTATGAAGGTGGCAGGTGCCTAAGTAGAGTGTGGTTTCTTTGTTATGCTCAGAGGGTCGTCGACTGCCACCTTAGGTTTTCAATATTTCTTCATATTCCAAAATCCACTCTATTTCTAACTCCAGGTGTGGTGCAAGGTGAGGCTTTGAGTCTCGTGTCTTGATAAATCACTCTTTCTGCAGTGGTCTTTAGAGATTAAAATAACCTGAGTTCTCTTCATACTGGTGTTTATTAGTTAATCTGAACTCTACATCCTCTTAAAATGATATTGGCTGATATTTCAGCATAAATATCGCATGGGAGTGTTTTTCAAAGCTCATCTAGCCTGGTGTACTTTAACACCATGACGACTCTGCAGTATTAGCCAAGATAAACAGCATGCTCTCTGCACCTAGGACCCTCCAAAATGACGTTTTCTGTATATGGGTATTCTGTATACTGTTCTGCCCAGCAGCTGCATAATGGATCTTTCCTCCCATAAACATGTCAAATCGTTGTGTTGCCTCATGGGTTCTTTTATTATTAAAATCTGATCCGGTGAAACATCATACACACCAAAGCCAACTGTACTGTCTGTCCGGTTAAGGATTGATCTGCACATTAAATCAGCAGGACAAATTTCACCAGGCTTATACTATAAATAACTGGTTTTTGTTTCTTATTTGGTTTTTAACAAGATATGTAACTATAGTCAGCTATTTACAGGTTGCAATTCAAGGTTTGAGAATAACTCAGTCATTGGCAGTTGTACTTGATACTATGAGTGTGTACATACACTTAAAATCAGCACCTTTTTCTTACATTTAAATTGTTTTCCTACCTGACCTCAAGATTTAAATGTGTAATAATTACATTTTTGTTATTCCTCAATTATATAATTCAGCCCATAACCCAAAATTATAAATAACATATTCTGTATAATGTATCAACTTCTTACAATTTGACACTTGTTACAGAAGAACTACACTGAGAAATTATGTGCCTGTGGCATAAACAATACATATTTAATGCTAGCCTTAGATCTTAAACATTTTCCATTAGATCAGGTTATTCTCGTTCTTTGATCAGGTTCCTGGTATACACTGCCTGTGTCCAAGGGAGAAGACTTCTTATCGTCCCACACACTGTTCAACATCAAGGCAAACCTTTGCAAAGAAATAAAATGTTAAATAGATGACAGTCTGGGTCATTTGGCTTAAAGGTTTAAAGCAGAAAAGCTCAGAAATTGCAAGGTGTAACAAATGCTGTTGATTTCAAATTGTGTTGTAACACTGAGCAGTCTTTTAGCTTAACGCTGTTCTGCTGTCTGTATTTGTCATAGTCTGAATGAATGATTGAAGGAATGTTACATTTATATAGCACTAAGACCTGCAGCCACCTAAAACTTTACAGAACCGATGGGGAGCCACTACACCCACCAGGATGATGCGACGGCAGCCATTCTGCACCAGTACGCTCACCACACAGTAGCTGAGGTGGTGAAGGGGCAGGAGAGAATTCAATAGTTAGATACAGGGGATGATTAGGAGGCCAGAATTGAAAGGGCCACAGAGGGCAAATTTATCCAGGACATCAGGGTGCCACCCCTACTCTTTCTAAAGATGCCCAGGGATCATTTATGACCTCAGAGTTCACCGCCATGTTTGCAGTGATCCCGACTGGGGCACTGGGATCCGCACAGATCACAGGACGGGCTCCCCTGTTGACCACACCAACACCTCTGATGCAAAACCCAAAAATGATAAATGTCACTTAATGTGTAACTTTTTTTAGTATTACAAATGTCAGTTATGTTGTTCTTGGAATAAATAATTGGGCCATATTATGTTAGAAAATGTTTTTCTTTTTTATATAGTCTTTTATTATATTTAACTATGCTTTTTAATGAAAATGCAGGCAGGTTATACTCATATTAGGTTTCAGTCTCGAAGACAATAAGATATTTGTGTAAATTTTGTTGATCTATTACGTTTTTCGGCGAATGGTAGATAGGTGCTCCGAATCAGTGAACATAGTAGCTTAATCTTAATCTCACATCGTAATGTGAGGTTAAACGTGAGCACCGGTTTCCACTAAACAACTTGGAAATCTGCCTTAGCTGTTTACCAGAAAACAAAAAGGCGCCCACATGGAAACTAACTTCAGCTAATTGCCTTCAACAAACTGTCCCTCTTACCACGATTGAAGATTTTTTTGTTGTGAACGAATAAAGTAATTAAATGATGTATATAAACTGTTGACAAATCACCCTGAGTTTCATTGCTTTGCTGATGCATAATGCAAAGACACTCGCAGTTTTTTTGCAGGATATTATACTTGAACACTTCAGGTTAAGCGCCGTGCTCAGGGACAGCGCAGCGCAGTCCCGTTCTGTTCTGTTCCGTCCTGTTCTGCTCCGTTTCCTTAATGATTCCGCCGCTAGCTCTCCTTGGATTAAAGGGGAAGTGAGGGTCTATTGTGGAGTAAGTAGACCTGAACATCTAATTTGTTACCCCAGGTCCTCTCCTTAAGTGGTCCTTTGGCTTACATGTTCAGGTTGGTCCGGTCTGCAGGCCAGGATCAATGACAACAAATGTCAGGTACTTAAAAAACTTACACGTAATAGCAATAACCAGTGCAGACATTGGGTTTTAATTCACCCGCATACAGGTTGCCAGCCTGTGGGCAAGTTCCATCAAGCCTTTGAGTGACATTCCTAAAGCCTTTAAATTACACGGACACCAGTGGTATTGTGGACCGATTGCTCCTACCCCGTGTTTTCACAGAGAATACTGATGAAGCAAACAGCATAGGTCGTATACAGACATTCATGATTCTTTTAAAACCTTTTGCGGATGTGACCTTGGAGAATTTGGTGTACTCAGTATAAGCTACAGAAAGCCAGGTAAAATTATAATCACACAAAATCCACCAAAAAATATAGTGTTATAAAGTATGTTGCTGGTTTTGTTTAATCCTATAATCCTGGGATATTTAAAAAGCTTTGCAGGGCCACTGTTTTATCCATCACAATCAAAGATTTGGGATACTCAGGTGAAAGGCTAAAAAAACTCCTTAAAATCGCGTTTGGATACCGACACTTGGGAATGCCATTTGAAGACGCATACTCGAAATATCTAGGCTAATATCTCTGCGAACTAACAATTTAAAAGGAAACCTGCAAAACAGCCTTAACAGCATTTGTTTGGATCAAAACTGTGAATGAGCAGCGCATTTCCAAATAAAATCACCTGATTCTCTAGCTATAAAAGATAATGTTCCACCTCAAAATGTGCATCCATTTCAATCTCTGCAACCATTTGACAGGATTTGTTTATATGCAACATTTTAAGATGCGGATCTTAATGAATTCGTAGCTGATTATGAAATATATGGTAATAACCAAACGAGTGTGCAGACTTTGAATTGCATTAAAATGGACGCGTTAATATCAGCGTGACATATTACATGTTATGAAATAACCAAAAGGTATTAAAGCCAAATACATATTACGATTATTCACAGTCCGACCTTTTTCAGAGATGATTAAATGGCATAAAATGCCAATGGCGAAACTATAACAAAAAATGTGACAATGCATTCATAACTAACAATACATGCTTCATTCGGTTAATACAGAAAAGTGCTCACTTACTTGCTCCCACCAAAAATATGTCACAACCAAAGAGCAGCAGCACGACGGAGTATACAAAAACGAACATGTCTTGCTGAACAAAAAGTATTTTCTTCCTCAAATGAAATGTCCGAATTAAGTACCCAAAGTATGTGAAGTATCCACCTGTTCTTAACTTTGCTGTTTACCACATTGCGAGTTTTAAAATGTGGATATTTTTCCCAAAATGATTACAGCGCATCGGGATATCGATCATTAACATATTTAATTCAATTACTAAATTACATACATAAGAAAAAACTTCTCTTTGAACTTCATGTGCTGTATATTGCGAGATAAATATTATTCGCAAACATTTTGTCCTGGTAGCCCGCAATCATGGCAACTGGATGTCTCCCCTTAGGAACTGCTCCTCTTTTCCTTCGGTTATTTCCAAAGCCTCTTGCTTTATAATATCATATTTCAGCGTCTTGGTATATTTTGTGTGGCATCCATGCCGGACTATTGCAGAGCTTTAATGCAACGCAGCAGGTCTCCTTCCCTGTATCACCATGAATGGCGACATTCTCCCATCAAAACTGAAAACGACGCTTTTGGGCGAATACTTGTGGCATTTCCAAGTTTGGCATGAAACCACGACAGGCTGTCGTCACACATGCAAACATTCAGTCACTCTCTCTCTCGCACACACACATTAACGCGATCCCCAGTTAAACCGCACACACGGAGCTTCAGCACCACGGTCAGCACCACACATGGACGGTGCTCCGGTGCGCTCAGTGTCGCCAATGGCTTTTATTCATTCATCCATCAATTCATTCATTCAGTCAGGTATATTATAACATTCTGCGGTGCCAAGATCCCTAAAATGTTAAGACGTGACTACTGCACTTGGCTTGTTTTTGGCGTTATCCCGGGTTATTGTGGGTGTTTAATTCATTTTCCGTCAACCACTCCGTTAGAAGTGAATATCTGGTCTGTGTGATCTTGCCATCGCTGCTGTCTGTTTTCATTTACAGAACTGCATTTTAGCACAATTTATTGTAAGGACATAACGCATTTCCCTCGACTTCCTTCTGCGACGGTGACGGCAAGATTTTAACACTAAAGCAGCGCGTTTTACTAAATAAACATTTGCCGCAATTGGTATGCTGTTGATTTTGCTTTTGATTTTAACATTGAATTTCATGTCCATAATGTCAACTGTTCTGTATAGAGTATTTATATTATTATCACGTTGTTCCTTTAAAAACGCGATGGCTGCGTGGCATCTAAAGTAAGCTTTCAGCCAGGTTTCTTAAAGAACGATTTATCAGGGGTCGACTTCTTAGCAGTTATATTCCAAGCTGACTTACACATTCATTATTGCCTACATTCGTTTGACATTTCACCGATGTAAAATGTATTTCACCCATGACTGCATGCATAATTGTCACTGACATACACAAACAAGAAAAACAAACAATAAATTAAAAAAAATATAACAACAACGAAAATTAGATCAATACTTCATTGGTAGTGAATTAACATGGGTTCGCAAGCCTTCACATCTACGTTTGAAATTGTATCTCAAACGTAGACAGTTTACAGTTAAATTATTATAGGCTATTAAGGATAATCAATTAGGCATGCTTTATAACAAGTTTTTTTCTTGCAGGCATTTGTAAAGGAAACAGCAGGCAAGGGAAGGCATTTTCAGCAAATGCCATGACTGGAATGATTTTAAAGAGAATAATGGAATTCGGGAATGCCCAAGCATGACCACAGGAGCCTATTATAGGAACCTATTTTTAGACGGAGGGCTCGAGGACTGAACAGCGCCCTCTATCTCCCCTTGGGCATAACGAGACACATAAGACAGCCTGAGAGACTATGAGGAAGTGCATTTTTCACAAATGTGAGGTGTCCTGCTTAGAGTCACGTAAGTTACAGTGGTATCCCCAACAAAACATATTTCAAGCCTTTCTCTCAGCTCCAAATAAGCTGTCAGTCTCCCTGAACATTATTCAAAGACGAAATGAATCGCCAGTCGTCAAAGTAAACTTTGTTACGTTTATCGCTGCATGTTTGTAGGAACAAAGTCTGTGGCGTGGGTGGTGAATGCCCGAAAGATTTAAGTCCACATTTCAAGTTCATCAAGATTTAAAGGACTACCTTTGATAGATGCTCTTGTTGTCATATTCCATTTAGAGGATGCCTTGAGAAGTGTGCTAGGAAATGCATTTTAAACTCGGGAAAAGAAAGAGCTGGTTCATTTTGCGCGGGATAGCGAGAACAGGAAAGCAAACCAGTTAAAGTTATATACAAGTAGAAAAATAAAGGATGCGTTTGTTACAGAGCAAAACAATTTTATTGCCATTTTATCAGTTTGCTAGAGGTGCAAGTGCTCTGAAAAAAAAGGTGATGGTCCTCCATGCTGCTGAGTACTGGCCTACTTCAAGGCCTGACTACAGCACATGTTTTTATCCATCCATCAATCTATCCACCCAAGTATTATAACCACTTATCCAATGCAGAGTCAGAGGGACCCTGGAAGCTTCCCTTGCAATTACAGAGTATGAAACAGGAGACACCCTAAATGACATGCCAGACCATAACAGTGCAATTCTGAGTCCACACGCATCGCTTGACTTTAACATCCGAGAAGTAAACCTACGCAAACAACTCATCAGTAATAGTCCAATGTATGTACAATTTAAAATAAAACAATAAAAAATAATTATATAGACCAGGCAGTTATTTTTCCCCCTCCCGTTCCATGCATGCAGATACTTCTCATGCACCATGAAATTAAAGATCTGCACACTTTCATACATGTCAGCCCAGCTGCAGTGAAAACAGTGAGATGGGTGGTTAAAAAAACTGTACAATTTGGTGAAAACCATACAGATTCAGTGTTATCAAAAAAGCCGAGGTCTCCTTAAATTTAAACGGGCGTGAGATGGCTTAAGGGCTAAAGAACGTGAGCCTCACCATGAAACTTAACACTTTTACCGCTCCAGGTATTTTGGATTAACTGTTAATTTAAAAATCGATTATAGTGTGGGAAACACCAAATGGCTCAGCGGTGTAAATGCCACTCATGATTTAAAACAAAGGCAAAATAAAAACAACAATAAAATAAAAATAAAACTTGCTGTGAACATGACAGGGACTAAGAGAAGAAAGGTGTATAATATAAGGATATCAGCATGATATATATGGATTGTTTTGCTGTGTCATTTAAAAAATGTTGTATTTAAATGACATCAGCCGGACTTTTATTTAGGATTGTCTGCATATTTGAAATGTGTAAAAGTGCATTTCGTATGGATTATGGGGGGAAAAAAGTTACCAAAATGCCAAATATGTAGCATTTTCTTCAACTGGCACGAGAAGACAGCCAGGTCAGATTGATTGCATGGAAAGGGAATCACAGTTTATTAGGGTACAGGCCTGTCCTTCTCACAAGTTACTGGGTATGGCAGGACATTCTGGGACAGGAACTGTTTCAATGGATGAGAAAAGGAACAAAAGTGACTCAGGAATAGAGTTGAAATGAGTCGCACATATAAGGACTGTATTCAAAACCACACTAAGATGTAGAGGAGGTGGAGCATAACACAGCACACTAATCTTTCAAGATAATACGGGACTGGCAGGGGTGTCGGGGGGGCAAGGATACCCTGGCAAATTCAGGGTGCGAGGCACTTTACAGGGGCACTTGAATACATAAAATGATAAAATTATATAATGTAAGGGGGGCAGGGGGCCCCAAGGTGACATTCTGTCAGGGGACCCAAAATGTCTAGCTACTCCCCTGGGGACAGGTGAAACGTGTTTTGAACTGGTAAAACGTGGTTGATGTCACCACCATAGAGCCAATATTAATATCAGCTTAGCTATCAATAGAGCTCTGTTATCTTCATTGTACCTAAATGCAGCAGATAATTGTGTTTTGGAGGAAACAAGAAATGGTGCAAAAAACAAGGACATATTTGTAATTATAAGAAAAATAATTTTTTAAATATATGAGAGATGTTATTTTTTAAGGTCAGTATGAAATACAAGGACAGGCGCCAAGGCTAGTTTTTATCACAGCGGAAGCTCATGGCTGTTATCATTAGCCAGATGTCGTTTTGGTTTCAGGGATTGCATGAATGACGTCATGACCTCCAGGCCGAATGTCCATTACTAAATTACCCAGACAAAGTGTGCCAGTCCACCTTGCCACTGTTAAATAGGAACACTAAGTTTGCCCAGAAGATATCATCACGCTATTTTTGGGCACATAAAAAAGTAATTTAATTTTCGGTTCAAAGCTTTCCTTGAGTGTATTTAACAGTTGCTCTTATTCTTGTCTAAGGGACTGAAAATAGACATAACCTCTCCCCTTCTGATTATATGTGTAATCCAGAAATATTTTTTTATAAAATAAAAAAAAAAATTGCCCAGGTTTGACAAGTACTGAGTTGCATAACTGAAAGGTTTTACCAGATCACTGATACTCACTGGGAGTTTCTGACAGACTTGAGAGGTTTTTAAACTTTCTGTAATTTATTCTGTACACCCCCACCCTCTGCATCTTAGATCGTCAAATTATGTGGAGCCATTTGTGCTGGGGTGGTGTACAACTGACAGCTAACATTGTAATCAACAATTAGGATTCTACATCTCCACCTGTCACTCCCTGTCTGCCCGACCCTCTAGTCACCTCCAGATCGGGGCCCTAACGAGCTACGCCTGTTTCTCATTTGGCTTACTCCTCCTTCCTGGCCTTATGTTACTCACTCCAGCTGCCTCTCGTTTGCTCTCTCGTTAGTCTGGTATAAAAGTGCTTCCCAGTCCTGTGTTCCCCAATCCTGTCATTGATGTTGCTCCTTTGTGTTACCTGTTCCTACCCTTGTTCACGGCCTCCCTTCATGGATCCCTTGTGATCCTGTTTTATTTCAGTATTTGTTCCTTACGTTTAATAAATCCTCATTTGTTTTGTCCCAAAGCCTGCTCCCACACCCTTTGTTTTCTCTTGCACAACAGAGTGTCAAATGAAAATATTTAGAATTTTCACTTTTAAGTAGCCTTATTACAAATCCATCCAACTGGTTGTCCCGTAAAGCAGGGGTCCCCAGCTATTTTTCCCTGAGGGCTAAATTCCATCAGCAACATAAAGCCAAGGATCCACTGCATTACTGTTCGAATGTGCATTGGAGTATGCCAGTTGATGATCACTGCAGTAAGGGATCAGCAGGGTGGCTCCTGGAGCCGATCCCAGGCAGAACAGGGCAGAATGCTAGGGTACAGCCTGGACGGGATGCCAGTTCATCACAGGGTGCATACACTCCCACGCTATGGGGAGTTTAGGGATGCCAATTCACTAAACTACATGTACTGTATTGGGGAAGTAACCAGAGTAGACCAGAGGAAACTAAGGTGACCACCTAATCCATGTTGGAGAGACACTACGAGCTACTTCGGGTTTTACAAAGTACTTTAAAACTGAAAGGCTCCTGTGCTTGGCTAATTAGTTCAATTCTCTTTGTGCTTTTACTAGTTTGTTTCCTTGATTGAAAGACTCATCTAGCTGTTTCACGTTAACATTAGTGACACATGCATGATTATAGGAGAGTGACCAATCAGCACACAGCAAGAAGTTAAGTACTTAAGTGAAATACAGGTCTTTGTATTTGTATACTGTCCCCTCTGACATGGATTAGTTGGTCATGCTAGAGCAGGGGTGGCCAATCTTATCCGCAAAGGGCCGGTGTGTATGTAGGTTTCTGGGATAACCTTTAGGTCAGCTGTTCAAACCCAGGTGTGAGGACTCTTCAGCCAATCAGCCCTCTAATTAGTAATCTAATTAGGGAGTTGCAGCGAATACCCGTATACACACCGGCCCTTTGTGGATAAGATTGGCCACCCCTGCCCTAGAGGAAACCCACACAAGACAGGAGGAGTGTCCAAACTCCACACACACAGAAAGGGGGTGGGATTCATGCATTTGTGAGATACCAGTGTTACCCCCTGAGCCAGAGAGCCACCCCATTGTTACAAGCCAGCTACATTTATTTCCTGTATTTAATAAAATGGGGCATTACTACAGACTGTGATGAAATGGAATTCCATCCAGGGTTTCCTCTTGCTCATGCCTTTTGTCTCTTGGGAGAGGCCCACCGCAAGTGTACACTAAAGTGTGATGGATGATGCATGGATTGCTACAGTGTTGCTAAACTAAATTACTGTACTTAATAATGAATATGACAACCACAGGAAACAGAAAATAAAAATTTGAAAAATTGCTTCACTTCCTGGCACAGGATTGATACAAGGAATGGGTGTGTTTGATTGGAGGAGAGAGATGTTTCAAATTTTTATTTCGTTATTCTTTAGCATCGCATTTTCATAGAATCTCTGTCAGATCACTTCTCCATGTCCACCCCCATTTGAGATCTGCAGAGATACATAGGTGCAACTCCTCACCCCCCTCCCTCCTCCATCTGCTGGCCTCCACCACATGGTACTTGCATTGTTATTTACCCCACAGAGTTGCCTCATTTTATTACCCAAAGGGACTGAAACTGAAGGATACCTTATCACAGGAATTCTTAC
>JAAGVU020000039.1:14588244-14598483 GCA_011763525.2 Mormyrus iriodes
GGGGGGGTGGAGGTTGGGGTTGTGGGAGGGGCGACTCTTTTTTTGCCACGGATTAAATTTGCAAAGCTTCAGTCTCCATCACAGCAACATGTGACACTCTGAAAACTCACAAGGCTGATGTAATGTATTGTAATGTGTGGGGCTCGTGACTTTTAAATCTGGATGTATTCTTTATCTGAGCCAGATTTTAAAAAGGGGATTTGGGGGGTCTACCGCTTTCCTTATTGTGAAAAGCAGCACGGACTCTGTTATGGAGCACTTTGTGTAATCGGCCTCTGAAGAAGCAACGCATTTGCTGCAGTGTAGCTACAGTGCAGTGTCATATCAGGACTAGCGTTATAATTGAGAGCGGCACGTTGGCACACTGTTAGTCCCACAGAATGACTGATGAGGAGGCTTCTCTTGCGCAAACTATTATCTGAGCCTCTACATATGAACTTTGCTTTGCCAAGACCCTGCTGATGCTTTACCGCATTTCATGGGACACTGTAAAATAACCTGCGTTGAGGCTAATTATGCAATGATTCTGTGCATGCCCTAAGAAATCCCCATCTTTCAATGGATCATCATTGATAGCTTCAGGATGCAATTTCCTGATGCATACAAATGTGCAGCTCTGTGGGCAGTAAACAATGCATCGTGTTTTGTGTGCAGCTTGCCAAATCGATGGTTTCATTAAAGAAAGCTCCATTAGACCCTCTTATGAAAAGCTATTTTTGGTCCAGAACAAAACACAACTTTCTGCTTTTGTCATTCAGCACTGAGAGTGATGCATCCTGGGATTGCACTGGTTGGCATTCACCTCTTTCTCAACACTTAATGTTTAGGAATAAACTGTATTTTAAGGTCTGCCGGTGCCTCTTTGTAATGAAACGGCGCTACCAAATATGCATTTTGGTCCCGCAGTGTAACTGACAGTGAAGGTTTCCTAAAGGATGGTAGTGTTAGGTCAATATCATTTATAAACCATAAAAGCCTTCATTCGGTATGACCTTTGGTGTGTGTCTGTTATCTGGGGACAGCTGACAGAACCATGTGACTTGGGGATTGGGGGAAGGAATGGGGGCTTAACTGTTTGCTTGAGCACAAGGGAAACACAGAGAAAAACAAATTAGATATTAGGTATTGGGAAACACTTAGAACAGGGTGTAGGATAAGGGCTCACTGGAAGGTGGTAGGGCTCACTGGAAAGCAGTAGGGCTCACTGGAAGGTGGTAGGCTCCAGACCGTGGACTAGGGGGTTGCACAGGGATGATATCTATCCCCATCCGTCCCCACAGACATCGAAACTGGCCTTACCCCATCCTTGTGTGTACGAAAGCTGCCCTACCCCCTCCCCACATGTATCAAAATCATCCCCACCCCGTCCCCGCGCATTCCAAAATTGTGCCCACCCCATCCCCATGCACACCAAAACCATACCCACCCCGTCCTCATGTGCACCAAAACCATACCCACCCCGTCCTCATGCGTACTGAAACTGTGCACCAAAACTGCCCCCCCACCCCACACGGGATGAGAACAAATAATTTAACAGATCACAAGGATTTATAAATAGCATAGCTCATATTAGAATACACATATATGAGCAATTTCATTATTGTTACCACGGTTTTACTATACATTTTATTACCTCCCCCAGGGAATACTGTAATTTTCATTTTTGGGAATATTTTTTATAATATATTTATTCCCACATTCCCATGCTGCCCTTTACCATTGATGGAATAATGTATGGAAATTTAAACATGTACAGAGTGATTTCCATGATTTGTGGCTTATGGCATAGTTATCATTGACTTATCCATCCATCCACCCATCCATTTTCTATATCTGCTTGTCCTATTCAGGGTTGTGTAGGGGGGCTGTGGTGCCTATGGTTCGAGGGCAGAGAACAACCCAGGATGGGGTGCCAGCCCATCACAGGGTACACTCACACACCATTCACTCACACATACACACCTACAGGCAATTTGGTAATTCCAGTTAACCTCAGCATGTTTTTAAGCTGTGGGGGGAAAACCCATGACAACATTGGGAGAGCATGCGAACTCCACACACAAACTGAGCCATGGCAGAGGCTTTAACTATGGTTCCAGAGTTTTGGGACTAACCACTGTGCCACCATGCCACCCTTATCATTGAACCAATATGCAAATATGGTATTTGTCATTAAACATTGCTAGCAAGACTAGTCTTCTAGAAATAGTGTTGTGGTTAGTCATTTTGCATATGCAGTGATTCAAGCTTTATGGATAGGCTCTTTGTATGGCCTCCTGAGAAGTTCTTAGATTTGCGATCTCCCTTAGGGGAAGATACACTGGACTGAGGTATGGACACACAAACAGATTTCGAAAGCTGTTCATTCCCAATTCAGCTTCATTCATGTTTCCACTCAATGTGAGTCAATGGAAAGCATTAGTGTGGCAAAGAAAGAACTTTAATGTTCCATTTCTTGTCCCTCTGAGGTTTTAGTTTCTATCTTTGAAGTGTTTCGTCATGAGTGTTAAAGCTTGCATTAAGCATGGAATTAGGACCAAAGCTCCTTGACCATATTTCTCTATTTTTAGGAATCACGAACCAGTTGATTTGTTGATTATTGTGTGACCTCCACCATCCCCATCATTCATCATTCTCCACAAATCTCATCAGCGTCAGGCAGAGATGATAGCAGGTGTGAAATGCTTACACCCCTCTGCCACGCTGTGTCAACAAAGTCTGCCGAACTGTTCTAAAAGCTAGGCAGCTAATTAATCATCTGGCAGGCAGCAAGCATACGTTACCACATTAGCAGCTTTCCATAGCTTGGTAGCATATGCGGTGGCGTGGTGATGAATTACTTGTTATGAATCATTTTTAAAAACCTATAGAAAGCATCATGTAGCAAATTAGCACGCATTATATATGGCATCCTGTATTGGAGGTATGCAATATTTTGCGTAATCGCCTTGTGCAGCCATCTTGGTGTATTGTCTGTCATGGTAATTCTGAACACGCCAATGCAAGCAAGTTAACTACAGTAGGGCTTTATTATCACAGCAGTCAGATTCAGTAGAGTGCATAAGGGAACGCAAAATAACATTATATTAAAGCGAAATATCTCTTTATTTTTGCCTGGGTACAAAAACTGCGGAGTAAGAAGTGTGGATGAAATATTTCAGCGTATACACTGGTAAGTACAAGTATAAATCTCATGCATATTATTCAGCATAGCGGTGTGCCTGTGCCCACCGTGTGTGGCATGAGTAGTCAGGGGTCCAACACGGTGGGCAATGTGAGCGGGGGGTTCATGGTTGTGTTCTGTCCTTCTGAGAACCAAAAAATGGAAGAGCATTCCTGTTTAAGTAAAATTGTTTGCTCGGTACTGCCGATGCGATACAAAGGTTTGCCAAGTGCTACAATATCGTTTATTGTTATGTTATTTTTGTCATGAAATGGTAACGTTAATTTCACTGTTTTATGCTGTAATGGTAACATTACAGTACTGTGCTTGTCTCAGATCAAGAAAATTAATCTAATCTATCCATTACAACAAATCTAGTTTGATCACAAATAAGTGAATGTTTTTGAAGGTAAATTGTTGATCAACTCATTTTATCACAGGATTTTTTCACAAAAGAAAAATTGTCAGAAACAAGAAAATTTACCCTTTTAGAATTAAACAATGTTTCCATCTTTTGTTTGTCAACTAATCATTCATATTCTCAGCAAAAATGCAGCAAATTCACAATAATGGGGTATAGATGGAGATGTACTAGGTATGGTCATTTATCCTAAACGCTGATGTAGGGCAAGACTCATCTAATCATTCTTTTAAATAGCACCTAAATATTTCAACAGTTACAGCAAAAGTTAGTTTAATCTTGTAAAATGCTCCCTGGCACCCATTCAGTGCCCAGCAAAGACATAAGAACAAAAATCAATATGATATAACTGCCAGAATGGTGAAATATTGTCATTTCAGTTTGTCAAAATACAGCCGTCTTTCAAAATATAAATGTTGATGCATCTTTTAAGATACTTGTTGTATATTAAAAGCTGGTAGAAAGGGCTCATCTGCCCTGAGATGATTACAGTAGAAACAGGGAGAATAACCCAACTTTGACAACAAGTGGTTTGGCCTGTGGATGCCATCAATCGTTGATACGTATCATCATTGTTGAATAAACGTTACAATACTAAACTACAGTCTATGTTAAAGTATAGCAGGAAGATGTAAGATCAGGGGGAGCCAGGTGACAAGCGCACCCACACAATTTACCCTTTCCTCGTTCCCAGTCCTTTAAGAAGTTTGGTCTTCCTTTTGCTCACCCCAGATTCTTATGCCTAACCCATACAGCAATTGTAGATTTTTCATGGCTTGCTGCCAAAGTCAATTTGCTGTGACAGATCTAGTAAACTGATTGGTCACTTATGTTCATTTCTCCTATGGGAGACACTTATCAAGTATATTTTCCAAGTCTGGCTATGTACGTAGAAGTTAGCATGCTAACAATTAGCGTAGAGCGCCATGGGAGTAGAGTTTAAAAAAAAGTGATGTTTGGGATGCTCATGATGTATAGTTATTGTTTATTTCCTGGCCAATGAACAGGATATCCTGACTTTGGAATCCACTTTGACTTAATGGATAATTAACAGTAGCCTAGATGAAGTACATATTTAAAAATAACTAGCTATATTACTTACATGTATTATTAATCCATTTCACATTACATAGTATAAAACACACCAATGATATATCAAAATATACTGGATAATTTCTGAACCCTCAGTGTAACATATGAAGAATGTTGGATTGCATAAATAATACTAAAACTTCTTAACAGCTTTATTCAATAAAATTGAAGTTGTATACAGACTGAAGAGAAGTTAAAACACCTGCTTTTTGTATATGAGTGTGCTGCGTAGTTGGGGAGAATGGAAGCAGATAATAAAACACAAATTAAAAACGATGTGGACCCTGAAACGACTTCTTTCTTCTCTGGAAAGAATCATTCCTGATGATCTGTATAGAAGACTGCTGGCAACTGAGTGTGTCTGCACAGGCTGAGCGGTTAAGGTTGTCATATCACACATCTAGGCCTGTGGTTTTGAAATAGTGTATAGATCTCAGTGAAAGAATCTGCATGTACTACTCATGTAGTTGTTGGGTCTCTCCAGAGGCACCTTTGCTTAAAGTTGCATCTTGTCCTTAGCTTCCCGCTGTAGGGTCTGGGTGACTGTGAACTTGCCCGGACGTGCACTGATTAAAAATACACGCACTGTTATTATGTGCAAAAGGCTTAAGGTCAAGAGCCAATTGAAAGACACCAGCATGGGTTTGGTTTGTGGGGAGGAGCTGGATCAGGCCCAAGGGGACCAGGCTGAGGCCAGAGTCAAACCCCCAACCACAGAAGACCGCAGTGATAAACTGTTGGCTGGTGTGATAATTCAGTTTATAATGAGCTTATTTATAATGCCACTGTTTTTGCATTATTTTTGGTGGGGCTATTGTACAAAGTGACATACAAATAAGGAAAGCTTAAGAAGGGTCAGCCAGGCCTTCTTAGAACATTTGAGGTTAAGGGCCTAACTCAACAGCCTGCCAGTGATATTATTACTATGCCAGCCACAAAATTTGAACCCACAAACTTCCAGAAATGGGAACAGATGCCATAATTATAACTGATACTTTATTGGTCCCCATGGAGAAATTCTCTTTATGAGTCCCCCAACTTGCTCTTTGTAGTTGAGAGCAAACTGGCCACAAAGGGCAGCCATTCATAGCAGCGCCCAGGGAGTTGGGGTTAAGGGCCTTGCTCAAGGACCCACAGCTGTGCCAAGGCAAGGCTCAAGCCAGCAACGTTCCAATCACAGACACAGAGGCTTGAACACTGAGCTCCACACAGCTCCCAAACATGCTGCCCATACTCACTGAGCTACACATTTGGCTGGTATTTTTGTGCAAAATCTCATAAAAATAAAGGTTCTGAAGTCAGACTGAGAGCTTTCATATTGTAAACTAAAAGTCCTTATATAGGTTTGAAGAGAGACATTCCAGTGCCGTCCCCCCAGCACACGTAAGGTATGCATATTTCAGCAGTGGCAGCGTGTGGAGTAACGGAATGCTGACATCTAGAGGTCATCCGTGAAATCGAGAGAATGAAGGAAGCAGTAGGAAGTTACACATAACAGGGCACATCCAAAGGTTATAAGACAACGTTATGTGAAAATTAAAAACTTGCAGTCTTTTTGTCTTTGGAATAATTTCTCTGTTTGTTTCATACTATTTTAATCAATTAGCATTGCTAAAACGTTATATTTATATTTAGGAACCAGTTTCCCCTTCCTCTCAAACTCTGGAATAATTTATCTCAAAGAATCCTCACTGGTTTTAAGGGGGTGGAGACCCAGTGCTTTTGCCTGCAGTACGTTTAATCCATATCAATTTAGCATATATTTAACCCATGCTAATTGCATTTGTAGTCAATGGTGGGGCGGCATGGTGGTGCAGTGGTTAGCACTGTTGCTTCATGCCTCTGGGACCTGCATTGGAGTCTCTGCCATGGTTCCATGTGTGTGGCGTGTACTTGTTCTCCTTATGTCGTCATGGGGTTTCATCCAGGTACTCCGGTTTCTCCCCACAGTCTAAAAACATGCTGAGGTTAATAGGAGTTGTCAAATTGCCCGTAGGTATGCATGTGTGAGTGAATGGTGTTTGTGTGTGCCCTGTAATGGGTTGGTGCCCCATCTTGGTTGTTCCCTGCCTTGCGCCTGTAGGCTCTAGACCTCCTGCGACCCTGAATAGGATAAGCGTTTACAGAAAATTGCTTGAGTCCTTGCAAACCAAGCAGTGCATAGAGTAAATCTTGTTTAATGTAATTTACCCAAGATGCATCTCTAGAGGCCTGTCTAAATACCCCAGCTGTTGTGTTCAGCTTCACATTTTAACTTAAAACTAAATTTTTAATTATTCATGTAAAATTTTGTTTCTTTTGGTATGCCCTTGCGCTTATTTAAAAATATAGGTAGCTGAAAATTGGTCTTTTTTAAAACTGTATTTGATATATATACATATATATAAATGTGTATGTTTATGTACGTATGTGCATATACAGTTTGTAAGTAATAAAAACTCTTATCCCTTATTCTCAATAAAGCAGCATCATTGAGGTATATCCTAAAAAGTTTTGCAACTGCACTCAACTCAATAAGATTAACAGCAAGGCCATCAGTTTATTCAAGTTTACTTTGTAGGAGACGTCCTTAATGAGCCACAGGACAGGAGTATGTCAGGAATGTGCCGTCACACTCACTGCCGCATTGGCCTCTGGGAATTCGCTGCACAGGAAGTGGCCCACCATGGGCACCCACTCTTATCTTGGACGCGTCACCCCTCAGGAAGTGGCCACCTCAGAGTCATAAACACATGCCCGTTCCCTGCTCCCTACCAAACATTCAATGCTTGACCCTTTCACCACAAGCAAGGAGATTAAACTGTCGCATTTTTAAAATTATTATTGTTCTGTCACATTCCCCAGATTTTCAAACCAAACATGAGCATTTGGGTTGAAGGTTATGTTCTTTGTTGTATCTGGCCATTAGCAGACTTCCTCTCACTGGAATAAATTGTGGGCAATGGGCTGATCCCAGACACCCCCAAGAGCATAAACATTACAACAGTTGTATAGATTCAGAAGCTTGGAGACATTCTGTGAAATGTTACAACAGTTCAAAAGTTTATTAAATACATTGTTCTAATAGGGTTCTTTCCAAAGTGCTTTATGTTTAACTTTTCCGTGCTGTGTCACAGGTGGTTATTTTAGGGTCATGATCTATGCTATATTTAAGGGTCAGTCTCCTACTATATTCACAAAAATGTTCTTTACACTCCACCATGTGTCAGTTACATACCTGAGTATTATTCATCCCTGTGGTTTCTGGAAATGAAAAAATAATCCATACTTGTAAATAAGGATTTCCCTATCCTCTCCAGCTTTTTGGGCCAATAAATATCAGTGTAGATGTACTATTTCAAAGGCCACATGTAATCCCAGTTATTAACCCCCCCACATAATATACAACGTTCTGCGGAATGTCATTAAAGGGACAGTGTCTTTCTCTGACATGGCATGTCACAGACGACACTTTTCAGAGCAAGAGGCAACATTTCCAATAAGAAATGATTTGGCATTGCAGACTCCAATCCTGCCTTGAAACCCTTGTGACCGGCCAATCCCCACTAACAATTTGCTCCACGTGTAACCAGGGGCAATGTCCACCTGCTCCGTCAACCAGGGTTAGGGCTGCATCTCATACTGGGCCTCTGTGGCAATGAAAAAGTCATTGAGGATGTACTGCAGGTAATCGAAGGTGGGCCGATCCTCTGGTCTCTCCTGCCAGCATTTCAGCATGATGCAGTAGAGCTCCTGCGGACACGCGTCGGGACACGGCATCCTGTAAATCTTGTCCAGGAGTCTTATCACCTCTGGGTTGGTCATGCCTATTTCAAAATGAAAAACAGATTTGCTTTTTGCTTTTTAAACCTGTGTCTGGTAAGTCTCTTGATAAATGTGAGTCATTAAATCCGTATATTTAACAAAAAAAAACATCAATAGTTTATATTATAATCATCTTTCAGGACAGAAAATTAACTCTGCGGTTCAGTGAGAAGATATTTGTTTTGACAGAGGGCTGTAAGTCGGACTGTGCTATTAATGATGATGCATGTAACATCTAGTTCTTAATAAAGAGTGTTGATTGTCCCACAAATCATTTTAATATTTACATCAGAGTGGGAACTTAGTTAGACAAAAATGTTGTAAACATCAATTTGTCACAATACAAGGCATTTCTTTAAATACGAACAATATTTCATATATGAAAAATTTGAAATAGCATGCTTTCATTTATGTCAAGTTTCTTATTATTAACTTCCTATAATCAAGGTATTCACTGATGAGACAAAATATTATGATCACCCCCACATGACACAAATAAAATTAACTATCTTTTCAAAACAGCATGTTTAAAGGTCTGGGATATATTAGATAGACAGCAATTGATATGTTTAATGCAGAGGAAATAGGCAGGGGTAAAGACCCAAGTGAATTTGATAGGGGCCAAATCGTTATGGCCAGTCAATGGGTTCAGAGCATCTCTCAAACAGCAAAGCCTGTGGAATGCTCACGGTCAGCCGTGGTGCCTCCTGAGCATGGTCTGAGGAGGGAAAAATCACAGACTGCTGAAAGGGTGTTGGGTGGCTGAAGGCTTGTTAAAGCAAGATGTGAAGGTAGGCTGTCCCGTCTGGTACCGATAAACAGAAGGGCTACTGTGGTACAAATGGAAGTTCATTTTATTGATGGTCACAGGGTCAGTGTGTCACAAAACACAGGGCAATGGGTTCAGCTGAGTATGGAGCTGTGTAGCTGCGGATTGGACTTGCTGGTTCAATGCATTCTACAGATGTTTGACACCTATCCTATCGTCCAGTAACAGACAATGGGATTCATCAGACTAGGCAATCTTCTTCTATTTCTCCAAGGTCTGGTTCCAACACATGCTTGCCCATTGTAGGCACTTTTGATGGTGGACAGGGGTTAGCATGGGCTGACTGGCCTGGAGCTACACAACCTCACATGTGGCAGGGCTCGATGCACTGTGTGCCATATCACGTTACTCACGTGACCATCACTAAAATGATCTGATTTGTGTCTGATTTGTGCCACAATGGCCCATCTGTTGCTTTGTACCAGATGTGACAGCCTTTGCACATGTCTCACATTGATGTGTCTTGGCCACCCAACACCCTATCAATGGTTTGTGGTTTTCCCTCCTCAGATCCCTCCTCAGATCACTCTCAGTAGGTACTCAGCATTGGTGACCATGAGCACCTCACAAACCATTCAGTTTCTGAGGGTGTACCGACACCTGGTGATCCGTACAGCGCCCAAGCATGCGTGATTGCTGTGAGGTGGTTCAGTTGGACTTGGCACAGTACACTTCCAGTAACGGTCCAAACTAATTTTGCGCCCTAGGCGAGCATCACCAGCGCCCCCCCCCCACCCCTCCATTATAGGCAAAGTGTAATTGGCTGGCAAGTCAACACCCCCTCATACGTTAGCACCCTAGTCGGCCTCCTACGTCGCCTATATGATATACCGGCTCTCGGATACAGTCCCACATATGCGGTGGCCTCATAGGAAAGTTACATATCATTATTATTATTACTACTACTACTTAATAGGCTTTGCTAAGCAG
>JAAGVU020000039.1:14598583-14609145 GCA_011763525.2 Mormyrus iriodes
ACCAACTAGTTTTAAGAATAGTGGAATGTTACACTTTTTTTCCTTCCTCCGTTTGTGGCGCCCCCTGGATGGATGGCGCCCTTAGCATTTGCCTATATTGCCTATGCCACAGGCCGGCCCTGTACACGTCCATTGTGCTCACTCAATATACGTGAATGGACCAGGAAGGAACAGATCAGCTAGGCTGTACAGATCGGGTAGCAACAAACATTTAACAAACATTGTGGCAGAGGGATATCACTATGGTCTACGGCAGAGGTGCAGTTTTTGCTGGAAGTCTGGGCTGACAAGAGTATCCAGGAACAACTGAATGCAACATACAAAATCCTGAGATATTTGGTAAAATATGGGACTATCTTTATACATGCAGCACACTTAAATGAAAATCACTGCACTGCATACTTCACAAATCTTGTAGGCCGTGTATCATCACACCCAAAATAAGCCACAAATTAAAGATGTTGTACACTGCGATAGCTCAGCGGGCTTGGGCCCAGACCCAGCAGGGGAGTAGAGAAGGGGAACAGTTGTGCTCAGGCACGGCACGAGGCAACCAGGCCAAGTGTGAATATGCCCTGAGATGCTCTGACCCTGTCTTCTGAACATAACAATTTGGCCCTTGTCAAAATCACTTAGGTATTTATCCCTGCCGATTTCTTCTACATTCAACACGTCAAATACGAGCACCGACTGTTAGCTTACCATACTATATATCCCAGACCTGGACATGCACTATTTTTATTATTCCCTTCACTTAATATTTTGGCTCATTGGTATGAATCTGATATTGAATAAACTTGATGCAGCCTCTAGTCTTCATTCAGAAAATAGCTATACAAGTCATATATCTGTTCTCAGAACAGTTTTTCGAAACATTAATGAAAGAATAAGTGATTTTATCTGACATGTATGCCCCCCCTCCCTTTATTTTTTACCTGGATAGGGTGTCCTCCCATATGTGATAATTTCTGTAAGGAGGATCCCAAAAGACCAAACATCTGACTTGATGCTAAAAGTCCCAAAGTTGATTGCTTCTGGTGCAGTCCATTTGATTGGAAATTTCGCTCCTGTGAATTCAAAGTGGTATCAGTACCCCCTGTGATGAAACACAGTACCTACCTTCCCACAAGTCCCACAAGTCAAGAAAAGTGTAATCCAATCAAACTGTACCAATACACTAATTACCCTTCACTACACTGTTAATAGCATTAGCATTAGAAAAAGATCATGTGATGTAGACATGATAAAGTCACTTGTTGTGTGATCTTAACCTTGGGCTTAATAAACTGACATAGTAATTGGTACTAAATCATTAAAAAGTGAATTTCAAATTAATGAATGTAAAGAGCAGTTAATGTAAATATTAATGTAATTATTTATTAATAGCTTAAAAATAACTTTAAATCACAGGATATGCTTCTATTGCAAGCTGTGATGTGTACAGAGAATGAGCTGTAATATTAAGAGAAAAACACCTTAGATTAGATTAAATGCATTTATTAGTACACAGTGTGTGTGAGTCTCCACTCTACCATATGCGCATGCTTGTGTGTGTGTGTGTGTGTGTGTGTGTGTGTGCGTGCGTGTGCGTAGTCCCACCTTCCTGTGCCGTGTACTCTGTCTCAATAATCCTAGCCAGACCAAAATCCGCAACCTTGCAATGCAAGGTCTCTGAGACCAGGATGTTGGCCGCCCTGAGATCCCTGTGAATATAGTTCTTCTTCTCGATGTAAGCCATGCCTTCTGCTATCTGCGATGGAGGGACAGAGTAATGGCAGCATAACAGATCTGCTATTGAAGCACCTTTTTAAAACGTGGGGATGCCGGTTTGTGGGTTGCCCCATAATCTAGCCTGCCCTGTGTTCCAATGCAAGAAAAATACCAAGAGATGGTTGGGGGGGGGGGGGTGAATTGGTGTTGCAACATCAAAAGTGGTTTAAACAGGATGTATACTCTTTCAGGAAATGCAGTTTATGTCGTCTCAAGGGCATGCAAAAGGCAAGCGGAAAAAAATGCATCACATCCTGTCCGGATGTTAATACGAGAAGGACGCTACACATGAGGTGTAAAGCTTGACCACAAAGTAACACTTTATAATACAGTGGAAAAAATATAATAATCAGAATTTAAAAAAACAAGCATAGTGGAAATGAGCTGAAACACACTGTCCCCATTCACAACAGGAAAGTTTTCCTTACCTGTGCTGACATATCTATGAGTTTAGGATGCTTTAGATGTTTTCCATCTTCGGTTTTTAAAAAGTCGAGTAAACTTCCTTTGAAACATTAGAAGCCACAAGTACAAATTACTTCACGGCCATTGGAGAGAAAGCAAAGGCAAGTAATCACCTGTATGGCTTCTCTTAACCAGGTTAACCGGGGAGAATCATCTGACCCAACAAACACATAGGCGTTGTTTACTTGCAAGATGAATTCATTGTCGTTTACAACTGTCCTACATCTGTGACTGTTTGTCCAGACAGCTGCAGATAACAGACTGTTTTTTGTTCGGAAACATGCAGCAGTTATACCACCTAGGCTATATGAGTTGCTAATGTTCAGCATTTTCTAGGTAATATATTTAGATTTTTCTAAACTGTTCCTCATTTGTCTAATCAGCCCTGTTGAATAATCAGTGATATATAGCAATATTAAACTGTTAAATAAATTTAGAGTATTTTAAATGACTCAATCTAAGAATTATGTTACATGTAGTGCATGTTTGTGAATAGCTATGTGACCCTAGTAAGTATACATTGTGAACAATAGATGATAACACTTTACACTCACTGAACTTTCTCAATACATTTATAATGCATTAGTAGAACATTCAGTACACCTTCATAGAGCATGCACAATAGATTCTTGGAACATTCATAAGCCAATGTAAGTATACCTTAAAATCCCAACATACTTTTACAGCTTTAATATACGTCAACAACAAATATTATATGATTTTAATGTTTGTTATTGTCATATATTGTTTGTTATTAAGGTACATTAAAGCTCTTAAAGTATTTGCACTGAATGGTCTATGAATTCATAATAAATGCAATATGAAGGTGTAGTTAATGGAAAGCGTTAACCAATAGATTCTGTCAACTGTCTGAACGCCAGCATACATGTTCCCTTTAAGGTGTATTGTGGAAACCCAGAATACAGGCTGTTAAGCTCAGTTTTTTGTGTTGAAATGCATATGTGACCTCTTTTCTCAGAAATATAGAAGGTAATATTAACATACAGCCTGTCCCAAAGCGTAAATCTTACCGTTGCTCATATACTCTGTGACGATGAGGATGGGCTCTTTGGTGACGACGGCGTACAGGCGCACCAGCCTCTCGTGTTGCAGTTTCTTCATAAGGTTAGCCTCCTGCAGGAAGGCCTCTGGCTCCATGCTCCCCTCTTTCAGCATCTTAATGGCCACCTTCTGGGAGTTCTTATAGTAGCCTACAAGGAAGACAGACACACAGTCTCAATGAATGTCAAAGCGCGCTGACAAGATTCTCACTATAGCAGTACTCCTTTCCACCACGTGACCACACACATGTTCTACCTACACACTCTTACATGACATGTAACACCCAATTAGCTGGCAGCCTAGATGTGAAGTTGCTGTGACAGTGCTGTGGAGATCCCAGAAGGGAATTTGAGAAACCACTGACTGATACCAAAAAAAGCCAGAGTCAGATCAGCCAGGCCTAGATGTTTGAGATGTGCTTTTATATGAAATGAAATTGTGTCACCTTCACTTATTTGTGGAGGTATTCTCCATGTATCTCTTTTTCTTTTGTTTCTTTCCAATGTCCAAAGCAACATACAAGTGAGGATCAGAGAAACGGATCAGACAGTGATACTGGCACAACAGACGTTAAAAGTCTTGCTCAAGTGCGAAACCACTGTCAATCAGGATTTGAACCAGTGATCTTCTGATCACTGGCACAGATTTGTAAACCCCTCAAGTCACACTCTGCCCTCTTACTTTGATAATAGGAGCCTTCATGAAGGTAGTTTAGCTAGATACTGGATAGCTCTGGGTTGTAAGAGCCTATGATGACGACTTCTCTTACCCATCCACACTTCTCCAAACTGGCCCGAACCGAGCTTCTTCACCATCTTCAGTGTCTCCCTCGGGATCTCCCAGGCATCCTGAGCCCATGGCTGCCGTGGCTCCATGCGCCTGCAGGAGGCAATTAGTCGCTGGCACAGCCCATTTGCTGTCTCTGCAGAGAGGGAGTTAGTCAGTGAGTTTGGTTTTGGTCTTTAAAATGCACTTTTAAATGAACCTTTAAATGACATGGTACATGTACATCTGTACTAATAAATGCTCATACTAATAACTGCTACTCTCTTGTATAATCAACTTCCCTCTGCACTCTTGCTCCTTTACTTATAATGACTTATAATGCCATGTATAATTTGTGCATATATTCATACTGTGAATCTTCTCCCACTTGTCTTTTAGGCTGGTTACTTGTGTGGCCCATGTTTTTTCTTGTATGTCGCGATGTGATTCTGGAAGAGGCACTTCCATCCCTGTACACTGACAGACTGGATGATACATGATTACGAAATGGATTTTAAGCATTTAAGTAACATTAATCCAGTCCAAACAGTCCCAGGTCACCTCTTCTATTATAATTTATTTATTTAGCAGACACTTTTATCCAAAGCGACGTACACTGCAGGGTCAGGCAATCCTTGGAGCAACTGAGGTCTTGCTCACGGGTCTAATGGTGAAATCATTCTGCTGACCCTGGGATAGAAACCGACGACTTTCCAATCACAGGCACAGCATCCTAACCTACTGAGTCCCAGCATGTAATGAACAGCTGGGGTCACGTATGTGGTTCAGTACCAGAAACTGAACATAACAGCCTGTACTCTGGCTTCCACAATACAGGCAGAAATGAGGGAACAGGTATTTTTTTCTTTGTGTATGTGTTTATTTATAACACACATATAACATATAATCTATGGTAATTAAGTATCAATCCATTCACAGAGTCTATTTTTCCCCTTTGTTTGCTTATTTAGGGTCACATAACTGTTCAGAAACATGCAATACAAGTAACGTAATTAGACTTAGTCAATACTTATTTAACAATTGCTTAATAATTACTGTGTATAACTGATTGTTTAAGAGAAATATTTAAATCTCTTATCTAGTTTACTTTCATTTTGATTATTTTTTATATTTTTTATTTTGCTATCTGTTAATATAAAATTGCATCCTGCTGCTAAAGTGAATCAGATCTGAAATTCTGAGGATAGCTAAATTTTGCCTTAGGTCACAATTTTCCTCTCACTTGCTCTATTGGAGTACAAATTAAATGCTCATTATAGAAACCGTTTGATCTGCACATTTAGTGGTTGAGTATGAAGTGATGAAACGATTTCATGACATTTACAGGAAATCAAACATGCTGATTTTAAGGAAATTATAACCCCCATACTACAATATGATTTTTCTCAAAGGAGAAACAGTGTTCTGGAACATTCTGAGAATGCAAAATGGCCATTCTTAACTATAATGTATTTAAAGGGTTTTTTATTTGCAACTTACTAGAGTAAAATTTCACCAGCTCCTGCAGTGAAGCAAATGAGGTCGTCGGGGAGATATAATAGCCACCGTTGTCAAGGCAACGGATTTTGTAGTGTTTGATGACATCCCCGTGTTCAGGAACCATGTCTCTGATAGACAACGAGAATGATCCTGAAACAAAAATTATTTTTTAAATGAATAAATTGCTTACTTTAATCGCACTAATGGTCCTCCATACAACTGATAGTAGGTCCACTATTTAGCAAAGACCACGGCCTCCTTATCACCCCTTAATACTTCCATTATAACTATTATATTCTATTAAAGATATGGAAAAATGGAAGGAAACACAAGATTGATGTCATGTGTTCTTTTACTGGCTATGATAAAATGGCAAATACAATGTACACATTCTTTGTAGTAATAGGCGAGTTTAGAGACAAACCGTTAGCCGTCTCGCTTTCTCTGATCAGAAATGACCCCGTTTGATTCCCTGGGGCAAGTAGCAGACGCTCTGCATCTTTGCGACTTAGGTTCTTGAAAAACCATCTAGAAGGAGACATTTCAATGGCATTTGTAACTACATGTGACCCATTCTCAAAACAAAACAACCTGAAGATGACGACACAAACAATGTCATATATATAATGTGTTGGCAGTTACCTACTTCTCTACATCCAATGTGTCTTTTTTTGCCATATATGCACAGGGAACGTAGCCTTCATTTCCTGTGGTCAGTGACTTAGCAAACCACCAGTCACCATCCCTTCATGAGAAACAGAAGGTGAGAGTTGTTAAGTACCCCTCGGGAAGAAAAAATAGCAGTGAATATGGCTGTCAGGGGTTAGTGTACAGTGCAGACTGTTTCATTTTATAACACTCGACTTACTCCTCTAGAATCCGGAACTTGTCTCCTTTTCGGAAAGGCAAATCGTCAGAAGTGACCGGCTTGAAGTCATACTGAGCAACCACAATATCTCCATCTGGCAGAAAAAGTGAAGAATTCAGGCATCACCGGACAGTGATTAGCTTCATCAGCGTGTGCTTTTTTGTGTTCAAATCATTAGGTGAAACACCCAGATTCTTAAACAATTGAAGGAAGTTAGGGTGAAATATCTTATTTAAGGATGATGTGTTAAAATTGAATAGCTTTTAACTTGTGCAGTGTATTGTATATACACGCTAAAAACTTATTTGTGTGTACTCTCATATATCCTATATGTGGCCTATATCTTAGCTCCTTTACTGTCAGCCACCAATGATCTAATAATACAATTTCCTGGCCTTTGTTATGAAACTTTAAAGAATCGGCAGAATGTAAAAAGAAAAGGTAAATTCCCTGCTTCAAGTTTCGTCACGAGTCTCTTTTACAGAAGCTGCAGAAACTGTTACAATGGCGAGCAAGATGTCACCCTGTAGATAAGGGAGGTATCATCAATTGTGTTCTCCTAAAAGCATCATGCACAGGCAAACTAATAGTGGACTTCTAAGAACATGGTCGATTCGATCGTTATTACTGAAGTTCAGATATGTCTGGATGTTGCACATGTCTGGAGAGGAGCTCGATGACCCCTGATCGTTACAGTTCTCATTCCCAAAAAGCTGAATGGTGCTCTATGAAGCTAGCACCAACTGAACTTTGCCATGAAGCCTGATTGTGTCCTATAACAGCACCATGTGACGTACCCAGTGATGCCCAGTGGGGCTTTTAATCTCTATCTCATACAATTGCTTCAGCTCTCATGAATAATAGGGGATTTACTCTGAAACCCTTTCATTTACATGACCCTCATGGGGAGGTCATACAGCACTACATATCTTAGCTCTTCTTTAATATATTTACTACTTTTTTATCTTTATGAGCACATTTAAGTCTTCTTGAAACATATAGAATTTGGAGAATGGACTCCTGGAAAGATTCTCTCATAACAAACAAAGGGATACCGCATTTTGTAGTTTCAAGCCAGAAACTCCCAAGATCAGAAGGTCATACAAGTGAGGGTTCCATTGCACCGTGAGAACAGAGCTGTGAGGTAAATTGCTGAAGGATTCTGTGATCATGAAAATCCAGTGGGACAGATGCAGTGAATTATTGTGCTTTTCATTTATAATGCACAGTTCTGTTTAGCATGCAGGGCATTCATGAGAAAGTGTCTATTTATGTAAGTAATCAGTCTTACTTTTAGTTGCAGCATCTTGACTGTTCACATCAGGTACCTGTAAATGAGACAACAGATTCAATTGAAAATTACCATTTGTTCTATTTTATTCTCCTCTATAACTATCTTTAACATTCTATCACTGTATCAGTAACTATTTTTAACAGATTCATTCACTCTGAATACCGTGTGGTAACACTTTACTTGAGGGGACACAAGTAATGCAGTATTATGCTTATTACTTATGTATTAATAAACCACAAATGAAGTGTTAGTTACAAACTGATCTCATGTTCGTCTATCATTAATGAATTGTCACACATCTTCTCTTAGGCAAATGCTATATTTGTCACTATATCTGTTAATTATGTAAACCTTAATGAACTACTGAGGGAAGTGCTGTAGGAACAAATAATGAATAACTCATGTAAAATACTGATCCCATGTTTGTTCATTGTTAATGAATTGTGATGCATCATATCCTAAGCAGTTACTATATTTGTTATTTAATTCTGTAAACCTTAGTGAACTATTGATGGAACTACTAAGGAACTATTGAAGGAACAAGTAATGAATAACACATGCGAAACACTGATGTCATGTTTGTTCATCATTAATAAACCATGACATCTGTCATCTTGCGTAGCAACTATATTCGGTAATGATTTGTTTATGGTTTGTACTTCTGTACTAAGTGAGATACTACTAGGTATTCATGGGAAAAAAAATTTTACTGCAGTTTTAAAAAAAGTTACAAAAATGCAACATGCTCCTGTTCCATTTGTTTTGCATATCATGACACCTCACCATTGACCAGCTGTTTGCCAGTTCGTTCGAATTGTTTGTGCCCCTGGTTTCTTCCTTCCGGAAGTTGTAGGTTGTCTCGTGCTTTGGACGACTGCATGTGCAACCCATCCTTGGAACGTGCAAGTGAATATTTAGTTTATCATGGGCAGAAATGATTCTTTAGAGAATAAAACAAAGCAAACAACACAGAGTAACTTTAACAAACTGTAGATTTCGATTAACACTGGATGAAACAGTAAAAAATTCAAACAAACAAGTGGTATACAAAAGTGCATAAAATGAATATATAGGCTACTATGGAGTGAAAAAATAAACTGGATTGTAATTTAAATAATTTATCTGCTACCACATGAGCACATTCTATTACATTTTGTTTTTTAATTAGGCTTCTGATTGCACTGAGATGTGAGTTTGACGATTGTTGGGCATTAATAAATTGCTCTCCATGATTCATAAGTTACCCTTTGAATTTTTTTGTTTTCCTGTATTGGGCAGATGGGCACCGTGCTGGAAATCACTTTATCATGTTCATTTTGTGATGAATGAGTAGAAAATTAAATTAAAAAATAAAATCTGTAGAGGTGGTATTCTTTATCTTCTGTGGAACCATATAGGAGAACAAGTAGGTTTAGGTTAAAATGATGCTGTGAGGGAAAGTTCCGTTGGTCGAGGCTTGATCAGATTGTTAGTTCAGTGTTATTTAGCTATTAACCGCAAATTACGCCCCACTTACGTTGGCTAGACCACTCTCTAGAAACCAAAACAGAAAACTCTGGTTCTGTAGATGTCAGTTTCTCTGCATCACTGTGATGTCATGCAGTGATGTAATTACTGTTCTAAATTTTTATGGCCCTATTGAATTAAATTAAGGCTATTGGGCATAGCAGTGGCAGCTTGGTAATTTACATACTAGCAATATCTTCTGTGTGGGTTTCTGATGGGGGAAAGAGGAAACTCAGTCATAAGGCATTTCAGCAAGATGTGGGCCATCTGTGAATTTGAATTATGATTACAATGGTGGAGTCGGTGACTTCAAGGAAAGTTCATGACCAAAGGTCAATTCTGTGCCTAAACATGCTTGGTTGGTTTAACATGTTAACAGACTTGTTTCATGTGCTTAAAGCCGGGCTGTCATGTCTGTCTTAGCTAGAACATGCCCTTACCTGATTGAGCTCTCCAGAGCGTGCTCCTCACACTGTTCTCTGGTAATGCACAGGCCCACTATGCAAGTTCATTCCCACACTAAAGGAGAGAATGGAACAAATGCATTAGCGTACCAAAATGTTCAAGACCGTTGAAGGATAATATTGCGTGTCCTAGGCAGAACCTTAAAGAAAATTATGCCTATTTGGATCCTTCCGAGTCTGTGTGCTGGTGAAGAACCGTCTGCCTCATTTGTATGGCACTATGGACAAAAGCAGCTGCTAAATGAATAAATGTAAATTGAATGTTAATTAGAGATCTGAGGTCATGAAAAGCACGAAGAATGATATTAATAACTCTTCTTTGTTCCCATTCAGACAAAGCACACAAACCTAGTCTGTCTCTATAATCCATTCAAAAACATTCTTTCAGAATTACTTTGAAATGCTGCAGTTGGACAATGTTTAAATGAGTAAGGGAAAGAAATGCTTATTAAATGAGAAGAAAGCAAAAACTGGAAAGTGTCTGTTTCAGTTCAGTTATGAGAACCTGATTGTCCCCTAAAGAGACTTGGGCAGACAAGATGTAGCATAGATATTACGTTTCACTTGGATTACACTCAGCCTTATTGATAGGTTAATATGTTTTAACGGGTTATGTGCTAACTTAATCCCAAAATGTGGTAGGAATTTGATACTTACCTTGGACTGCTCTGGAATCATCATGTTGCTTCTCTTAGTATACTAAGTTAATAGAGTTATGTAAGACATGTTGCTGTCATTCTGTATTTGTATGTATTTTACCCATATGGGCCATACATAAAAGTGGACATGATAATTATACACTCACCTAAAGGATTATTAGGAACACCTGTTCAATTTCTCATTAATGCAATTATCTAATCAACCAATC
>JAAGVU020000039.1:14609245-14622070 GCA_011763525.2 Mormyrus iriodes
CAGTTCTGAAGGCGAAAGGGGGTCAAACACCGTATTAGTATGGTGTTCCTAATAATCCTTTAGGTGAGTGTAAATGTCCATTGCAATTATAAAAAATACCTAGAATAATCCTATGATGTGCATACATTTGGAACTACAAATGACAACAGTTCTTTGCATAGGTGGAATTATGACTTCATTAAGGTATGTTATACTTAAAAAAAAAAAATCTGAGTCTTCCTCATAGTGGAGTGGCTTTAGCTGGAGTCCTTCTGTTATTTTTAAATAAAATGCTGTAAGGAAATGTACTGTAGGCTGTAAGGAGTATGACATGCTTCTTTTGTAGTGCTATGTAACAACTTTTATTTGCGCTTTTCAAATACGTGTGACATGAAACCCACATAATTTTCACAGTATTTTACAATGGTTTATTATTGCAGATTAAAAACAATATGTAAGTAAAATGTCAGGGTGTTAAACCTTACAGTGATTTGCAGTCCTCTACACATTATGACGAGAAGAGGTTTTAAGTAACATTTATAGTCATGCTATAAATTTGCACATTGCTCACACAGTTAACATATCCTGTACTGGAAAAGCATTACGAATGTAGAATACTGTATGATTTTCTGCATCTCCGACATTGATTGCTAATTGAAGTTCACTGCTACTTGAAGTCTTAGAACACTCATATGTACTCGTTTACTTGTTACGGTTGCCAAAGAGGAATGGATTTTAGCATGTGACCCTGAAGTCCATCATTTAAGTTCCCATATGATCTCAGTCTTGTAAAATATTTTAAGCAATTTAACGTCTGTGTTAGGGTTGCATAAGAATAACCTTTGAGGCAGTGATTTTCCAGTCCACACACGCTCGTTGTGAAGAGTGGAAAATCTCTGCCTGCCCGGCCCAGTTCGACTGAGGCTCTTCTTGAGGCCTATCACTTTGAAGCTACCATTAACTGCTCGGTACCATAATGCCATGTAATGGAGACACTGCCCCAACCCAAAGACGTGGTGAGTGGGCTAGCCAAACCTCTACCTGCAGCATAGCTGGGTATGACTGAACGGGCCAACCAATCAGAATGCAGAACACCAAATGTGGGTTCCTAGTCTAATGTTTCTTTATGCATCTTTACTGAATATTCTGAATATTCATCACATCTCTGCCATAAGCATTTTTCAGTTTTACATTCAATAGATGCCATATCATAAATCCATAGCATTGGTGTTAATATGCATACTCAGTTTTGCTCTTTCATAGTATTAAATCCCACACCGTAATATTTACAGTTACATTTATTTTCATTTAGCAGATGCTTTTGTCCAAAGCAACGTGTAAGTGAGGCAATCAGCACATTGCAAACACTCATGCTGGAGGCGACTGGGTGGAAGTGCAGCTAGGCTGAGTTTCCAAGGAAAAGTGTAAGAAATATTGCATATATGGGAAATTTTCATTTTCAAATGTAGCCTGTCGAGGAAATGGGAACATAGAACTATTACAGATATGCAACAATGCAACAATTTCACTCACTGTGAAAAAAGGTGAAACTGAGCATCAGTGATTAATTTTTAATTAGTACGGATGGAGAGTGTCTGAAATTCCCCAGGAATGTTAATTTGACTTAAAGTGTTAAAAATAAATATCTAAAGATATTATAATAAAGTTAACTGGATACTTAACTAACCTCAGTGCAGGGCACCATTAGACTATATTGATTAGCTAACTGCAACATATGAGGGCAAATACAAATTTAGCTATTTTCCACAGTGAGACATTATGCTGATGCACGTCAGTGAGAGATTATCCGATAATAGATGCTTATACAGGCAAAATGTCAGCCTGAGGGTGGGTTACTTGGGCCTTTGCTATATAATAAAGAACTGATGCATGATCCAGACACATAGATGTATAAATTCATACCAAACCACTAATATCCATCTGTAAACTTCAGTAAAATGTTCAAGAGGCCAGGAAGATTGTTTATTCCCAATGAAGGATGGTGGGTTCTCGGCTAAGCACATGGAATCTCAGAACAGACCACACCCACTTATCTCTCAAGATGTTTGGCTTTCATAGTTGGGTAGCCGACATGATACTGACACATAAAGATAGGAGATACAATATTACACCATGCCAGTAGAATCTACACGCAATGTGAAGTGTTATATATAGAGGGAAAATTCAGGTTCAGAAAGTACAAATCCAGACCAAGATATCATTTCAACCAACCATTTCAGTATAAAGAGTCACATTCACAGAGTACACAACTGAACTGATTTATACTTTTTAACAATGTACAAATGAGAGGAGGCCATTCGGCCCATCAAGCTCGTTTGGGGAGAACTTAACTAATAACTCCTGAACTCTCCACCTCTTGCATCTTTACTGCTGGTTTAACCAGAGTTCATATAGCTTCAGAAAGTTTGTCGTGCCTTAGAGTTTAAGGAGGAGACTCATTTACTGGACTTTCAAAGAGCTGCCACTCTAGAGCTCAACATGATAGGTTGAGGAGGTGTGACAGTTAAAGGTGGGTTTGTACCTCTGAATGTTTCCAGCCCCATGTTCACCGCAATCTGTTCACTGTTCACATTTATTTATAACAAACATATTTATAACATTAATGTAATGTCTCTCAGACAGACATACCTTGCTCTGCATTTCAAAAGGAATGCATGGTGGAAAATCTGTTATATGCACCACCTGGTTCTTCAGACAAGCCGCTTTTTTACAAGTACTTGGTCTGCTTTCTCATAAAAAGGGTCCTTTCGATGGGTTAACATTCAAGACGTAAGATTTATTTGTCACATGCATAGTTATACAGGTACAACTGTAATGTAAATGAAATGTAAATCTGGTTACTCCTTAGACTGTAAAGCAGAAATTACCAGATCTGCATTTCACTGCGAGTTGATGCTTTGGACTTGTGTTTTCACTCTACAAACCCTCTTCCATTAAAAAGATATAAGAACTTATGAAATGGGTAGTAGCGATCTGTACACATGGCTGATTGTTAAAGTAACAGTCATGCGCCAGAGACCAGAAAGCTTAGATTTGCAAAAATTGCCAGCATTCGTCCTGAACTGGGTTTGTTCAACCAAGCAGCATACCCTGAAAAATACTGTGACTCAGCTGAAGCAAAAAATGGAAGGAATATTCCAGAGCCTAAAAGACACCATTGCATACAGACCTAGAAAAACATTAAATACTAAATATTACATATAAAATAAGTATTACTTATGTCCAAATTTGCAACCACAAACTGTGTAAAAAAATACTCCCGCACAAAGACCCAACAGTTGAACTCTGTTTTCTAGACCATGTCCTTTGACGAGCAAAGACCACTATGAAAAAGCATTTTAAATACTACACTCTCCATGCACACTGGCATCATACGAAAGTTTCAGCTGAAATTGAAACTTCGATAAGAAAGAAAAATTTCATGCATTCAACACTGCGCTGCAATTTTAACATTTGTCTATGCAATTAGCAGCAATGAATGGTTTGTTTTTGTAATAAACATTCACTGTTAGTTTTATTCATTTAAAGGAGTAACTGTGCCTGCTAGGAATATATTTAATCTGGAAAATTCATCAGCGGTACTGGTTTTGATTAAAAATATTTATACACATACCTTCTATGTGACCGTGACTTGTGAGTTTATAGTACATCTGAGTTTGAACAGTCCTCACTTACAAAAGTGCCTCTTGCCTGTTACTTTGGCCTTCTGTCGCTCTCTCTCTCTCTCTCTCTCTCTCTCTCTCTCTCTCTATCTATCTCTCTCTCTCTGCCGCCCCCCCCAACCCACCCTGTCTTTTTCTGTTGCTAGCTTGCCACCACGTGACCGCGGACTTTGTCTGCTACAGTCAGGCATGTGCTCTGGGACTTCCCACGAGACCACATTAGTGTATAAATAAATAACTGAAAGGACTGGCATTCGTAGTTGTTTACTCAGCTCCCTCCCATCCTAATTTCCTTTGTGTCCTCAAGAGTGATCAGCAGTGTATAATTAACATCATTCACGATATTGCATTTCCTCAATATAAAGTATCGGGCAAATGTAGCAGGGGCTAACCAGGACCTGTAACTATTGCAGACATGTTGATTAGGCTCTAAGGCTCTTTTTGGTCTATAAAGAGTAAACTGACTTCTCATGCTATTAAACACAGTATGGGTAAGGTTATATAGCTATTGCAGCTGCAAGTTTACTTTTACATGTGGTTTGATGGTCATAGAAGCAACATGGTCACCGGCATAGTAGACAGCATTGCAAAGCGCATTTTATAGTGGGTGGATTCCCTTTGCTCTTTTCTTCACAAGTCACTTGCATTTATAGTATGTACTGGACGCTATATTAAAAACACCTGTATACCTGATAGTTCATGCAAATATCTGATCAGGCAGTAGCCCAATGCATAAAATAATGTACAAATGGGTCAAGAGCTACAGTTCACATATCACAATGGGGAAAAATGTGATCTAGGTGATCTTGACCGTGGCATTTTCGTTGGTGTCAGATGTGGTGGTTAGAGGATTTCAGAAACTGCTTATCACCTGGGATTTGCATGCATAAATACCTATAAGGTTTATACAGAATGCTTTGTTAATAAGAGAGATCAGAGGAGAATGGCCAGACTGGTTCGAGCTAACAGGAAACCTGTAGTAAATCAAATAACCTTTTTTTACACCAGTGGTGAGCAGAAAACTATCTCTGAATGTACGACATGTGGAACCTTCAGAGGGATAATCTACAATAGCTGAAAGCCACAATGGACTCCACTCTTGTCAGCCTGGAATATGAAACTGAGGCCACAGTGGGCACAGGCTCCCCAAGATGGTGATGGTGTAATGAATCTTGATTTCTGATGTAATGTGTAGATAGCAGGGTCAGAATTTGGCATATGCAGCATAAATCTATGGACCCAATATGCCTTGTGTAAACATTTCAGGTTGATGGTAGTGGTGTAGTGATGTGGGGAATGTTTTCTTGGTACACATTGGGCCCACTAATACCAGTCAAGCATTGTTTAAATTCCACAACCTATCTGAGTATTGTTGATGACTAGGTGCATTGTACAATTTACCCATATTTTAATGGCTATTTTCGGCAGTATAATGTGCCATGTCACAAAATCATCTCAAACTGGTTCAATGAACATGAGTTCAGTGTACTTCAATGGCCGGCCCAGTCACCAGATCTGAATCCAATAGAGCAAACTATGGGATGTAGTGGAAGGGGAGGTTCACAGAATGAATGTGCAGCCAAGAAATACGCGTCAATTACGTGATGGAGTCAAGTCAACATGGACCAGACTCTCTAAGGAATGTTTCCAGCACCTTGCTGAGTCCATGCATGAAGAAGTCAGGCTGTTCTGAGAGCAAAGGGGGTCCTACCCAATATTAGAATAGTGTACCTAATTAAATGGCTAGGTAGGGTATTTGAAAGAGGTTCCTCATGCAGTGTGGCACAAAACATAATTTGAATATACTTGCAACTTTCAGTGCATAAAACTCTCTGACTATTTATTATGACAGATAAGTTTTCAGACTGCTGATAGGATGATTTCTGTGACTCAGAGAATCACGTTTGTACCTGGGAAAAGTTAAACTAAATAAATTCTCAAACTCATCATTAAAAACGGCAACATCTGAAGGAAACTTTTTTTTCTTTTTTTACCCACATTCCATTGCTCTGGGAGGAAGTTGTTAACTGGCCCACGCACATTCATTTCCTTTTTGGTCTGAGATTGTCGGCTTAAACCTGATCTGCCAAAACTCTGTTCCTCTGTCACTGAAGGTGAGTGCTACAGTTTGCGTGCAAACGGCCCCATTTGTGGGTCAGCAAGTTCATGTTAATTTCCATGACGCATGAATTGTGTAGATAACGCAGCAGAACACATTTCCCATTTGGGCTCAAGGAACAACGTCCCCAAATCAATTTCGCTGGAATTCTGCCACTCGACAGTCTGAGCGTACCACAGATACTTGGAGAAGGTCATCTTAGGCTGTTTCCATCCACTGACAACCTGCAAGACTCCAGCCAACCAGGCCACTACTAGGTCCAAAGATCCTACAGGTCCATCACTGAGTGAATCTGGAATTCCCACTTCCCCCAGGACAATGGGAAATTCCTCCATGGGCTACATTTATTATCACTTGTGTGCAGTTTGCTGTGTCTTTTCTGCACTAATTAGCACTAACACAGCATTCCTCTACATGCCAACATTGTTACTTATCCACTTGTCAAATTGCTGTGTAATTTTCTGTTTTTTTTTTTCTTTTGCTGAGCAGAACAAAATGCCTGGTGCATATTTTAAGTTCTTGCTGATATACTTGGCTTCATTATAATTCTGATTCTGCTCACCCTTTTTAAAGTGCTGCTGCTGGCAGAGATTCTAATGGCATGTACTCACAAGTGTGTTGGTTTGAGTCCCACACATCCTACAGTAGAAGTTGACAGGATTTAGTGAAATACCCAAAAAGCATTTGCTAGCAAGTGAACAAGCTAAAGGTACTGTTGTACACATCAACTTTTCTTTCTTTTAGTGATGAAAATTCCACAGGAGCTGTTTTACAGATTATACACTAGTGGCCAGAATTGTGGAAGCACCTAGCATTTTTAGCATTACACTTTAAATATTACTATACGAATATTGGCGGTAATATTTAGAAACAATGAAAGCATGTTTACAAATTTCATATAATGGATGATTAAATAAGTAACCGGAATAACTGGAACAAGGTTATGCAATCTGTAACAATTGGAAGTGTTTCCACAATTTTGGCCACTAGTTTACATGCTTATTTTTTTGTTAAATCACAAAGATACTTATATCTTTTTAAAGAAAGGAGTGTGAGAATGCCTTTGGACTTTATTGCATCCTCTCCTCCCCACCTGCTCACCACACAAACATCTGCAGACATTTTCACTCATTTATTTCTCCTCTTCATATGTGCCTTCTGACCCTGACACTGTCTGTGGCTGGATGTCAGTAAAAGAGTTAATATTAGTTTTACAGTAGCAATACTTGCCTCAAATGTCTGCCCATTATTTATTTAGGTACAGTATTTTGCAGAAGTCTGTTTCTCTAGAAGCAATTTTTGACATGAGAATCTCTCTATATATATTTTAAGAGCAGCATTAGTCACTAGCTCCCCTCACCGTATGATAGGTAGGTTATTTTGTAGAAGATAGATGCATATGTGTGTGTGTGTGTGTGTGTGTGTGTGTGTGTTTGTATGGATCGTACCCCTGCCTAGTGATATTACACCAGGATATACCCCTACCTGGTGTCCTATGCTATCTGTGAAAGGCAGCAGGCCACTGGCGACCTTATCTAGGATAAGCTGTTGGAAGATGGATGGAAGGATAGAATAAATCTGTGAAAACCTGATTTTGGAAAACTTTTATTTATGACCACTAGATGGCATAAGAGTATCTAGTCTGAAAGTTGCCCACTGACCAGCCTCCCATTTACAGAATAGGATAGAGATACCTTATGCATCCCTATGGGGATATTCTTTTAGTCTTTTAGTATATCCCATCTTGCTCTTACACAGAGACAGATATACAGGCAAGAACAAGTTCAGGAGTCACGGTGCAGAGGAAGCCAATGTTCAGCACCCCTTGAGTAACTGGGGTTAAGGACCTTGCTCAGACGACCAAAGGTAGCATCAGTTTACTGCTCATGGGATTTGAACCAGAGACCTTCTGATCACAGAAGGCACAGAGTCCTAACTTACTGAGCCACACATGATCCCCAATTATTTAAATGTTTCAACATTTTTAATATTAAATTAAGGAGGTCCATTTTTGTGTTCTTAAACAGGCTGAGTTGTGATGAGTATGATAGTTTGTCCATCCATCTATCTTCTGTACCTGATTGTTCTATGCAAGGTTGCAGGGGGTCTGCAGCCTATCCCAGAAGCTATGGGCACAAGGTAGGGAGCAACCCAGGACAAGGTGCACACACACACACACACACACACACACACACACACACACAACAATGGACAATTTGTTTACTTTAGCATGTTTTTGGACCAGGGAAGATGGAGGAAACTCCACAACCATACTAGATGAACATACAAACTCCACACACGTAGACTAAAGGCAGAAACTCGAATCCTGATCCCAGAGTGGGAGGCAATAATGCTAGCCACTCTGCCACCATGCCACCCCACACAGTTTCTCTCATTTAACAAAAAATAGAACTTAGCTCTCATTTATCTAAGGGGAAACATGGATGGCACACATAAACTTGAGCGTCAGGTTCATAAGCCATGGGAGTGTCCATGGGCATCGTTAGGTCCGATCATTTGGGGCTATAACCCCAGGTATTTTAGGCCCTATGCAAATCTTCCATCAAAAAAACAAAAAGCCCAAGGTTAACTTGACTTAGCCCCTGATCTTTTTAATATGGAGTGTCCATCATGTCATAGGTGGGATTTATATCAATGCAATAACACTAAATAGGAGAAGCTAGTTTTGCTAAGACCTAATGTCAAGGTAAAAGGACATATCACACTGCAAAATTTCTACACATTACATTAGGTAATGCCTGGTGCCCTTGACATACTTGTGTTTACTGTTATTTTCGTTTGTTTCCATTTTTAGTATGTTATGTTGCTCTAGAATGAAGTACACAATCTTGCGCAATTATTTAACAGGATAACTTGAACCACAAAAACTAAGTCGGAGGAACCTTAATAAGACAGAGCAGACTTTTTTGTATGTGACATTTCTGTCTGTGCTACACGGTTTCCAGGTAAATGGAGATGAAAAGAGACAGTGAGGTTGTACACATGAAATGATGTAAGTATCCATTCCGCTTTTTTCAAGCCCGATTTCATTGTCAGCATTGCCTCCAGAATGTTGCCTTGAGCGCTAGGCGTTGCAAGTCAGTGCGGGATGCACATTATGTAACAGAGAATTTTGACAGTCTCCTTATTTATATTTTAAACGGATGTCACTTCACATCAGCTTCAGCATGAACAAATCACTGTTCGATCCGACAGGAGCAGCGGATATAAAGCTGGAAGGTGATCGGGATATTGTTAAGCATACCCTCTTATCGCAGAGTTAAAAAAAAATCCTAATAATTTCCAAGCTGGTTTTCCATCAAGGCTCATGCATGCGGAGGCTACGTCCCGCGTGGAGAGATCCTCATGAACCGCATCCTGTGGACCGGAGGTCATAAACAAGCACAGGATAACCTGAACAACGGTGGGAAAATTGGGGAAAAAAGGGAGAGAGACGTGGGATCTTCCACTCTGGCAGGGCGCTTGCCCAGGCGCACGGGCGTTCACAGCGTTGCCCCTCCTCCCGGGGGATCCATTGTGCGCCCACGATGGACACAAGGTCGTCCCCCACCCCCCGTTTTAATGAAACCGCCAACCGCCGGCATTCCTGCTGTGTTCCGCACGGCAGGCTGGCTTCTGCTCCGCGTCTCCCCGAGCGCCGTTAGCCCTCGATGATACGTCGGCCGCTTCCTCCTGAGAGCCCCCCGGTGCCAGGAGGCCCCCCACTTCCTCCCGGTGTGGGAAAGCTCGGCGTCCGCACTCACACGTGGGTCAGGGGACGCTGCGGCTCTCGCGCGTCCTTCACGAGCGCCGTGATGGACAATAAGCGGGGAACAGTCGATCTCACAATGTGCTTAAGAGGCAATTGTGGAGCCAGGAGGACAGATAAGGTCAAATGCTTCCTAATTGTGTTTACTCAGGTAATTCCTTATTGTTCCTATGAAATTTGTGAGAATGGCCTTATAGGGCTTTTTGGAGACCTTAGGTCACTAGGCAGTACAGTGACAAATACACTGTACTTTTCCAGTAGCACTGTTCTCTAGCTTAAACTTGTTTCATTTGAATTTATATAATAATTAATTAACTAATGTTAAAATGAATTATATCAAATATTCTATGTAATTGTACTTTCTGCATCCACATTCAGCCTAGGGTCGCAGGCCATGCAACGTTAATTTATATAAAAATTCATAAGTGCATTGTATATGCCGCCCAGGTCCATAACTCTTGAGTGAAGTTCATTGCCCTTTCCGACCATCCGGTGCAAAAACCGCGCTGTGTGCACCTGCTGATCATACTAAAGAAACCGATGAAGTAAAACGTCTTATAAATGCAAAAACGGTCATTAACACAAACAAAATGTTTTGTGCATTTCATCCATGCATGGAGTTTATTTAAGAAATACATCCCCAAAATTGTCGTGCAAAGTACGCGCGCATTAACCTTTATTTGTCGACTGTCCCTGTAGCGGAAAAACAGATTGGTTGTGAACGTATGTCAGTTACAGCATGGCGTTGATTCGCCTAACTTTTGTGTCCACATTCACACAAGCCCATGAGAGTGTAGATTTTTCTGCTAGCAACAGGTTTTTGTGTTGTTTTTCTGCAGCTGGGGACAATACTAAGTGTTGAGATAAACAGCGTAAGGGAAAACCCCCGTATTGTGCTGCGGAATACGAGTCCGTATTTCTCAGTGCTGCCTGTGGAAATAGATTTCCCCAGCTAACAGGTGCTTCCTTTTGCATTTCCAGTTATTTGTCCGCATTTTCAGCGGCGTTTGGGAAGTATGGCCCGTGTCCAGACACTCGTGTGAACGTGTGGACGATATGCCCATCTCTGCTGCTATTCCGGGTATTTGTACTAAGAGTGTGTTCACGTAAACTGACATGTAAAAATGGCTAGACTATTTCCAGCTTATTTTGGCCAGTATTAAAAGTATACATCATTAAAAGGGTAAAAGTGATCTGAAATGTGAATTCAGTTCACAAGTTGCATTATCAATGTTAATCTTGATTAATTTAAAGGGCGCCCGGCCTTCATGCATAATTATGAGTCAAGTAAATGTTATTATTCCCTTTCCTCAGCCAGAAGGTGTCAGTCTAGTATGAGGAGTAGCGGTAATTTTTCGTTTGGTTTGAGTCAAATCAACCAGAAAGGCGCTTCATCAACATGAAATCATAAACAAGAGGCGCATTATCAACAAGAAAGTACTGTCCATGTATAATATATGACTAGATTTGTTTGTGTAAAGAAATGAATATTGCATTAATTGTGAAGTTAATTTATATACATTTGATATTTTATTATCTAATTATTGTATGAATTTAGTGAGAATCTTTCGAGCAACACACAAGTACAATTAGCTCAGTAAGACAAGTTTTAAAGTTGAGGCTCGCTTCCTTTACCTGTGTCCCAGCAGATTGGAAATGCATGCTGGGAAACAGGGGGACCTCAGTTATTATATAGTGTTTTGTCAGCTGTTTGGTCCCCCTGCTATTTGGCATATGGTCGATAGAAGTGACACCAATTTTTTATGTCACGTTCCCCCTGGAAGCGGGGGTATAAAATGCAGGTGAAAGCCCTTTCATCAGGCCGGCTGTCGGGCGGTGAACACGTCACCGTTACGTGCTCTCAAAACGTTATGGGGACGTGTTATGTCTAACGAAGCCGCGCATATTACTGCTCGCGAATAATTTATGTGTTTATATTTATTTTAAAGCAATTTCTTTAACAGATTATTATTGTTGTTATTGCTGTTGTGTTGTTGTTTGTTTTTCCACTATCTGTCCCCTTTTTATATAACTAGCCAGATGACTAATAAATAAATGCTTTTAAAAGTTATTTACCAAGGATTCCCTGATGATAATAGGCAGTGTGTGTGCACTGAAGTGGTTTTTTTTATATCATTCACATCTTATGCAGGTCTCGGTAGGCTCTCTGGCGAGTGTGAGCTTGCAACCCCCAGAGCAGGAACCCAGACCCAGGAACATTCGGAACTGCCCACTTTGCCCCTGGAAGGAGCAGAACAAAATGCTGCTTCAGGTATCAGAATAACTGGGAATTCACTTTTAACTAACGGCCTTCCCTTTGATATATGGGGTGGGGTTTATTATTAATATTTTGCTGATTTATACCTCAGAAATCTAGGGGCACATTATTTTTTTTCAGACACCGAGCTGCAATATGAGCTACTGAAAATTCAGTAAAAAATTCAGTTATTTAGCAAGATACTTTGAGTCTGGAAAATGTATAATTAAAATGCTAAAATTATAATAATTTATTGCAGTTGTAGCAATTATTTAGATCTGTATACCTGTTACTTAAACCTGTTTCTCATATTCATTTGGGATTATTGGGAATTTAATTTTTAAATTATTTTTACATATTTTTCTAAGTATGTAATGTAAATAATAATATTTCATGTTTACAAGCTGCATAAAACATTGACACAGAGTGCTTGCTAGCATAATAAGTTAGAGTCCAACTTCAGAGTAAAACTTATAAGAATCAGTAAATACTGTAATAAACATGCCTCCGCCTTCATCTGGAATGATGTCAATCAAGCCATCTTCGAAAGAGCCAATTAAACAGCTCGACATTGTGCACACGGGTCACCGATATTCGCAACACTGCAGACCCGCAGCTCCGCCCCCTGTCGCAAAATGACAATAACACTTCCCAATCCACACATATGAGTCTTGTGCCTTTGTCCCACTGATGTAGCATGTGAAAGCTTCCCCTCATTTGTTTTACAAAAAAGTTCCCTCATTGCAAAAGGTGACTCAATATAGTCAGCTGTTTCACAGGTCATGTGATAACATATGGTGTTTTTAATGTTAAAAACAATGAGATAGACAAAGACAGAAATGGGGCAAAATCAGTTAATAATAATAATAATCTGTAGTTTCCATAAATATGCATACGATAGATGCTTCTTATACATAGTAAAGTACAGTAAACTGTAATACTAAGGCTTATACACTCACCTAAAGGATTATTAGGAACACCTGTTCAATTTCTCATTAATGCAATTATCTAATCAACC
>JAAGVU020000039.1:14645114-14662698 GCA_011763525.2 Mormyrus iriodes
GAGGAGGTGGCCAATGAGAGGGAGGTTTGGGCATCCCTGCTTAGATTGCTGCCCCCGCGACCCAACCCCGGATAAGCGGTAGATAATGGATGGATGGATGGATGGATAATTCCATACTTAGTGGAAACATCTCTGACATCAGCTTGCCGCATCTGGCTTATTGACGAGGAAACACCTGTTGTGTGTTATGCGAACTTTAAACTTTGATCGCTTTGGCCAGTCGTCACCTGTAATTCTTAAAGTCCCCCTTTCTCCAGTATATATGCTATTTAAAGGGACACAAACAGAAACTCCCTGAGGGCCTTTAATATTCAATCCAGCTGTGCTGACACAATGCCTTTATGGCGAATCGCAGCAGAGATGTCGGGGAGGACACAGTGTTCGCGAGGTGATGTTGTGAGCTTGTTTGTTTCTCAATGGACATGATGGTAATAGCAGGAGGAAACAGGAAATATAGCAGACGACATGACAACCTGAAGCTCTCGTGTGACCTGCAGCTGGAGATAATCCAGAAAGCAAAACATATTAACAGCTTGATTGCAGTGCAAAATATCTAAGTTAATAGATGGAATTACAAGCAATCTATTGTATGGTTACATTATCAAGTCACATATTTAAGTTTTATTTGTCACATCCACAGTTATATGCAGTACAAGGGGTAGTTAAATGCTTGGTTGCCTAACTCCAAGTCAGTATTAACCAGGAATATAAGTATAAAAGAGATGTAACATTAAAAACTGAATATTGAACATGATCATAAATAACCATAAATGTGTGCAGTATAAATATATTTTATATGTACACCGACCAGCCATAACATTAAAACCATCTGCTTAATATTCAGTAGGTCCCATTCGTGGCATCAAAACACCTTTGACCTGTCAAGGTATGGACTCCACAAGACCTCTGAAGGTGTCCCGTGGTAGATGGGGCCTCCGTGAACCTGACTTGTTCGTCCAGCACATCCCACAGTTACTCAATAGGATTGAGATCTGGGGAAATTGGTGGCCATGTCAACACCTTGAACTCTTTTTCATGTTCCTCAAACCATTCCTGAACAATTTGTGCAGTGTGGCAGCATTATCCTGCTGAATGAGGACACTGCCATCAGGGAATACTATTGCCATGAAGGGGTGTATTTGGTCTGCAACAGTGTTTAGGTAGGTGTGAAAGACCTAAAGTTTTCCAGCAGAACATTGCCCAGAGCATCACACTGCCTCCACCAGCTTGCCTTCTTCTCCTAGTGCATCATGGTGCAATCTCATCCCCAGCTAAATGACGCACATGCACCCAGCCGTCCACATGATGTGACACAATACAGGACACATCAGCCCAAGCCATCTTCTTCCAGTGCTCCATGGTTCAGTTCTGATGCTCATGTGCCAATTGTAAGCACTTTCGGTGCTTCAGCATGCAGCTACGCAGCTCCATATGCAGCAAGCTGCAATGCATTGTGTGTTCTGACACTTTTCTACCATAGCCTGCCTTAACTTTTTCAGCAATTTGTCCTACAGTAGCTCTCCTGTACAATCAGACCGGCCAGCCTTTGCTCCCCATGCAATGAACCTTGGGTGCCCATGGCCCCATCTCCAGTTGGTCTTCCTTGGACCACTGGGAATACCCCATAAGACCTGTCGTTTTGGAGATGCTCTGACCAGTCATCTAGCCAATACAACTTGGCCCTTGTCAAAGTAACTCAGATCCTTACACTGCCCATTTCTCCTGCTTCCAACACATCAACTTCAAGAATGGACTGTTCACTTGCCCTTCATAGGTGCCACTGTAATGAGATAATCAAGGTTATTCACTTCACCTGTTAGTGGTTTTACTTTTATGGCTCATCATTGTATACACACACAAAAATAAACTCCTCGGAGTGGAAGAAGTAATAAAAAAACAAAACTATGACAAAAACTGCAAAATTATTTCATATTTCAAAGGGAACTGTCTCAAACATTAACACTGGTCCTGCCAAAAAGGAACAAACCACATTGTAAAAGAGGAATGCAAAACGAAAGTAATTGAAGCTTAATCACTAAACAGCCTCCAGAATTACCACAGATCTTTCTCACCACCTCCGACTCACCACCTCAGTCTCAACAAAACGTTGTCCCCAAGTTGGAACACACGGCAGGGCTGCCATTTAGGAACCATTTGTATCCAAAGCCAATGCACACCAATATATAACCTGGACCTGGAGAACTGAAAGGAGGCTTAAATGTTCTCCACTCACCCACAAAATGGGCACCAGTATATCCTCACAGAACTTTAACTGGTTTCAATGGACCAAATAAAGGCATTGAAAGACTTTTCACCTGAAATTTTCACTGAATCAGCAGTTTAAATACTGGTAAAAATCAATTTAAAGTTTAATATATAAAAATACTCCCAGTAAGTAACACTGAAACGAAAAGGTATTATATCATGCTGAAAAAAATCTTCTTTAACATAAGTATTATTTTAAATATGAATATGTAATCAAGCATCCCCTCTCTATTTTAAATATAAACCAAGGACATTACGGCTGTCGAGGTCTTCACCCCTATTTCAGCCTAACAGTTCTAACTGGGATGATTGAGACCAGTATCCTGCCCTTTCAGTGGTGTGGTAAACTGTGTCATGTTGCCCTACCCCCAGGCCATGGAGAAAGTGGTGCGTGTCGCACGGTGGGCCCCCACGGTGCAACCAGGGAGGTCAACCCCGGAAGGGCCTGGAGCTGAAGGCTCGGCAGAAGACGTCGCCCCTGTCCCGCTGCCACCGTGGTGCTCGCCCTGGGACACCAGCCTTCCCACAGCAGCCCTCCAGCTCTCAGGGTGTGAGGAGCGAGGTACAGAGGCTGGTAAGCTTCTATGAAACTGATGGCTCTGCTCAAGTTTTGGAAGATTAATATAGAAGTCAACGGCAGCATGTAAAATGTATATTCTGTAAATGAATCGCATACACATGCAGCTCCAGCTGCCACTCTTTGTCTTGAAGCATAAAAGGAAGAATTTTAAATAAATGTAATTCATTTCGGAACCAAGGCTTCGTGTTTTCCATAACGTGCGCATGGGCCAAAGGGGCTCCCAGAAAATCAGGGCGTAAGATGTTAATCAGTGAGGCTATATTTCCTCCCCCCCCCCCCCACCAAACGAACAGCGGGGTCCCCTTCCCTCACGACGGCGTTTTTAATACGGGGGAGCCGGACCCAAACATCCTGGTAAAGAGGCGTGCTTATCAGGCAGGAAACACAGCTACTCTGGCATATCCTCTTTACAAGAAACGCAAGTCGGCCATCCCCACCCCCCACCCCAAAAAAAATGCAGGAAGACCAGCCAGGCAGACACCCGGATCTGCCAGAGGAACAGAATTCCTTTTATCAAAAGAATACTTTTTTTTTTTAAATGGGAGGGAATGAAATAGTATAAAACAGTCATCATTTCAGATTTATTTATTTTTTTGTTTGTTTCCTCGAGATTATTAAGGTCTGCATCAACACAATAGGAGAAACGGCTTCAATGTTGGTACAAGACCAACACAGAATAAGACTGAAGGTGAGATGGGGGAAGCAGATGGTTTTTTGGTGACGGTAACGGCCAATGTGAAATATGACACAGAGCAGAGGAGATGAGGATGGCCCATGGGGGGCGGGGCTTAACGCTGACAGGAACGGCAGCGCCACAATCCCATGGAGCAGTAAAGGGGGGGCTTCAACCTGTATTTGAGGAGGTCACTGTCTGTTTGTTGATTCTTGCACCCAACGGTAGCACAGCAGAGCTTGGAGGTGGTAACTCGAGCTCGTGCCATGAGTACCTGCCAACAGGTCCAACACACAGAGCCTAATCTGTACCCACAGCACTGAAGCGATTAGGCCCATTGTCGGCAAACCGCCCCCATGGTCACATTTCAGGGGTCTTTGGATGCCTGTTTGCAGTTTGCTTTTGTTTTGGTCTGCGGGAAGACTCCCACTCTATTAGGCACTAATAATGCATATGTGTAAATACTGCACATCGGACTGGGTAAAATCATGTGAACGTGGCAATTAAATAATGGCTATAACATAGTTGTGCTCAAATCTGTTCATCCTAACTAAATTATCCAGTTGCATTATGATTGTTATGAATATGTTATGAATTTATCCCAAAAATAAGCCGACAGAGATACAAAACCAAATATGAGTAATTTCCCTTTACTTATTTTGAGTATATTTACTTTATTGTATTATTAGCACTGATCTCCTTGGGTGGAACATCATTCTATTACAGATCACACAGAATACAAAGAGCATCCACTATACATACATGTTTTCAGCTGGAGTTCACATTACAGATTGTTATTTGGAGTATCAGCAGTGCGTATTTACACTATTATATTTCATAGGAGGCTACAGGACGGAGTAGCTTATCTTATAACACGTACAGTATGGCATCATCACACCTAAATTAAGACCACTTCCACATGTTGACATGTACTGATGTCATTTGAGCTATTTATACACAAATCTCCTCTGTGCTTTTCCATATAAATATAATTTCAGTCCATTTCATTTTATAGTTGAATTCAGCAATCGGTTGATATAAACCTTTGCTGATAATGTCACCATGAGCAAATGCTAGGAACACAGTGAAAACAAAAAAAAACAGATTTTCCTCCTCCAAAAAACACATTCTCTTTCCATTCCATCGGATTAGGGTTGTGTAAGGATCCAGCACTATTTGAAAACAGTGTTGAGGTAAAACTCTCAGTTATACTTATCCAATAAAAGGTCATACATAAAAAAGGTCATACACATTTGAACAGAGAAGGGAAGAACAAACAGACTAAGCAGTTATGCGCAACATTGAAATATTTAAATTATTTTTAAACACCTGTTCATGCCAAACTGAGAATGGTTAACGAAATCTAAGTCGAGATAAATTGGTCCATTAGATAGTCCTTCTGGAAGAGACCAGCGTGGGAAAAACGTCACCGTTCATCGGTGGATCCCTGAGGCGTCCATAAATAAATCTGTCTCTGTTTTTGTCATTTTTTTGTCATTCTCAGCCAGCGTAAACGTTCAGTTTAGATTTTAAAGCCATCACAGGAAAATAAGACCTCATGTATGTTTGAGTGTCTGGAGGAAGAGTGTTTTTGTTTAAGAGATGCCGTAGTTGTTGTAGTATGCAGCAGTAGCGTCAGCCAGCACGGAGATGAGGCTGGTTTCAGGAGCACTGCTGGGGCAGGGTGTGGAGGCTGGAGCCACCTGGATATGCCCCGTGACGGTCATGCCACTTTGGTCCGGGTGTCCAGTGGAGTTCAGGTACTGATCGAACTCGTTCCTGTCCACCTCCTCCAGAAGCTCTGCCTGGCTCAGCTGCTCCAGCGTCTCCAGGTTGCCATGCTCCGGAGGTGGGGACAGCTGGCCCAGATGACTGTGGAGCCCATGCTGGATGGGAGGAAACGAGGAGCTGTAGTAGGACAGGGGGGCGCTGGATATCAGCGAGGTGCCGTTCCCCGGCATGGCCATGTGACCGGAGTGTGGTCCGCCGCAGTGAAGGGACCCGTGGGAGAAGTCGGGATGGTATGGCGGCGGGCTGCTCATGTGGGGAGGGGTGGGACGGCGCTCGTCAGGGCAGGAGGCGGAGGAGCCGGGGGAAGAGTAGAAGGAGGAGTGCTCGTGGTCCATGGCGTCCAGTGGGGACATCTCCGGGGGTGTCGGCAGCCCGTAGGGGTAGGCATCAAATCCAGAGCCAGAGCCAGCTGCCTCCCGGAAGGTCCGGATAGCGGGAAGGCCAGGCGAGTAGCCGGCCTCCTCGTCCTTGTCCAGGGCACGGCAGCGGGCGCGGGCATCAGGCAACATGTTCTGGTCGGGCCCCAGGCCGTTCAGCAGGAAGCCTGGGTCGACGCGCTTGCAGATGCGCTTCAGCTGTTTCTTGCGCCGTGGCCGGTACTTGTAGTTGGGGTAATCCTGCATGTGCTGTACGCGCAGACGCTCAGCCTCCTCCACGTAGGGCCGCTTCTGGGGGGGCGTCAGCGCCTTCCATGACTTACCTATGACACGGGAAAAGCCAGCTAGTCATGGGCCAATTATCAGCTTACTATATAGTTTATGTGGTTTTCCCTATCTGTTCTTTAAATACAATGTATCAGTGTGGTCAGTCATCATTTAGTTATTCTAAAAATGTGTAAATCTATTAAACTTTCCAGCTACAACATTTAATTATAATTGGACAAGCAGCTATAGGAAATGGAAGGATGCTGCTATTCAAAGAACTCTTTGGTATCACTATACAGCTATGTGCAATTATACACAAAACATTTTTATAAAACTTCCTGTTTATATATTAGTACAGTTTTTATTCATAAGAGGTCTATCACAAACATAAACAAATAAAAAAAATTTGTTCATGTAAACAAGTTCTTTTTTTTACTTGTTTTTTTTTTCGGCCCGATGAATTGATTACAAAATATGGTTGGAAAAAGAAACCTAGAGTAAGTTTATTTTTACTCTTTTTTTTTTTTTTAACTATCGGTTTACCAGTAACGGTCGTTTGTATTTTGTGTTATAAACCAAACTAAACTAAACTGAAATTAAATGAAAGCGATAACATATTATTGCACTACTAACTCAGCTTAAGTTCGAAGTTAGTTCGATCAGCTTTTGAGACGCAAATAAATTCCATTGTACTTTTAAGGCAACCTATAACAAAGCAAGAATTACTAATCAGAATTTTCAAGAATGGTTTTAAGGTGGTTTAAAAGTGCTATAATTAAAGAGAACTGAGCCTCATAAAAGTTAAATACATGTAAACATCATGCATAATTACTTTGTTTAGCTACAATTGAGTTATACAGGTTGTTATAAAAGTATTAAAGGAGTAAATCAAAGCGGGTCATGTCAAAATTTCTTGACCTTACATTAGACGCACAGACTTTTTTAGAAATTTGGGACATGAATTTGTTTTCGAAAAAACTGTGGGAAAGCTTATTAAGAAACCTATTTCTTAAAACTAATCGAAGCTGAAATATTTGTGACATAGGTAATAAAGTTCATTCAAGGCTATTTAAGCAAAGTTAATAATGATTAACCCTGAAAATGTTTAGAATGAAAGTCCATCCATATATATAAATCTTCTATAGAAAAATGTGTCCTTCTTATAAAAGTTGCAGTACTTAAGGATTCTTGAAAATAATTTTAATTTCTTCTCTATAAAGGAAGAAATTATTTTTATATTATTTTTAATAACCAGTGAGACTTTGTAGCTTAAAAGTTGTGCTGATTATAACCCACCACTTGAAAAAAATAAAATAAAAAAAACTTCATACTTCATAAAACTTTCTACAATTATAATTATTGTCATGAAAGATGTCAACTTCACCCAGCAGCAAAATTTCAAACAATAACAATTAAGTTTACCCACCTAACATTTTGCTCAGCTCCGCGTTATGAAGGTCTGGATTTTGGACAGCCAGTCGCTTTCGTTCATCCTTCGCCCACACCATAAAGGCGTTCATGGGTCTCCTGATGCGGGGCTCCGAACCCTTGTCGGCGGTGCCTCTGTGCGCGCTGTGTCCGTCGGGCAACTCCGTATCTCGCGGGGAGCGCTCGAAGCTCTCCGGCCAAGACGAGTAGGTACTTATCAAAGCCGCCATCAGCGCCTAAAGTGAAATCGACTTCCGAAACTTTCTTTTCTTGTTTTAACACCGGTATAATAACTACTAACTACTTATTCTCTGCTTATATTCATTTGGGGGATAACTATTTTTGCAAATTGGCTTCCATTGAGGGGTGTTTAAAATATTGAAAGTCTGCTGAGAAACTCTTGGAAGGTAACCTGACGGTGCGCCTCTGGACAGTGAGGAGCGCTGATCTGCAGCCCTCCTCCTCGTCGGCTCTGATTCACTTCTTCCTTATATTAGGGGAAGCGCTTTATATTCGCCAAGCAGGTTCCTCTGGAGCCTCGTAGGAGATCGGGCTCCTCCTCAACTTGAGACATCATTCGATAAATTCAGAAAAAACTGCCTGTGTACTGATCAACTAATATTCCACTATAAAAGATACAATTATAAATATTGTTTAAAATGTTCATTAACTCCCAGAAAAGTATTTGAAGCTTTTTGGCAGTTCTATAGTAAAATTCCCAACAGTAAGATTACAATAAATTCGTAGCTATTATAATTTATTGCTCGTTTATTGCATTATTATTATTATATCTGTTTTACTATTATTTGTAGCACAAGATTAAGTTATTACAAGCGGTTAAGCATTTTTTTCATCTAGTAAGACCCAAAGAATACAAGTTGCAGTTTAACATAAAATAGGGTTTCCTTTTCCAGATTATATACTTAAGGCTCCCTAATGACTTCATATTCTGGATACCTCTAGTTAGCGAAGTTATTTAAGTGAGTACGCGAAAACTGTTACGACTCTTAACCCAGTCTGCAGATCTACCTTGGAAAGAGATTTGTTTATTAATAGGTGCCTTTTTAAAGTTAAGATGAAGCAGTATGGCTGAGAGAATCGTCTTATATTAATGGTGGCATTTATGAAATTGGGGGAAAGTTTTGTTATCGGCAGTGATCCCTGCTTCTGCCCAAGGCGGGGCACAGACTTAGCGCGCAGCGTACTCCGCTCATTATCTCCCATTGTGCTGGACCTCAGGCATTCAGATATGACTATCTAATCTAAACAATGTGATGTAATTACGATCGCAGATTATCTTAATATATCAATAACATCTAATAATTAAAGTGAATTGAGGCTGTATTGCTGGGTGTACCTTGCAAGTGAAATTGTGAAATATCATTTGATATTATTTGCTCTCAAAATATAACAGTATTAGGTATAAATTAATCTGCACGGAATGTCTTCGTCACAGACGACATGGGAAGTTGGATATGTAAGATGGTGGCATTAATCATACGTTTTCTATATATATTTTACGATATTACGAAATTTAATTTGATATATAAATTATATAAAGTGTATACACTAGGAGAAGTTATTTTTACTTTCATTCCGTCACACCAGCCTATCGAAGTACGACATGTAACACCGACGACGTAGTAAAAAGTTATGGTAAAATCAGTTTTTCTTAGGCACGGCCCAACACACCCAGTATAGCTGAAGGGTGACTTGGCAAACGTGCCACCGCGAATCGAACAAGAATGAGAGGAAAACCTTTAACAACTCAATGGAGGGGACTGTCGCTTCTCCATAGCGCACGTCATTTATCAAGGTTTCATCTGCCGGACCAGGATTTATGCTTTCAGAAACAGGAAATAACACCTGATGTACCAGATTTCAGGGATTTCAGAAACGCTCCCGTACACTTCCTGCAGGCATTATATGTCCATTGTCACCTTGACTATTTATGAGTAGGCCTACATATCCATTGAAACAAATGCTATATTTATATTTGTGTGTGTGTGATTCAATGGCTGGGGGGAGGAGTCTCTCTTTATCTGATGTCATTCAGCATAGTACAGAAAATATGAACTTCTGTTGGGCAATGCTCATAGTTCCTTCCATCGAGTCCAGCTGGTCCAAGGGAATGGATCTTACCCAGTTTCCTATTGGTCTTTGAAGATAGATCTGTGGAACCAACACAGGTTGTTTCCTGCTTAGTCTATTGGAATATAAACTTCCTGCGAGCAAGAGAGGCAGAGTTCTGGAATTTTCTACTGTGTAGTCTCCTCTCAACAGCCTTTCCTGGAGTGGCGAGGTTCCTCAAACTGTGGCCCTGTATTTCCTTTAGAATAGTTTAGTTACTAACAGACAATCTGGTGAGATCTGCTCATGTCTGGTGGCCTTGATGCACACCAATGACGAAGTGTTGTGATGATAAGAAGAGCCATATCGATTAACCAGAGCACTTCTCACCTTAGGTAGTTGCAGGCAGATGTAGCCATAATATGGAGGAAGCCTTGTTATTTTGACCAGCTGGAGATATTCCCAAGCAACCTTCAGCAGTACACTAAGTCTAGAACCTCAAACAACAACCGAAATCATTTTGCTCATTTTTAGATTACTGCCGAATTTCTCTTTCAGCTGACCAAGTTATTTTTTTAAGCATTTTCCCAAGGTTTCTCACATAAACTGATACAATACCAAACAATGCAATAAAGAATAATATGAACCACAATTGTACCCTGTGAAATTATGTAACACTACAGTACAAAATATACTGTCTGTAACAAATTCTAGTATGACAGCTAAGGTCAGGTAATGTCTCTGAGTACAGAATATCAAAACAATTCCACCTTAAGTATGCATCCACACACCAATATTTGTTTTAGTGAGTAATGCATTGAATTTGTGTTACACCACGATACCTTGTCAAACAAACAAGACCATCTTCATATTTTCTATTGTAAAATAAAATCTAGTGCTTTAGGAACAAAATTGCACTTGATATATCAATGTCTGGACTGATGAAATTCAGCTTTAGTCTAAAAACACTCACTGGGCACCTCCCTCATGTACCAGCATTAACTCTGCCAGTACACCCCTCAATCAGTAAAATTACCAATTGATTCTCACCCACGTCATACAGAACTGGTCGGCTGAGTTTTGCATAGCTAGATGATGTTTAAAATTTAAGCTACCATACACCTCACTTAAAAAATCATGGAAATGTACTTGTTGCATGAAATTTTCAGATACTGCAACTCATGCTACTTCTAGCAAACGATTGTATCATTTTCATTCCCTGCCAAGTTTATCATCAAAAGAAATCACAGAGGGGCGTATGTAAAGCATTGTGTCTCCCATGACACTAAGTGCTAACATCGAACAGGTTCCCCAGCATTGCAGGGACAAGATGACTGAAAAATTACTCACTTTCAAATCAGTGAAAAACATTTCAGAGCACGCTAAACTCTGCCATTTCCAAGGCAATAAAGACTGATTCACAGAATAACAGGGTTTGCTTCCGGGGATCAGAAAAAAAATGCTTTATAGGGAGGCATACATGTTCTATCCAGATCATTTTCACATTGTCTTTTTCAAATATCTTTACATCAGAAATGAATGAAGTATTCAAACGCAACTTATCGTAAATATTGTGGCATATATTCAATGATATGCAATAATATAAATTTCCCTCCTTGTACAGAATTTAATTCGCTTTGGGAACAATAAAGCTTAATTTAATCTAATGTATATTCATACTGATAGTTTTGAAATGTTACAGAAAGTGTTGTGTGGTTAAAAGATATTAGCTTCTTGCATATCGCAAGTTTGAAGCCCCAGCATAGAAGTAAAACAAATCTTTGCATAATTAAAATCAGGAAATCAGGAAAATGTGATGGATAACATCTCATTTTATTGAAAGACTAGCAGCAAAACAATGGCATTTCATGTTCTTTAAAAAACCATCTATGCAATCTTTTCAAATGAATCACTGTTAAAATGGTTTGAGGTCCCATATGATGCAGGATCTTACCATCAGCAATGATATTACACACCAAAATGTGAGTCCGTATCAAATTTACTAACAAATGAGAAGCATGCTAAATTAATGGGGGATAATTGCCCCTACAGATAGGGTCTAAACAGCACCAATACCACCTTCCAGTCAGCACTTAATGTTCCCGTTTCTTTTTCTTCTTGGATTTTTTCACTTCAGTTACTTGAATAACCTGTTCCTCCTCCATCCTCCTCTTCTTCTTCTCGATGCTTCCCATGTTGTCTGTCTCATTCCGTGTCTCAGAGTGCGCGGTTTCCACATCTTTCTCCTCGACGGTCCGCCCCAGCTTCCTCTTCTTGCTCTCTCTACAGCGGTACGTCTCTGTACTGTCCTGTTCCTGTACCTCCCGCTGTCCCAGTCCGCTAGTGGTCCTGCCATCTTCCGTAATCACTTCCTCGCCATCCTCTCTATCCACATGTCTTTGCTGCTGCTTCTTCTTCTTCTTCTTGCCCTGGTTCCCACAATGCCCAGTTTCAGTGCTTTCTGCTTCCTTCTCTCCTCTGTCCTTTCTTTTCTTTTTTGATCTGGGTTTCCTCTCCTCAGGAGGGTCCAGGGAGCCTTCAGGGGGCCCATCTGCAGCCGTGGGGGTTGGCGTTTCCCGGCGGCCGTCCTTCAGCCCAGCCATCCTCTGGGCAAAGTACTCCTGCATAGTGAGAGAGCTGGTCACTGTGTTGATGGTGTTTTTCGTTTCCAGGTCAGGGGTCACAGCCTCTTCATTTGCAGTCACATCTTCCTGATGACTGTTTTGCTTTAAAATTTAAAAACAAAACAAAGAATAATACTTTAACAGTGTGACAATTCTCATTGCACACTGAAACAGTTAATAGACTTTTTCAGAGCCTTATGAGGAACACTGTAAAACAAGTCCTCAGTTCCAACTCAGGGTAAATCTATGTATAGTAGCGCCTATTCAATGTTTTAAAGTAAAAGAAATGTTTTGCCTAACATTAAAATAAGTTACAAAATATCAGATGAATTTACACTAAAAAACACAGAAGACAGACAAAACCACACTTAACTTCCAATTAGTTTTTAAATTTTTAGTTCTTACAATAATGTATTATAATCTTATAATAATATTAATTCTTATGTGAGTTAAACTAGACAATACCAACAGCATTAACATAAAAATCCCTTAAATCCCATGGATAGCCCCGTACAAAAAAAAAAAAAACCTGTTCCTAAATCTTATATGAGTCATATTTTGGTATGTTTTTAGGAAGCACGCCATGATCCAAACAGACGGTAGCATTGGGCTTCAGCTTCCTTAATCACGAAGCTGCAGCCTGGGCCTCATGCCAAACCCAGTAAGCAAATGCGAGATTATTCAGAAAGAATCACTACTTCTGGTTATTAACCTTGTTTGCTTTCAGTTCTTCCCTTATGGTGGAACTGACAGCTTATACCGATGACCTGCTCTCATCTCTGTTATACTTATAAACACAAAATCTGAGTAGTTATCAGACAGACACTGTGTCAGCTCCATTTCAAATCTGTACAAATCAGCGTGCACGTAAACACTTTTGGGTATATTTGGGTATATAATAGGTCACTGATATTACTCAATACAAAAATACAAAACAACTTAGAATATTTACCAAATGTTTTGTTTATTTTCTTCAGAACTTCTATACCTGTATATCACCCTACACATTTCTACGGCTGGCACTTAGCCAGCTAAGAGTTTCTTTAATTTCCTTTAGAACAAAAAATATTTATTTCAAACTATGATGGTCAGGCAGGACAGACTGAAGCTATGCAATTAGCATGATGTAGGCGTTTCATGTCGGATGAAATGTTTCCATGACATAGTAGAAAAACCAGTACAGACACTAGGCTGAAACAGAGGGCAGAGAGGTTTCAAAGAAACAGCAAACAAAACCAGTTTCTGAACGAGCGCGTGAATGTTGCACCGTAATCGTGAAACCGACCGAAGCGATTATAAGTTTGAACTACTGGTTCTGACTCGGATGACCCAAAGCTCTTCTGAGGTTTGGAAGGCACCCCATTTATATTTCCCCATAATCAAATGAATAAACAACAGATTTTTACATGACAAATAAGTGATAGCGATGAGCCTTCGAAGACGGGCACGTGGTTGGCATCTCCAGCAGCCAGGTGCTGCTGATGTATACAGTGCGTTTGAATTATAGTCATAAATTATTAAAATAACAAACATCTGAAGATCACTAATCCTTTAAGGTTTGCTGTGATCACATGGTATTTTTTTTTATCTATACTCAATGTTCTAATGCAAGACCACGCCTACACATACAACAACCACTAATGGTCTCCATATGGTCTGCCCCGCGGTCATCCAAGGCCCCTCACTGCTTGATGTTAACTTCAGGGTACATTAGGGAATTTAAAAAATTAATATAGCCATACAACACCAAAATGATACCTACCAACCAAAGCCAGCAAGCAAACAATTAAAGACTTGACTGCAGAGCCGTGAAGATCTGCCTCTCAGAAGGCAAGTCACATGAACAAGGTTTTTAAATGTCTCAAACCAGATTTCTAATCCCGTCTCAAACATCTCTGTGCGTCAGAGTATCAGGGGCACCAAGACAACCAAACACCAAAAACACCGGGAGGAATATCCACACTGCTGACAACATTTTTTTTAGAAGACTAAATATTTTTAATAAATATTTTAAATTGAAACAGTTACACTATATAATTAGTTATATTTGTCATTATACAGCAAGATTCCTTTTAGCTGTTGCAGCCTGAGGGTTACGAGCACTGAGGTAAGACAACGTGAAGAGGATTTATCGTTCATTTGATGGCTGGAATCCACTTCCGAGAGGCATCAGAAATTGCTCTCTGGAGAGGGATGGGAAAATCCAGAGAGAAATGGCAATTTTGTGCACAGTTCCAAGCGGGCGGCCTGAGGGGGTCTATTAGGTTTATCTGTAATACGGCAGAACCTGCTGTCAGTACTGCCCCCCCGACGATTCATCCTACTACAGCACTTATGCTACAATTCACACCCGCGCTGACACCACCCCCCCTCCCCAAAATGACTTGAATGAATTGTTTTTTATGCAATGCAAATCAAGTCTCCACTTCCAAAACAAGATAAGCTAATGAGAGTCAAAATGGACATTCACCGCAATGGCTTGCGGCTTAACCTTAACACAAAGCTTAAAATTATGTCAAAGCTAGTGTTAAATGGAGCTATTATGCAAGAACACTGATAGATGCCAAATAACAATTCCTTTCATATACAGTGTCAGTCAAATGTTCCCATTTTATAAATGCTTCTTCTAAACTTTTCCACAGTAAAATAGGATTTTATTGCTTTTTTTAAACCGTTAAAGAAAAAGAAAAACTTTATCCTTCAGTGAGGTTATTTTTTAATCCAGCCCAAAACAGGAAATAGAGGCCAAAATCCGTAAGATCGATATTGCCCCTTAAAATGGGCAAAACAGGAAGCGTTCTCTTTTCTCAGAAAGATAAAGCAGTAACTAAAACTCCCCAGGTGAGATTGCTTGTTTTTTTTTTTAAACCACCCCATCCCCCCACCTCAAACACACACAGTTTAAATATCATGAGTGTCTCCCACAGCCCCTGACAGACCCCACCCCTGTCCCACACTACATGGGACACTGCCACAGAGGCATACCATAGGTGGGGGGTCCTCTGGTAAACCCCCCCCGACACCTCACTCCAGGAAGGGGATACGGTCCCGCCACCGTGTGTGGGTGCGAGATAAGGCGCCGTCGGAGGGAGCGACGCTGGGCTATCAGCTCTTCCTGCTCCCCTCTCCTGGCAGAAGCCGGGGCCCAGGGGCCACACAGGCGGAGCTGGGGAGGGACTCCAAGAAAACATGAGGGGGCCTAGAGAACGGGAGCCTCCCTCTGAGCGGCGTGCAGCGTATTTATACACTGGCTGGTACGCGAAGTACCGTAGCTGGCAGGCCATGGAACCTCAGCTACTCAGTCCTGGAGGGTGAAACAACTCGTATGAGGAAAAATGCTCAAACAGTCCTACTTACTTAAATATTTAATCACGCCAGCACAGTTGTGTGCGCGTAATGGCTGCTAAGCCAAATAAAGCAGGCTTCCACATTCAATTTACAAAACAACAACAGGGCAACTGTTATGAAATAAGCATTCCTGTTACACTGCTCTATGAAAGCCTTACTTATTAGTCTGTAATGTCTGTTTTTCCTTTTCGCTAGAATATTATAACTGAATTGCTGTGGTGTTAGATCTACAACATTATTTGAAATAAAACAACTTTAAATACCCTTTTTAAATTTGATAGAAATGAAACCCCAAAGCATAGCTAAATAGAAGCATTCAGACGGACGTTGACAGGTGAGATTAACGGAACAGAACATAAAGTATGTTGTGCAGTCTAATTACAGTCGCTATGCCATCCTGGAACACCACAGATATTATATTTCCAAAACACACACAGACACACACAGACACACACAGAATCACACAGAATCACAAAACCGCTTAAGTAAAAACAAACGACGGGGGTAATGTTTCCTCGATGCCAGTGTGGGGGCGTGCCACGCGTGGCGTGAGACGCGCAATGATAGCTGTCAGAGCAACTGTGATAAGCTTAAGGCTTAAAGCAGGCTTACTTAAAGAGTAAATGTATGTTTGCTCAGAAAAACACACAATTTCGTATTATAATACAAAGGAAATTAACAGTAACAGAATAGCAGAGGAATTTTCTCGATTCTCCAGAAATTCACAGATATTTTGTTGGACGGCTATAAAGAAACTACTCTGATTCTCAAACTTCTCCTCAGGGGCACCCCAGCAATTTCACGTACTCATTAAATTTCACCATCCCCTCACTTTATTAATTAACAAAGTAACTTGATTAAATAAATAACCAGATGACATACTGATTAGCCAAACATGATATGCTAGTGATCAAGTCAACAAACACATGGGTGTATTAGACGGTTAAGGCAAATCCTGGGATGACTCTGAGAACAGACATTTTGACAGAGATTACAGTTTCACATCAAAATGAAGATCATGAAAATACTTTTCTGTGACAGCCTAAGACTTCTGCACAGTTCTGTACATCACAGAATTTAATTAAGGGGCAAAGATTTTCAACCATTTTACAAGATCAGCCCCAAATTACAAAGTCATTCATTTTTATCTTGACCTATGACCTACGCATTACATAAGTTATAACCGGCAGAAAGTTTTAAAAGGCTGACGGGTATACAGCTAGCAAAAACACCCCCACTGACTCAATGCCAAGATGCATTTTTCTCCAGAGGTTAAACCATGGTCACAAAGTAGCATGCAGTTAGATCATGCTATTGGCCAGTAATACCCAGCCGATATTATCGGTAACCTTTTTCCCCAACGCACAGGAGCATCGCCTCATTGTCCTGTCACCATTATAAATTTGTTGGCAAACTGAAATTATAGATCACGATTAGATTACTTAGCATCCCGGGGCCAGTGGAGAATCAGGCCTGCTAAACAGCGAGCCCTTCGTAAGGGGTAAACAAGTAAAATACATAAAACAACCAGCACATTCATTACAGCAGCTGAATTATGAAGCAGAGCTACAAGCCTTTTGCTCCTACTCCTTTTATATTACACACATATCTGCAGCTATTCCTATTGGCCATCTATGTAAGTACATATTTAAATATAACAATGCACTTCCACTATACAGTAGCTTATTTAAGGGCTGGCACAGAAGTCCAGCACAAACTACCTCTTAGAAAACTTTTAACTTTATTAATAACCAGCTTCTGCTCCCCCACAACCTAGCAGTTAGGCTGACCTTGATTTAGCCAACGCGCTACTTTATGTGTGCTGTTGTACGGCACATTACTGTTTTACATGTGTATCTGTGAGCTGAACAGGGAAAAAAAAAAAAAAACAATATGTACCAGCGTAGCTTGTAGCTTCCATCACCACTACGACTTCATTCTACCCCCAGGAGCTTAGCTGTCTGACCCAAGATGGAGGATATAACGTTTATTTTCCTACGTGTGATTTATTAGAATAAAAGGCAGTGATTAAATGCAACCAGGAACCACAAACAGCCGAGGAATTGCAAATCTTCCGGCAGTTAGATTCGCCTCCCCCCCCACCCCAACAGCCACCCCCATGGCAATTACCCACCACGGCATTCCTGCCCCAGCCTGTAAC
>JAAGVU020000039.1:14666560-14714153 GCA_011763525.2 Mormyrus iriodes
GGTGGAAAACCCAAACAAAATGCTAAAAAGAACCCCGACCCCCCCCCCCCCCCCCCCCAGTTCCCCCGCTCCCTACCTGCCCCCCCCCCCCCACTTTCCTTGGATTCGCCGGACCATCTCCCGGGACACCATTGTAATTCTGTTCAGTGCGTTCAATCTGCTGGACAAAGCTTATTCCGGAAAGAACTGTAACATAACAGAACGATTTTTAAAAAAATAAGCACCGCACATAAACACTGCCACTTCCATTTTGAATGGACGAGGTCCGAGCCGCCATTGTTCACGCAGCTCGGACGGGAGCAGAATGGACCGTGCTATTCAGTTACAAATATGGATTCCGATGCTGATAACTCACAGATCAGCAGTGAGAAGGGACAACTAACATGGCAGTTTGTAACCCTCTTTCACACCTTAACAGAGAGGAGAGTAGTGTAAACATTACTAATAATGTCCAAAATGCATATCTCCCTTAAAAATTAAAAAAAGAGCACTTTAGAAAGCCATCCCAGCTGCATCGGCCTAAGAGGTGCTTGACACTATTTCCATCCATAGGTTCCTCATCGGTATTTTTCACAGAAAGAGTGCCTGGCAACTTTTGCCCGCCCCCAACATATATTCAGCCCCTCACTGCCATGACCGTCATGCAAGAACAGCCCAATTCCATGGGGCGCGGCACGTTTCTACCAGTACAATTGTGAAACACAATTTTGATGGGGGTTTTGTTTAAATGATTTCCTCGCCGCTTCAGATCTGCAGTACTGGATAACAGTGACTATATAACATACAAGGAGAGACTCAAAGTGCAAGAAACACAAACAGGCACCAAAACCACACAGTCCCATCCAGGATGAGAGCAGATTGGGAAGAGGACGACCAGTCTGGAGGACAGCAGGTGAGACAGTGTCTTCACGGGGAAATCCACTCTCTCTCACACACACACACACACACACACACACACACCTCAGTCACACCCGCCAACCAAAACATCAATATCATGCAGGAATGTCATATCATGCAACTACAGGGTAGAGCTAAAATCCGACATCACGCTTCACCTGTCAGAACACCTCGTCTATATGTCACATTAAATTACTTAACGTTTATACTGACTAAATATTGGGGTATGGCAACCAAACCATCACCAACGCAACAGAGGCATCTGGAATTTAGAGTTAATGATCAAAGTTGGGAACCAAGGAGCTGCTGCCTCAAGGCGTTTAACCCGAGATGTTTTTCTGAGCTATCAAACCCCTATAAAGGGGACAGGCTCAAATTTCACAAGTTGCGAAATCAAAAAAAAAAAAAAAAACACAGCCAAAGAAAAAACATTTAAACTCATTATCGCTGATGAAATCATATCATCATTTAGAACACAACAGCAAAGCTGTTCACCAAAAAGACTCACAGCTGGATATTCTAATCAATCAACTGTCTTAGGACTCAAAAAAAGAGATTCCAGGCTCTTAATTCCCACCCACCACCACCACAAACCAGTGCTGGCAGGGTCAACCTCAGACTCTATGTAACAACCTAAAAACTGCACAGAGGGCAGATATGTAGAGAGTCAATGGAAGTGACAACTTTCTCAGCTTGCCAAAGTCATCATTTTGGACAGGGACTTATCCCGGAAAACGGCCGCGGGGATCCCGGAATCCCATCACAGATCCTATTGGTGCGCTCAACTCACCTGATGAAGCTGGAACAGAGGAGAAAGTCAAAGCAGTAATCTGTTAAAGCGATTAATGCCGTGTGCGAACCAGGCACCCGGGTCAGCCTGCAGCTTGCAGCAAGGCTAATCTGGAGCAGCAGCTGCTGAGATGAGGATGTCTGGGGTGAACGGACACTGGGGGGGGAGTTATCGTACACATCGATCGGCACTGGTTCTGACCACATGCCAGGGATACAAAAAAACACTTCCGGAGCATCTTTCACTTCTGGCCCATCGAGCATGTTGCCATGATACTACATCTTCTCTTATATACTAACTAACGATGTACGCAGTGGCTGGAGAGATAAAAACAGGGATTTTGGCTGCAAAATATTCTTGGCATCCAAATACTGAATACCACTGGCTAACTAAGTTCATGAACATTCACAGGCCAGCAACACCCGTCCCCCCCTCAATAAAGACAGGGCAGAATTTGGAGGGAATAATGCGGCAGGGTAGTGCGAAGGCCTGCGATCAGCATGGGGGCAGGGAACGGCCTACCTCTGCTTGTTCTTCTGAAGGCTTGGCCCTCTTCCCGAAGATACAGGCCAGGTCTGTCTCACTGCGGGTGGAGAGGTCCTTTCCTGAAAGGAACAGCCATCGTACACAAGAACATTAAAAATAAATTAATATAAAACACACACACTGCTCAAACCTGCATAACAGCCATTTACCATTAAACTCTCTGATGCTTCAGACATTTCTTTTTAAACATTTTGAATTCTGTAGCCACTTACAAAAGTCCAATAACAGTGGTCAGTCATTACATAAACATACGTAAAACATGTATCCCTTAGAATTTGCTCTCTCAAAAACTATGCAAACAAACAATGGACAAAGAGCTTGCCATTCCACTTGCAACAGAGAATATGGACACAGATGCATGTATGTATGCGTGTGTGTATTATATACACTTTGCCATCAACGATGGCGACCTAGCCACCCAGGACCTCTGAGGGTGAGAAAGAAGCTGGGTGATGAGGCGTGCCATCCAGCTCGCAGTCTCCAGTGGCACCCGCGGCCTGCAGGACGAAGGTAGCCCCGGCAGAGAGCGAGGCCCCCACATGCACAGCTGCATCCTCTTCCTCCAGACGGGTCCTGATAACGTTTACTTATTTACTGCTCTCAAACCCCCCCCCTCCCCACCCCAATCCTTCATCACAGAAACCCAGAGGGCCACATCAAAGAAGCTCAAGCAGCTCAGGACACCCAGGAGCTCCACCTCTGGCTGAGGTTCATGGCCTCAGACTTAAAGCGAGGCTGAGCTTGGGGAGGGGGGGCATAATTCACCCAGCTAAGGACCGCTGATCGATTCTCACAGCTAAATAAAGCTAATTAAAGATCTGAAACTGCATTTATACATGGTAGTCCATAAGTCTGCCAGACTTGTTGTGTTTACTAAACTAAAAGAAAAAAAAAAAAACATTAGCAGATCAATTTTAATGATTGTTTTATTCATTCACGGACCGGCATCCCATCCCCACCCTCCCCCACTCCCAGCCTCACACTCTGCACTTCCTGAGACTGACTCCAGGCTTGACAGAATCCTGCACTAGCGGACAGCTGGGGGGAATTCAGAGATTTTTCTAAATTGACTTCTTATACGACCTTAGCTAATTTTAGGGTGATAAGCTTCAGAGAAATTTAGCAAGAAAAAAGGTTAAGGTACCACCCAAAAAATCAAGTTAGATACACAATTGCCGAAACCTGTTCCACCAGATTCACATCTCTGCCGTACTAATGTAAAACCAGACCCATCCAGAGAAGTGATATCTAAGGAACATTCCGGGTCCAGATGGGATCTCAAAATCCCCCATGCACTACAGGGCGGGCTGAATTAACGCTGGGTTATCTTGCCCGGCATAGCAGAAGCAACCAGTGGAACACTGAGGGCACCCATAAATAAACTCCACATCAAAAGCCTCCTAAGGACAGCTGATAAATGCAAAGGCAATTAAAATAAGGTTACTGGTTTACGCAGCAGGTATGCGGAGGGTTTGGGAGCACCAGCACCTATCCACAGGAAAGATGGCCGTCAACCCTGAAAGCTCCAACCGCCGAAATGAGCGTGGCAGAACATCAATTAGCACAGAAAGTCAACTGTCCCATCTCCGAGGTCCAGAACCTTCTCTTGCTTAAGTGGGACCAGTTCTGCTGACATCAACCACCATGAAACTTTTACTGTTGAAAATTAGCTAACCTGCAGAAGTTTGAGGCTTTGAGACAATGTCCAAGGATGGAGAGACTTTTTAAACCACACATATAGCAGCAATATCTACCTGACTGTCAGGCAGGTCAAAGCCATGCCAAGAGGGAAGGATAAAGAATAAGGAAACAGATACATTTTCCAATCATCTGCCCATTGGCAGCCCCTGCCGTGTTAAAAGATCACTCAGAGAAAACGCTTGTCACTCTCCAGCAAGAGATGCACCTTTTTTTATGTCACAGCTATGCCTGTTCATTACACAAATAAACACTGCATGAGGTGATTTCATATTTAATTAAAAAAAATAATAAAAAATCTGGCAACTTTTTCAATCCTGAAGGAACACTTCTATGAATCCAGTCAAGATCTGGAGAACATGGTTTTATGAGAGACAGGGGATGCAAGCTTTTGACCCAGACCTGAAGTGCATTACAGTGCCAGCAGTCACACAGGACTGAGGAACACAATTAAGCACAAGTGAGGGGGCTTTTCTGTAAGGCTCACCCCCCCCACCACCATCCAGGTCAACCTATAGCACCAGTATCCAGCATGAAAGAGGCACAGGACCACAGCTGCCCCCCCATAACAGGTCAGTCCAGCCTCCTCCCCCAGGGATGCGGGGACCACCGGCAGCACCTCCTGCCCCCGGGGACAGTGTACACGCCCAGGGCAGTCAGAGTTGCTGTCAGTAACTTAGCCTATCCCTCCATGAGTACCATGGGGGGGGTAACTAAACATGTAACTACTTGTGTTGAACAGTTATCATAGCAACAGGGGAAGCAACCGGAAAACCCAGAATTCCAGTTACACCGGCAGGGCTGTTTCACTCCGGGGGGGAGGGGGAGGAAATCACTTACAAAGGCATTTAGTAGTCAAACTATAACTATTTTCTTAACCGTTACATTAAAATATCATCTATAACCTTAAGCAACAAGCCTCTAAACCCAGATTTAGCTTGCGTTACGACATCTGAGTTAATCTCATTTCACAGCAGCCTTGAAATTACTCAACATTGGCGGCACAACACTATATAAACAGGACCTGTGACCTCTCTCTTACAACAAGATCGCTTGACAGGTCGATACAGCATGGCGAAGGTGGGGATGTTCAGTGGAACGCACCAATGCACAGCTGTCTCACAGTTGTATGACCCTCATTCAATATGATAAACATACACACAAACACAAAATGGTGGGGGGGGGCGCTTCCACAAGTAGCGTACACAAGGTTTCCGTTTCCACAGGGCTTTGCGATCCGAACAGCAAAGTCATAATTAGAGGTCCCTGTTTGTCTGCCTGGCTGTTAAGGGGAATCCGATATCTTTCAGAGGCACGGCGCTCCGCCTCCGTGCTGAACGGCGGGTGATCCCATGCCGAGCGCGGACCCAGGGGCGGGACACAGGAGAGTGCAGCAAACGAGGCCCCCAGCTGTCGACACAGGAAAAAGGAAGTCCTGTTCTGGAGCGCCCTTTGGGCCAGGTGAAGAGAACCCAGTAACCTTTTCCCCTGCTTAGAAAACCCACTAAAACAAAAAAATAATACTAATCATCACAAACAAAGCTTTGTCTGCCAGACCACCGATTAATTTTAAAGGGAGTCGAATTGTTTTTAAACAGTGAAAACAAGTTGTAGGTCATTCACACGGAAGACACGACAGAGCTCAATTTAAACATGCATGGGAAGCAAATTGAAACTTATTTAACTTCTATTAGAAGAATATAGCAGAGACCAGTCCACCTCCCACTGCCACACACAGACATTGCTGAGGTTTATTAGCTTCCTGACCCTCAAAGGGAAATTAACTGCCCCAGGCAGTCCATCGCTCCCAGGCTGACCCAGCATCACTTCAGTAGGAGATTGAGTCGAGCGGTGACCCACAGCAGAGTCACAGCACCCAAGCTGCCCCCCACCCCACGTACTGACCCCCAGGGTGAAGAACAGCAGACTACAACAGGCAGGTGGCACAGAAATCCAGGTAAACGGGTTTAAATTTAATTGGAGTCTGACACTGCCCACTGGATGGTGGAGATGTGCGCCTAAGACACCAAACATATGAACCAGTGGTCTGGCAAAATTTACTTGTTTCCCTGTACCACTTGACTGAATGATTCAAAACCACGGTCCGGTTCTGTAACACACCTGCAGATGTGATGAAGTGATGCCCTCAGCAATGGGACCACTGAATTATTTCACCATGACAAGAAGGGAACTGGCAAATATATTGGTTTGCAAATAAGTCTTCACATACACAGCCTAACCTTCGCTGGACCAGACGACAACAAAAAGTGCCAGAGTTTCCAGTAAAGCAGAAATGAATGAAATTAAAGATTAGCTTCATTTTTGCATCCAGGCAGGTGAAAACTTGGTCACCAGATAAAGGTACTTCTGCTTGTTGAAGTTATTATAGTTTTCAGATCGTTACTCAGGGTTTTTGGAAACTCAGGTACTCCCAGACGGCCTCTGAATACAATCTGCGGCGCACAGCTGCCATTTAAGGTCAGTCGGCGCTATTTTTATTTATTTATTTATTTTAACCCCACAGAAAGCAGGCTGCAGGTGATGCCAGACTGGGCTGCTGTTTTGGTGGAAAGGGGGTGTTTTGGAGGCAGTGTAACCTGCCGATGCCCGAGACTGCTAAGGTAGACAAAATGACATCAATCTGATGACTGTGATGACAACACAGCTGGTCGCCTAAAATAGCTTAGATTATAAATGATTCCTTTGAGGGATGCTGGTTGAATCAAAGACGTTATGCCGTCTGAAGCAGTAAGAGGCCTTTTTTACGGGACACAGGGACACTGACCTTTGGCAAATTTCATGTAATGAACTCTTTTCTTGGATGTTTTAGACTTCTCTTCCAAGCTAAAACTCTGCTTTGGCTCAGCCTTCAATTCTGAAAGATAGGAAAGTCACAAGTCGTCAAGCCATCGAAGACTCAACAACAAAGACAATGATAATAAAGTAAAATGCTGAATGTTGGTAAAACAGAACAGACTTATTGCACCAGATGACAGACTGCAGATGGGTTACAGTTAAGATTAAGTACCAGTTCTGGAATATTAGCTATACTGAGCACTTTCAAGAATACAATGTTACGCAAATAGAACCAGACAAAATATAAACAACGGAGGTTTCATGATTTCTGGTGTAGGTGAACAAATAAATATGTAACAATAGACCTCTATGGAATAAATTAAAATAATTTATAGACATTAAATGTTGCGCCTTTTTAGACACCATTAAGATTTTAGTCCTACTGTTCCCCGTGTGACCTGCTGGCCCAGACACACAATCATTAAAAAGCATTAAAAACATGTTCAGAAAACATGTTTAGAAAGAGGTTCTGAAGAGCTGTCGATTGATGTTGTATCCAAGGTAAACAAGTCATGCATACAAGAAATGCCATTGAATCAGGATAAGAATCACCTTGAAAAAAGGCTGCACCACTTAGCTAATATTTTGTTTCAGTACATTTGCGTTTTTGACTTACAACAAAAAACAGATTAACAATGCTTAGCATCCCACAGCAGTATTTCATTTTAAATCCCTGTACAACAGCTATCAGCACATCAGTCCCCCATCCTCCTCAACTGAAGAATTACAATACTGCCACCTAGTGTGCAATACACAAATGGTGATTAAAAACAAGTCACTATCTAATTGCTTGCATTTACTCCACTAGCCTTAGCCTCATTACCCTGAACCACAGGTACCCAGTCTTCCACTCTTCTTTGGCCTCCTTCACAAAAGACCTTCTCTAAACCTCCCCCACAACCTGCCCCACAGCAACATCTTAGATGTTCAGTATTTCTCAGCTGTAGCAGAAAGATTTTTCACTTCCGTTTTGCAGGGTCATATGCAAAGACAACTTAATAAACATGCCATGTTGTGACAGGTGAGATGACGACCCACATCTTGAAAGCCCTGATGGTACTTTGCAAACTAAAAGCTTTGACAGGGCTTCGTATCAATACGTTATGTGCATAGGCCTTCATAAATCAGGTCCTCTAACCACTGATACCAGAAAACACCTCACACATCATACAACAGAGCTCTGTGAAATGCAAATGACAGACTGATTACAGCCCAAAGCATAAGGTACCATTCTGGCTGTGGCAGCTGTTTAAGTCCGCAAGAATCTGGTTGAAGTCATCTTGATGAGCAATCCAGTTGTCCTGAAAACACAAGGACAGCATTAAGTTCAACTGGGTAAAAATGAGCTACAGCTAGACACTAAATCACTGTGCATCATTATAAAGATACACGACATTCATACAGAAAGAAATTACAAATTTATTGCTACCCCATGGATTAAACCATCTTATCGAAGGAAAAACAAAAAAACACGCAAATAAAATCTCTTGACATAACACACAGAACCGGCCCCAACATAGCAGCGCCCAGATGAAGGTGTCCGCTCCACAGACCTCACAGCTGGCGGTTGTGCCCAAGCCCAGGGTGTCATTCTTCAGTTTAACTTTGACGTGCTCTGTGTCGCCTTGCTCGGTTTTCCCCAGGCCCTGGGGAACAAACACACACAATAGCCAGTAATGCAACGACGAAACATACGTGAGAGTTGAAACCAGACATTTCTTTTAACAAATAGGACACAGAATAAGCTCGTCTCAACAATGCTTGACATAACATTAGTTTCACATCGGTTACACTGGCACACGACACTAATAAACGTGATAATAACTGTAAATGTAGTAAATGTACTTACCTTTCCTTTGGACCATCCCATTTTCTCCAACATCTTCTGGCCGAATTTAGACTCATCTTTACTCCAGGTGCTGTTTCTTGGATCGACCGACCATTTCTGTTTTCTGCGGGCTACAGAAAAACGCACAGGGTTTACCTGACTCAGGTCTATATAAATATTAATGTATAATGACTTAAGATAAGCTACTGGAAAAAAATTAGAAACCACAGCGCTAGCCCTCGTTATGTTGTCATAATTTAGACGCCAGTTGTACCAGAATTAAAGTGCCAAGTATATTTCGTTATGGACTCATAATATGAACTGCATATAATTTGCGTATTACTAGTTTAACTCGTAAAAAACGCAAACAAAACCCAATAATAAATGTCCTGTCAAACACATGGATTGAAACTCACGTTCTGCCAGCATCGCCATCTTCAAAGGTCCTCACCGGAGTGTCCCATTATTTGCCTGTATAAAAATCCTCCGTGTGACAATACTAACTTCAATAATAACAAAATGTCACATTTAATATTTTTTAAAAACCCATAATAATAATGGCAAAATAAACAGGCATTTTACTTCACTAATTAAATTTGTTAAAAATAAATAAATGATCGACAGCTAAGCAAAATACCTGAAGTATTTGACTGAAAGGTAACACCAGGGGGCGGTAATATACCTTATTATCCGCCTGAAACTCGCCGATACTGATGACCGGCATTCGATCGTCACTTCTACCCAGATAAATATATTTTTTATTAAGTTTACTGAATAGTATATCGTCATGGCGCTTGAATGGTTAAAAGAAGGTTTGATTGCTGGACGGTTCAAATTGCAGTAGGGTGGAATGGACTTATGATGCGTTGGCTATAAACTGGCACAGCTATAAACTGGAAACATATATACACATGCATATACTGGTTCTGGGCACTATTTTGTTTTGATTTCATTAGACCTCCATAGGTGAAATCACTGCATCTATTCCATATGGAACTTAGTTATCTCTAATTCCGTGTAACTAAACTATTAACACCAGAAATGCTTCACCCCTTTTCTTGCTTTCATTTCATTATCCCCACCCCCGTTCATCTGGGTCATCCGGACATCAGCTGAAAGATCATCAGATCTTCTCGTTCCCTCAATTACAGCAGTTGCGAAAGTGAATTGTCATAACCTTTCCAGGTCGAATTTACCTATGTTTGCTTCGGAAGTAGTTTAGGTGGCGTCATGTGACGTTATATTATCTGTAGGTTACGTCGTTTCTCGCTCCTGCTGTGCTCCTTGTACACCCTTTCTACAAAATCACTAACAGTTTTGCCCTGTGACGGAATACACTTCATAAAGTACACTTTATGAAATTTAACTGGAATACTTTTAAAATAAACCTTCCTAAAATAAAGAATATATTTTAAAGTCTGCAACAGTCGAATTCCTAAACCAGCAGAACTGTTTCTGATTGTAATGTTATCCTTTCCGTCTGAAAGCATCACTGTTTTTCTGGTGGTCCACGCATTGCGCTTAGCAATTAGAACATGCTAGACATGACAGCGATTTTTGCATCTAAATATATTTTAATAAGAAATACATAAGCATAAGTCTGAATTGTTAACTGTGGTTAAAACAGTGGCATGGTTGTTTTTTTCTTATTGTTCATAAAAAATCTCATTGGTTTGCGCATGTGTTTAAACATTAAAAAGAAACAAAATAACTTTATTCCAGCAGCATTATAACCCGATTAATAAAAATGATTACATCAATACATAAAATACCCATTCAGTCATATATATGTTACAGTTTCTCAAAGTATTCTAAAAGTATTCTGATTAAGGTATACGTTTTGCGTATTCTACCAGAATATAATATTGATTACATTCAGGATTGAATGTAGTGAAGATTGAATTTAGACACTAAATACTACAGTATTGCGACCAACCCTTATCAGCAATGCGTGCAAGTACAACCTGTTCAATTTCAAATAGTTTAATCCAGGATCCAGCTGCACCTTGATTTCTAAACTTGGAGGCGTGATTTATGCAAACTATAGACCTAATCGTAATCGGAGTTTTCGGTCATTCCTAGTGCGGTATACTACAGCACCCGGATTTAGTCAGATGATAGCGTGGCTACCACAGCAATTAGATAAAGGACTTTTGCTGTTACTCCCCCAAATCAGACCCCCCACCCCGCGCTTTTCATTGTGCCCTTCCTAAATTCCAATTCTTGTTGGTCTGTTGGGTGTTATAAAATTCTTTAGTATTTATTAACTTTTAAAATACATTAAACTATAGCTAGCTAGCTTTTCACACGAAAGAGAATGTATCTCCTCAAACGAGCTTGATGGTCCGAATGGCCTCCATTCCTTTGTAAACTCTTTATGTTCTTATCAGATAAGTCACGGGAAAAAATACTCGGAAACTCCATTGCGTAAGCAATTCTGCAATTGGACTGTTTCCTCATGTCCACTCGAAACAGGTTTGACCTTGAGTAATAAGTAGACTCGATGTTCTTTTTGATTGAAAACTTTTGAATGTACTATTTGCCTGAATTTGACGTCGTTATAGACCAGGAGCGTCTGCTAAATAAATATATGTAAGATAAAATGACTGCGTTCAGATTTATATATTTTGTTGTATAACGTCGAGCTGTGGTCGGCAAGTACTATCACGTGAGACTTTTTGTTATTTGTATTAAGCCAACATGATTTATGTGCTTTCTCATGTCCTTGAAATGCCATTGTGTGCTTTTAGATTAATGGCTTTGGTCCCACAAAGTGTCAGTTAGTTCCACCAACTCCCAATACAAAAAACACCTGAACAGATACTCATGCCAATAGGCAAAATTACCTGTGACATTTCTCGCAATGAATGCATAAGCGACTCGGATGGCTACATCTATATAGTATGATGCTGTTTACTTGCTATCTTTTACTTGTTATCTTATACGAAAAAAATAACTAAGCTGAACGCGTGATTAACCATGCTTCCATTTTTGAGCAGTACTCAAAAGCAAACGTAGGACCGTCTTGGGACTGTGCGTCAAACCACTACTGCTGTCATGCTTTTCAAATTAAGTGACCCACCTGGCCTGGGCATAAATTTCTGCCGTATTTGACCCAGTCAGCAGGCGCACGAAAGACTCACATGGTCGGGTCTTGCACTGAGCTCCGCTATAAGCTAGTCCAAGCTGCTGGCTAGCAGCCCAGAACGATGTATTTTAGGACGCGTGCTAGTGAAGCCGAAGACTCGGTAATAATGCGAATGGAAGGCATCACATGGAGAGCATGAAAATTACTCTTCGTTGACTAACTTTTTGATGAGAATATAATTCTTACACAACCCGTTAGCCCTTCCTGCAAGATATTGCAGCGCCGGTGGGATTTGAACATCCCGGCATGCTCGCTAGCCCTTGTATGTCTGTCCTATTTGGGACCACGGCATTGCTTTCCTAGTGTTGTATGGTAATCCTGATGCGTTCTACTGTTATGTGATGCCCTACCATGCGTGTGCCTTCCTGTTATATGTGTGACGTCCCCACATTTGCGTGCCATTTTGGGGTCCCTTTGTGTTGCTGTCCGAATGCGGTCTTTTTAAGGACTCCGATAAAAAGCAGCTTTGTTTTAACTCGTTCCTCCTCGTGTTCCTTCGCCGAAGCCATCGCGACGCCTCGATCTGCCCGGCGCCACAATATGATAAGCGTAGGGAGTAAATATGCTTGATTTGATCTAACTGATGCTGAGGGTATTGGCGGAATGAAGGTGCTGTGGGATTACATAAGAGACTATGCCAGATAGCCTGCACGAGGAAGGGGGCAGATCTTGGCATCTTGCACAATTTCAACCAGCAACAGAAGCAGTCGATTCCGATGTGGCGCCCGATGCTACCTTAACCTCCGGCGCCAATTCGCCCAAGCTATCGACCGGTGGGAGTGGCAACGGTTGAGGTTGTCAACTGAGGGGCCCGCAACTTGGGACCACGGCATTGCCTACCAAAACCTTGCGGACTATTTGCTATTGGCAAAGTACATTAAAATGCAATATACATGCTATAGACCTATATTGTATTACATTCGCTTGGCAGACCGAGGCATCGCGGCGGCGAATAACGACCACGACACTTATTTATAAGAAAGAACCCCCCCCCCTTATTGCATTTCAAATAAAGTAATATCAAGCACTCAAAGAAGTATCAAACCACAAAACGGGGAAAGCGGGGAGGTCAGACACCGGACAGTAAGTCACACACACGGTGAGTAATTTACATACTAACTAGAGACCCGCGAGGATCGGACAGGGATCACACAGGATACGGGCAAACATACACACCACGATAGGAAATGCAACAAGTTTTAATAACTACACAAACGAGGGACTAATTATAATGTCCTAGCATGCTCATGCGCAACAATATTGTGCATATGGCGAACCAATAAAAACTGCACATACAGCGACCCAACATCACCGTAACTTGCATTCGGCTGAGTATAAAAGTCATCTTTTTCAGTCCAGGATTACAAGCACAAGATAGGCCTATGATTTCGACCTACGTCACTGTTCCCATGATGCCAAAGCTAACGTCGCGAGTCATCTTTTCGGATGCCTTTGCGGCGTTGCCGCGCGGACGACCTGAAGCATTATGACATCATCATCTATCTAGTTCACGGCACGCGTGAGCAGTTTAAAGCTTATAAGCTCTTTTGCGTGATATTGCCAGTTTCCTCGGATGAGCAAAGTTTCTTCTTCGAAACGACTGCGGGAGCTACATCCTAGACTGAGTTAACCTACATCGCATTTCACACATTACTCTTTCCAGTGGGCTAAGGATGCGATAAATGAAAATAGTAGGCCTACAATAAGCTATATTTTATGTACAGTAGGCTACCGTACTGCAGCGTATTTGAATTATACACAGTTCCATAATTTAATTTGTACTGTACTGCAATTTGAAAAGCGTTTGAAACAGCTGTAGCGTATTTTGAAAGAGCCAATAAAACTCAGTAAATAGAGACGATGTCCGTTTTATTAACTTATAGTAATGTAAAAAATGTATAAATGTCAATTAGATGATAATCTGCCTGAGACATAAGGAAAAAATCGGTTATAATGATCAGCCGGTTATAGCAATCAATTTCACCCAGACAGACCTGATCACTGTAAGCAGTTTCAACTGTATTGCTAAACTAAATACACGATCACAAAAAATATATTATAAAATATAATTTTAATTAGCACTTTTACATTTGCCAACCTACGCCAAAAAGAAGCAATAAGTAAGCGTAAAGCTAGTTTTACAGTAATTTAAAACGATTTCATCTTCTCGTTTCAAGATCTGTGGATGTCTTAATTTAGGCCTTCAGTTAATTAGCAAAAAAATTTCCTAATTCATCTGCATTAATCATTTGTATAATGTTCTTTCAGACAGTGTTGCACAACACATGATCAAGGCATAAGACTAAATTCAGCCTTAGAGGAATGTAATGTCACACAACCTGTTGTGGGTAACAGTTGGCGATAAAAGGGTAGCTTGGCTCTGCCTTATGTCCAAATAGTACCTTGACAGTGCGCAGCTCTGCCTCCTTCAACATTAACCTTTCCAAAAGTTAGTAAAATATTTAAATTGAACGGTTTTATATAAGGTCACTTTTGCGATAAAAGTCATATTAGCCATTTCTAAGTTTCACTTACATGTTGTGTTTCAAAAAATTCAAGAACTGCTTAACCACTACCCATATCAAATAAAAATCTTATCACAGTTTTTTAGTTAATTTGTATTGCTTTATAGTGGTAACACAACATACTGACAAATGAACATGCTGCATCTTTAAGACTGTGATCATAAACATATATGATAACTAATAAATTAATGTAAAGAGCGGTTTATTCAACCCCCCTCCTCTCTCAATCTGATTTAACCCTTGGTTACTTCCTGTCAATCAAAGCAAGTTCCTCACCACATTGCCTACATCAATGTTTCTCAAACCAGTCCTTGGGGGCCCCCAAACGGCGCACAGTTTTGCTCTCTCCCTATGCCCTGGGAGTTGGGAAAATAGCAAAAATGTGCACCATCTGGGGGTCCCCGAGGGCTGGTTTGAAAAACACTGGCTTAGATTAGAGCAAAGGACAAGTTCCTAACATGCTAATAGATCCAGTTGGCAATAGACCACGCAAGCATTACATTTAATATTAATCATCTGTGACTAAATTTTGACTATATTCGAGAAGAGCATTAGAGGAAAATAAATGAAAGGGAAAATAATTTGAACCAGGTTAGGAGTTAAAGTGGACTGCAACTATCTGCTCAATATATATATATATATATATATATATATATATATATATATATATATATGACCACATAGAACACAATTTTTCCTGTATTGGTCATATTATGCGTGTTCCTTATAAATATAACTTTCTAGTTATAGTTCTGAAGTTCTAAAGTTTCAGTTTAGCATTTTCTTTTGTTAGTGTTACAGTAAATAACTCCTTCTGGCTTGTAATAAACTATATATAATCTTTTCTAGCACATTTTACACAAATTATTGGATACGGAACTCATAAATAGCACAACAAAAATAAAATACTTGACAGAGAGAGAGAGATGGAAAATTATGTAATATATCAGCATAACAAGAACGCTTAGTTAACCTTTAACCACTCATTCAATATCAAATTCTGGCCAAAAAATTTAATTTAAATCAAGCAAAATCCTCTAAATTGTTAAATTAATTGCGTTAGCCAAAATGGCTGAAGCTATCCAACAAGCAAACTAGTTAGTTAACGTGTGAATCAGACAAAGAATCCAGCAATACAGCAACTCGAAAAAAACTGAAAAACGCAGTCTGCAAACTGTTTTTCATTTCGCCGGTGGTCTTTATTTACTGCCCCCACTACCCCGGCCCCAGGTCGGTGAATAAATAGTGTTCCTTTGGGAAATCAAAATACCATTGGAATATCATATACTGTGGAATAATGTATGGACAGTGTGACGGTATGAAAAATTAAATTAAATAATATTATGATTAAGATGAACTTTATTGGCCCAGCGAAGGGGTGGCGCCCCATCTTGGGTTGTTCCCTGCCTTGCGCCCACAGCTTCCGGGAGAGGCTCCATACCCCCCGCGAACCCAAATGGGATAAGCGGTTGCAGAAAATTGATGGATTAACTTTATTGATCCCAGGGGGAAATTACTATCCATGCATACTTACACATAGCCTAAACCAAAAGATGCATTTGATGGCAAGATGTCGTTTAAGTGTTAAGCTATTTTATGCACGTAAGCCTATGTCAGCTGTCTAATGTCAATCCTTTGATTAATGATGGCTGGGTCTGTATTATAATTGTCATTAATATTTGAATTTCTTGGAATGATAAATCTGTTATATTATACAAAATAGGGTTAAGTAAAAAATTCCCTAAAACCACAACTACAAATTAAGAGCAAGGCCAAACAAATGCAACGAACAACTCATGAGATTATAGGCGACTCCATAAAAAAAGCGCAAAGCTGCTTATAATAAGCAGACTAGGCAACATTGTGGATAAGTGAAAACGAGGATTTCTGCAAATGCAGACTCTAAAAGCACCCTAATTGGCCCCTACTTACCACGTGGCTCATCCCTGATTTGCTTCAACTAGTACCCTCCCAATGTCTGATTGGTCACCTGGTCACCCTACACAGAAGTAAACAGTATTCCAACATGGCCGATAGGTAGAAGTTGATTTCAATGTCGCTTTCCCTTTTCGTGACCTGTATGCAGCTAAATAATATGCTACATAGTGTCAGTGCTGCATATTTGCACGAAAGAAACTAATTTACCAATCAGAGTGTCGACGTTTGCGTGCTCAATGTAGGCGAAGAGCCACATCATATATATTTACGGTCGTTTCAGTGTGTATGGAAGTACTTTCCTAAACGACGTGAAAGCGCCTATGTGGATGAAGATGGTTTTTGTTTGAAAACTGTGGTCATAGAGTAAATTTTGGAGTTATTTTGAGGAGAGTCATTTTTCCCCGCTGCACCGCGACGTCAGGTTCCCCCACATGGCCAAATCCCACTGTAACCCCTGAACAGGGTATGGAAAATTAAATAAGCATAATTGTGATTTATTATTCGATTTTTGAAACTTCTTTAAAATATGGAATCATATGTATAAATCACTCGGCACCACCCGCCCCCCAAATTTGGATTGGCCTCCGAAATGCATCGCCACAATTTCATTGTTGATTTCATTCATACACAGCAGAATGTAGTGTTCCCGAATATACAACAATCGTTTCGTTGTTTTTCTGGAGTTGCACCGAAATACATGACATTCATTGTAATAATTATTGTATAATGGAGGAACATATAGTTTTTATTTTGAATTTCTGCACTTACAGAGAAGCATTCATTTTTCCTATTAGGATGCTCCCCCGAACCCCCCATGGAAGTAATTTGGAGTTGCCGTGGGGTCTACGTTAGGGATGGGCAGTTTTCTGTTCAATCTCAATTCCCTAAAAGTAGTTCTTTTCCCACCTTGCGCATGTGTACCCTTTGCCCCCCTTTATCCAGAGAGGCCTGATGAGGGATGTTTTTAACCTCGTCTGGGGGGGGCAAGTATGTGCGTAGGGAAGTGATGTATCTTGGAAAGGACAGTGGGGGGAGGGATGCTTGTGACGTCCCTCTCAAGCTTGACTGCCTGTTCTTCTTGCAGCTCTGTGTGCGTTTGGCAGCTCCCCTGGAGCACCCCCATCAGCACTTTGTGCGTCTTTGGCTGGCTCTCTCCATGAGTTGGAGATGAGCTGTATAAGCTGACCAGATACCCCCGCTGCCCCATGTATGAGTGCACAAGGGTTTTTCACAGAATCCGGGCCGACTTGAATTTCAGGTTGGAGACCGATATCATTCAGTGAGGCTACCACAAGGTCAAAGAGAGGTGGAAAGGCCTCTTCTTGCTTTAGCCCCGGGAAGTCTAGGTGGTCACACTCCATCCTACAGGGTTGGCATGACACACTCTTCTGAAGTACATGGATGGTACTTCAAGTTTTAGGTAAGTGTGCTTTGTTCTTTTTGTGCGTGTGGTGTTTTTGATTGTTTTAAACTAATTAATTGCACAAATTTTATTGAGCACTGTTTAGTTGATCACTTGTAGCAGCTTTTTAACCTTAATTAATTAACAATATTATTCTGCATTTGGTGTGTTTGCATTGTGTGTGATTAACCTTGTTTTATTCCCAAAGTTGCTGATTTTACATGTTTTAGAATGGTGTGTCCCTGTTTTAGCCCGACCCTTGTGCAGAGGTAGGAGTTCTCTGGGTCCGTTTCTCTTCTAAAGGTTTTATTATAATTTTATTATAATAAAAATTTTTAATCGTTTGCATGTAAGGTGATGTTTTAATCACTGTAACAATCATAGTTATTTGAATTTCTTCTGCATTTCTATTTTTTATGAATTCTTCAAGTTTTATCATCTTGATTTTAAGAACTGTTGTGTGTTTTATTATTAATAAATCATTGAAATAAATGGTTTTTCTGCTGGAATGAGGGCAAGAGGGATACCATTCTGCTTATAACTTGAGGTGATCCTGTTCTGACCGGCTGGAAAAAAGGAAAGAAAAAAAGAGAAAGAAAAAAATACCAATATTCACTGCCAGCCCAGCCCTGACAGTAAAACCTGCAGAGCGGGGATGGAACAGAAAACAAGTCGAGTCTGGAAGAACTCGTACTTAAACAGATTTTATTGATGAGTATTTCTGGGAACAAATAAGGCAGCTAGATAAAATTATTTTCTACAACTCCAAAGAAAGCTTCTCTGTTATCATTTCGAACTACAGTGAATATTTTGCATCAAGAAGAAAGAAGATGCGTAAGCTGTCACCGTAGCTGCATAAGCAGCCGACAAACATGTCTAGTATAGGATAACTCTCCAAATGGAGGTATAGGCCTATTTGAAAAGTAAAAAAATAAGAACGTTGAGCATGACCATTGGTACAGCTTCACAAAATAAATGCAGACATCTGCCAAGTTCCACTGTACACAGAATAAATAGTTTATAAAATAAATATCCGAGGAAATTACTAGACATTTGAGTATTGCTTTTGCATTCTAATCATGAACCTTACATTCTGCACATAAAATGCTCATCAGTACGTTGCCCTTTTAAAGTAGACCACTGTGTTTGTCATATAATTCCAGGGTCATTGTTTAATATTCATACTGACATGGATTAAAACAAGTCTACCCAGATATAACAAATGATCAAACATAGTTACTGTTCATTGTTACCCTGGCAGAAAAAAAATCAATTTAAAACCATTTAACAGAAGGATGATACAACTTCAGGTCATGTGTTTGACTTCCACTCAAAAGCCCTTGATACACTGTAATACTTTGTATTGAAATAACCCTTTGGTCTCTTCAAATCCATCTTCATGACAGGGCCCAGAAGAAGCAGAGGACTTCTCCGTCCATGGCATTAACAATTTCCCAGACCTAAACTACATGATCACCTGAAACGTAGCTGGCATCGAACATTTCAGAGCAATAGATTCCAGAAGCTCCCTTCATTTCACTCGGAAAGTTCTGTTTACAGATCTGTTTCCCAGTAATTTAATGGGAATCAAGTAAGGTGCAACAAGATCCCTTCTAGATAGAAAGAGGGAGAAAGATTGTCTGCCACAGTCTCTAGTAAATGCCTTTCCCAAATCATGGAATAAGGCTATTTACAGAGTGTAAGCTTCTGCTATGAGCAGATCTAGTTTTTACACTATGTACAGGTAGCCTGGGCGTGCTCAGTTAGCACGGGCGATTTGAGAGTCAGAACTGATGAAGTTGAGCATTGTCTGGACCAGCTCTGGGAGGTCATAGTCATGCTTCCATCCCCAGTCCTTACGGGCATTTCTGTCGTCAAAGTTCATGGGCCAGCTGTCAGCTGAAGGGACAAGAAAAAGTCATTAGAATCAGAAATTAGAATTAGTAATTAGAATTTTCAAATACAAAAATGCAGATGAATAACAATTTAATATTTAGTTAATGGGGCAATGAAACCATTCTTGTTGATCTCTGCTTACCTATGGCCTGGCGGACGCAGTCAATATCGTAGGTGACCAGGAGATCAGGCAGCTGCTTTTGCACCTCTGTCACAAGCTCCTCAGGGGAGAAACTCATGGCATTGATATTGTAGGTCCGCATGGTGAGGGATTCACCTGGCGCCTCCATCACCTCAAGCGTGGCCCTCAGGCAGTCGTCGATGTACATCATGGGCAGCCGCGTGTCTGGCTTTAAGTTGCACTCGAACTTGCCGGTCTTTACTGCGTCATGGAAGATCTGCACGGCGTAGTCTGGACGGGGGAACAGGCTGTTAATGAGCTTGAAGGGTTTTCACTACCACATGAATCAAAGAGTATGAAGAGAAAATAATTTAGAAGGACATTTATGCCTTTACATATGCAAATAGAAATATTTTTAATTAAATTGAAGAAATACAGAAATGCGCAAAAAACAAAATAATGATATAATCAATGTTGTGAAGGTACACACATGCACTAACAAACTTGGGATCTGGAAAGTTTTACTGTAACATGGCCCCCAGTTAAGGAGAATACATTTTGAAATGGATCACCTGGTCTTATACTGTACACAAAAACTTCCTTTAGATGTCAAGATGATAAAAACCGCTCACCTGTTGTGCCACCACCAGGCTGGGAGTCTGCAGAGATGATGCCAGGGTATCGGAGGCACCGGAAGTCTAAGCCATACCGGTGATGGTAGTACTGGGAGACAGAGGAGACAGTGAGTGTAACTGCAGGGACAGGAGCCCCTGACTCTCAATTTAGGATGCCAGATGCACACTAGGGCTACACGATATCACATCGTGATTATATGACTCATGCGCAATAATTACCAGAGCATTAGATGACGGGTATAAACATTTGTTTGGATGCCGGCTTTTCAGTACACCCACAATTTGGTAAGCAGATTAGTAGTATGCCTAAAATATTAATGAGAGGGGTGTATTGTAACTTCCAAAAGTGATTAATCTGTATAAGTTTGGCATATCCTTATGTTTAATGAATGTGTCAGACTATAAACTGCAAAAAGTACTGACACACCACTGATGTCTTTTGACTTTATTTAACGGCAACATCTCCTCTTTCAAAAGATATTGTGACTGCTGATCTATCCCCTTTTTCACCGCCACCTCAGTGCTTATCACTTTCATCATTTACCAGAACAGTAGCAAGTGATGTGCTCCGTTAAACAAATTTAAAAAGCCTAAGGATATACTGAATTTATACAGATTACTAACTTTTGGGCATCACAATACGCATCTCATTAATATTATAGCATACTACTAATCTGCTTACCAAATTGTAGGTGTAAGCAAATGTCCATGTAGTACCGAGAAGTCAGGGTCCAGACAAATGTTTATGCCCGTCATTTAAACCCCTGGCACTTATTGCCATATAATTGCAATTACAACGTGATGTGATATCATGCAGCCCAAATACGCACTCAGATGAAGAGGATGGCCTTTACCTCTCCCATGAGCTCTGCGTGGACTTTGGAGACACCGTAGATGGTTCGGGGGCGCTGTATGCACAGGTCAGGGGTGGGGTTCCGAGGGGAGGTGGGCCCAAATGCACCGATGGTGCTGGGGACAAAGAGACGGAGACTGTGTTCTGCTGCGATGTCCAGGATGTTGTGCAAACCTGAGGGAAAAAGCCATCTTTGTCAATTTGCAAGGTTCTGCAGCTCCTGTCGGAATTCCAGTCCAACGTCATGTGAATTTTCTCCATTTATAGACTAAATGCAGAGAATGAAGGCCATTCAGCCAACAGAAAAGGGAAATCAGGGAACCGCTCCTTACCTGTAATGTTCACAGCCCGTGCCAAAGACACGTTGGCTTCTCCAACTGCACTGAGGAGGGCGCTATAGTGGACCAGCCAAGTAATTCGGTTGTTCACCACAATCTCACGCAGGTTCTTGTAGTCCAAAATGTCAGAGTAAATAAAGGGGCCTGCAGTACACAAAAAGGGATGTTTGTAACAACATCTCTCAGCCACTGGGTCAAGAAATATACAGTGTGATAAATAAATCAGCCTTTGAAGTTTGCACAGGGTAAACTCACCACTATGGAAAACATGACTTGGGGGTTTCCTGATGTCTGACAGTATTACATTGTTTTTACCAAATCGCTTCCTAGGAAAAGATCACAAAGACTTTAGTCACAATGAGTTAACACAAAAATTCATTGAGCAAGTCAGTAATTTCCACCAAGAAAGCTAGCACGTGTATATGTCCTGCTTCTGTTCCTATATTTTCAAACAGAAATAAAATGTACTAGCCTGTGGCCTCCTGTGTTACAACATTCAGGTGGGATATTTGCTGTAATGCTGTGTAGCACTCAGAGTTACAAGGGTGCGCAAAAGCTTAGTTTGGGTGTGGTTGGCACGGTTGTTGGAACTGACAGGACGCATTCTTAAACAGTGTCAATAGTTTAAATGGCTGCCAGTAACTTATTAATGCGCTTATAATACTGGAGCTGAAGTTGAATAAATAGATAAAATAAATGTGTCGACTGATTTAGCAAAATCTGTATTCGTTTAGCAAGGAAGGGAACATCTCACCGTAGCAACTTAGCAAGGCCAACCCCCAGCTGTCCAAGACCACCTGGCAGCCAAAATTAACCAGAGTCAACAAAAAGATGTCACAGAAGAATGACAGTTACACAACTGTTCAATAAAATAAAAATATGTGAGAGCTATAGTTGTTTCGTAGGGAAACGTACCGGTGATGAGGACCTTAGGATGGTCCGTCTCTGAGAAGGACACAGAGTGGAAGTTTGCATCGGACGTTACTTGGCGAGGGGAGAAGCTGATGTCGCGGACAGCGATGGCCATGGGCTGACAGCCACACCCCGGATCCTGGAGGACCTGCTTGGCCACCTTGCTCAGGGCTCTTACAAAAGGCATCTTCATTTACCTAAGAAAGATAAGGGGGATTTAAGGGCGGAACTATTCCTCTTTATAATTCCCGAGTATTATGACGAGTAACCGGGCCATTTCACCTGCAGCAACTAATGCATTATTAGTTACATTTCATATCCTTATTACTGTTCTACCGTGTTTATTTTTGTCTTTTTTCCACAAGTACAAATCGTAACAACTACATTCACCAAGTTCAAAATAATCCAGGAGCAAATTCGACAAAATTAAGATTATATTTGAATCAAGACGGTCATCCCATGTGCAGCGAAGTTTATTTCAAGAACAGCGAGCTTGCAGCGCATGTTTGGCACGAAAGTGATTCTTTTTTTGTATTTTTATGGTGGTCAGAAGTTAATCTGATTAACAGAACGTTAACATTTAATTTACGAATTAAATGTCATAACAAATCTGGGCATATAACGCTAGTTCTGCGGTAACCCTTGTAAAAAATGACTTGAAAACGTTTCATAAATGTTTAACCAAAGACGTTTTATTTAATAATTCAAAATTATTTGGAAATTGATAAATACGATAAATTTTAAACATAACTTTACACGGCATTATAGTAAAAACAGCAGCGCTCTCATGTTTATTTTACATTTTTCTATGTGTACAAATGATTTAACTAAATCCTATCTGAATGTTTTACATGATTGCATCTTTCTTGAGTGGTCTCGTTCTTACCTCTACGCTTGTGCTTTCTCTTAGGGCGTCTCACTGTCATTTGCGAGTTTTTATAGCGCCCTGCCTTCATTTTTAACCAATCAGGACGCGGGGACGAGGCCGCAGGAGACGAAACACGCAACTCCAGTGTTCAAACTAAACTTTTCCCAGTGTCCAGCAGCTTTGTGTTGATATAAACTTATTTCACTCAGCTGCTAATAAGAAATTTTGTCGTGTTTGAACAGCAATTCCTCCTCGTCTTCCAGAAGTACGAACTATAACAGAGGTTATCTAAAAGTGATCATGTATATGTGAATAATAAACTGCGTTTATACATTTTTTTTGCAGAAATTCTTTTAAAAAATAAGCGTATATAGTATAGTTCACAGCTATAAATCACATTCACAATATCAAAACAAAAAGTGAAACCGGATGGGCAACAGAAAAGTTTGTCCTTATCTATCGAATTATAACTGTATAACACTTCTTTTTATCTGAAATTGTTTGATTTCGCTTTGTCGGTGGAAATGGGACGAGCCGACATAGAAATTTAGTTTTTAAGTAAAATTACATGTTTTATTCTTCTAAGGGCTCGGCGAAATTTCGAATTTTCTCACAGCACGTAAGTCTTTTGCAAATTTCATAACGCTGGGTTTTCACTTGTCATGTAATAAGATACTGTATTGGCCAACGATATAAGCAAGCCGACCATTCGAGTTTTAATAATCTGAACACAGAAATATTTTATGTCTGTACTAAATGCTATTTATGACAACGGTGGGCTGATAATAAGTAAAATCGCGTAACTTAATCACTCCGTAACTTAGAAACCAGATACGTCCTTGCATAATTAACCGTTAAATGGCCAAAATTATATCCACATACATTTATGGTTAAAAGGGTAAAAGTGAAGGGGAAACACATAATGCGTTGGCAGAGAGGAAAAAAACCTTTACGTATTGCATTCATTTTTCCGTTTCCTTTCATACACATCATTACAGTACGGAAAGCCTTTGTGATTATTTAAAAAAAAGCAATTAGCAGCTTGAGAAACGAAGCCGAGATGTTCATCAAAAAAGTGATTCGTTCGTTTCTGCCTCCTGAATAACCAGCCCTCTAAATTAAACCTAGTTACCGTATTTATCAAGTAAGCTTCTTATAACGGGCCAAGTAACACCGAATACATATACAATTTAAGCTACTCTGTCCACAATAAGGGAACGATAAATAATTTCTAATAAAAGTACAGTGGAACTATACATGAAGACATTTCCCATGATCCAATAAATTAACAGTAATATCAATAATTAAAAATGTAATGTTACTTTATTGTTAATGCACCGATCGTGAACCAATTGTAGAACCTGAAATGACACATTTCAAAATATTTACTCACCTGGAAAATATATAGATGTTTATGAAGAATAATTAGAAGATTTTTTTTTTGTCCTTCAGATCCTTCCCGGATTGGCTGTCTATACACGTGTTATCGGAACCAGGCGCTATATTGCATCAGCCTTAGACACGCTTATATATCGGAAGCCATCTGGCAAGGAAGAAAGCCGGTCTCCATTCTGATTGGACGAAAGGCTGGGGGTGCGGCTCCCTGCCCTAGTCACGCACGCATGACGTGAGCATTTGATACCGCAGTGGGGGGTGGGTGTGCAGAAGCGATATTATTTAAAAGTGTCCTTTTTAATAGCGTCTGGGGCTGGCGTTGTGGGGGTTAAAGGTCACAAGTAATGTTATTGTCGGTGAGCATCTTCGCATGTGTTTATACAGTTGTGCTGTGCCGGAAATGTCCGCTCTATTCAAACACCGTGGAACAGCGGGAGGGAACGGACAATGTCATCAGTGTCACGTACAAGTTCAGGGTTTCACTTTTCAAAAATGTGAGTGCTAGATACCAGTCTGGCGCTCGCTGATAATCTGGTCTTGAAAGTCCACGCTGAGGGAAATAAATAAATAAATGTGTGTGTATGAGAGAGAGAGGGGAGGATAGCACTTAGTTATTGGGGCTCCAAGCAGCATATTATTACTGTTAAACTGCACTTGCTAGTTCTTCAGTCAGAACCAACCTCAGCTGCTGAGGGTTTAAATGAAATAAGGAAGGATGTGGTTTTCTTTGCTAATGACTTGCCATTCAGAGATAAGGTCATCAGTGGTGGCACAATATGTTATGAAATAGTCAATGCTCATCTGATCTGAGTTCTGCTAACCCTTGTGCACAGGATCCAATATTCTTCTCTCAGAAACAAACTGGTCAGTCACTACTTCACTGTGATGCTATTTAAACTGCTTCATCTTGATTGTCATTGGAAGAAACTTAGCTTAGCTGAGGATTAAAACAACACTGCCATCCATTTATTTCACTTGTGAGCAGTACAATGGGTATTAGCAATTAGCTAAAGTCATGTTAATTGATAATCTACATTACGATATTCTGAAAACCAGACAGATCATAGTCAGAAATGTCTATTAGTGGCATCATTTACACAGCTGAAATACGTGAAATGTGGCAAGTTTTATGGTGATGTTTTTCATATTATTGTGAATTTATTTCACTTTTAAGTGTAATAGATATTTGTATTATACAGTTCCTTCATCAAAGCCCTTATGTATAGAGAATACTGATTGTCCACAACAAAATCACTAAGATTGCACCTGAAGTTAGTGAGGGGGCAGAATCCCCACAACAATGCCGCAGTCATAGACTGATCAACTTCCAGCCTTAGACATCCTTGTATGAGTGAAACCGAGCCTGGCCTGAAATGCAGCATGTGCTGGTATGCATGTGCCCTCCTGCACACGGCTGGCTCTCACTATAACGCTGATTGCGGTACCCTTGAGAGCGCTGCTCGCTTCACTCGTGCTGGTCTGCACGTGCCGCTCCACTCCAGATGGCCAACGTTTACATTCCAAACAAAGGGGGCGTGTCAAACTCAAATGCATGTGGGGCCTAAAGCATGCTGGCCCCTTATTTGGTTCTTGTCCAGCTGTTAAATCAGGTTGTTCACTGGATGATTAGCAAATTAGCAAAGCAAAGCAGAAATTGTTTAATTAGGAATGACTGCACCTACAAGCACGTGCTGCATCACAGGTCAAATTGAGTTTTATTCAAACCCTGCTTAAGGCGCCTAAGGGTGGAAGTCAATCAGTCCATGACAGCATAGGGCACGAGGCAGGGATACACCCTGGATACCAGCCCACACACACACTCACATGCACTCTCATACTCTAACCTGGCAGGTTAGAGACGCCAAAAAGGTAGACTCTGGACTGTGCAGGGATACTGGAGTACCTGGAGGGAAAAAGTATGCGAACTCCACACACAGAGGGGAACAAACTGCACTGTATCCATTAGGCCATAAATCTAAATATTACAGTCTTTGGCCAAATGTAACAAACATCACTATGCTAAATTGGTTAAAACTATCCAATATTTTAGGAAATGGAAGTCTATTTTAATTTGAATTAAATTGTGAAAAAAGATTAAAACCGTAAATCCAATTCTGTCCTTAGAGTAACTCTATTGTACTCCTAGAAAGAACCTTTAGTTAGGCTAAACTTAAAGTTTATTAATTTTAGTTAATTTGTGTTCTGCTTACTGTTCTGTGTTCTAAAGGAACCCACAACACAAAACCAAAGAAAAGGTTTAGTGCACGAATTCCATTTACTGCAGCCACATTTATGCCGTCAGTTGGGAAAAAAAAAATCCATTACACTGTACACATTATTCATAATACAACATAATACAGACAAAAACTATGGTAACTTAAAATCACTGTTCAATGTAAAAAAAAAAAAAAGTTTAAAAAAAAAAATCACCAAGACATTTCAAGTAATGATTTTTTTTTCGTTCTCCATCGATGACCTGAAACGGAAGAAGACACTGAACTGCCTGAAATCGCTCATGACTCATCGCCTTGTCTGTGGCTGGGGCATGAAACTATATGTAGCAATCTTTCAAATTTGCCGTATTGGTGCCACATCCCGTCTGAATTACCTAACCTGCAAACTTTATTCTCAGGCGCCTCCCTTGTCAGTATAGCAGCCCCCTGAGGCATTTGACACAGTCAGAGAATGCCTTAAAAAGCAAAAATAAATTATACAAGAAATGTACAGACCAAGAAGTCTCCCAATGCATCACAACCCATTTGCCTGAAGCTCTTTGGGCACATTTCTTGTTCCGTTTATTTAATTTCTTCTGATAAAACCACCCTTACTGATCAAACTTACTTTCTCTGAGGCATTTTACCCTACTATGTAGGCAATAAATCATATAAAAACACAAAAACCAAGGCCAGAAACACAGAAAAGCTGTGGGAAGCATGCAAGAGTTTCTGCGTTCAATAGTGTAGCGTATCATTAGAATATTATACAAGATTATACTCACAGTTTACAACAATATGTGACATTTGGCTGCTGGACAAAAAAAAAAAACACACACCAAAAACAAGTGCTAATTCGATATAACAGCATGACAGTACTGATACTCTGAATTATAAAGGCGTCAGACGAGCACTGGTAAGAACATAAGCTGAACATAACCTTTACGGAGCTGTTAAGCCTGGCATTGTGCCTCTGCCCCGCGTGTGTCACATATAATCTACATTACGCTAAATGCCCAGTCTCCCGCAAAAATACTACATATGGAAGGGAATGAGAGCAGATCTAGAGCATATGTGCCTTAATAACTGTTGGCTTATGTATGACGGTGCACCTTGAGCTGGCACTGACCAGGGGAGCATGTGGAGAGTGCTACTGAGACGGAGGGGCTGCCCAGCGGGGGGGAGGGGCTAATGCCTCATCATTACCTTACACATGCAGAGGCAGCCAAAACTGAGATTACTTGGTCCCAATTAACAAACGCTGTGAGTAAAGTATGTTTTGGCCTTAGGAAAATTAACAACTTGTTGGGGGAAAAAAAAACTGGATATTAATTTGTTCTAGTAGATGGTTGGGGGGGCACAAATGAGCAGATATTTTGCAGAGGTTTGATGTTTAGCTTTCTTAAAACATCTGTCATGTGGTGTTTATGGCAAATATATGCCAAACAATAAGTCTGTATATTATCTAGTCAAGAAGCAAGGGTATGTGGTCTAGTATCCATTAAAATTTTAGAGGAAAAAGGATGTCTCGGGATATTTTCATGGCCTGTAGTACCATGTCACAATGTGTAGCGCCACTGTGTGTCACGCTGTTATTTTTCTTACTGTAGTGCAGAATGTGGAAATTCGGTCCTTGGGAGCCCCTTTCACAAAGTGCCAGTATAATGACTGGGGCTCCGTGGGACCAAAAGGCTGTCGGGATTTGGCGTAGTGTTTGTGCGTGTGGGAAAACGACGGCTTATTGGGAGCAGGAGCGTGGTAGTGTGTCTGGGAAGCTAGGCGGCTAGGGCTCCCCCAACAGGTCATCCTCCGTCTCCAGCTGGGCCAGCTGCCGCCGCAGAGCGTTCACCTTGCTCTGCAGCTCCTTGTTGCACTCGATGATGTGCACCATCTCCTCGTAGGCCTCCTCCAGGCACTTAGAAGAGCGGTTCCAGCGCAGGAAGACCCCTGTTCAGGAGGAAGTGGTGGTCAGGTCAGGGTAGGGCATGTATAACAACCGCCGAGATCATTTCAGTTTCAGTTTAATATCAGTCTTAGTTTGGTTTAATTGAAAATTAAATAATCCACACACAGCATCATTACATCAGATAATTAATACAGTTTCTTATAGCCTCAGAAATAGCACTAAATGCTTCAAGAACACAACCACCTCCCAGATACCCTCAAAACTGGTGTCATTCAGAAGGTTTTCGAAAACGGTGACGTTCTTTGATTAAAAGTACAGGAGGATGTGTTAATGTCAGCAGCTGAGGGGGGCACCACCGTAAACACAGGCATGTCCCCAAGTAGGGGGGCTTCAAGCTTCTCAGGTGTCACATGACACCCCTGGAGACCCCCTCCCCCTCCCCTCCCCTGGGTCTCAACATGGAAGCCAGTAACTGAAACCAAAGAGCAGATCTCTTGGGGCGTTTCTGAATACCAAGACCGCAAAGACCATGCCTGTGGTCTAGGCAAGACCGGTCTTGCCAACTTGCCTCCCAAGAATGAACTTGGGCTGCAATGAATCATGGGGTTGGTATCGTTTGGCAAGGATGCAGCTGATGCATCCTAGATATTTGGGGTGGGGCAAGACTGACACCCAGGGATTTTTACCATCCTCTGTATTTCTGTGCTTGAGTATGGGAACTGGTTTTGGCAATGGAAGATGACGTAAAACGGGTACGTAAGAACACAAATACGGTCAAATACGTATATTGAGATTCACCCTTGGACTGATCAACACAAGCTGTGCACACCTGTGCCTGTTTCATATAGCACCTACGATCTTTAATGATCAGGGACATGGCGGTCACAACATGGCAGCAACATGACAATACTCAGGCCATGCAGGACACTTAAAATGAAATGAGGTGTAGGGGTGATTGCCTCAGAAACTAGAGGAGCCATTACAGAGCTCTGGACAGCAAGTCTCTTCCCCTCCAGTAAAATGTCAGCAATGATAATACACTATCATATTTATCATATCAAATTATAATAAACTAAAGCACATGGTACAAATGTCTAGCAGTAGTTTAAATGTGGCTTTCACAGCAGGGATGTGAACACTTTCCTGGAGTGATCAGAGGTGACTACACAATTATCTTCCCAAATCCACTAGCTGTTTAGCCTAGTTGGTACTCTTAAATGGGCCATACAGTTCTGTGCATGTCAAGATGTACAAAAGCCTACTCCAGAATGTCCCCTGGCTTGCACACTGTGCTTCCAGGAAAAGGATCCAGAGCAGAGGAACCCAACTGGTAAATGGATATATGTACAGGGTGGGGTGGTGTTGGTAAGCAATATATGCAATCACCTCCTTGAGATGTTTCCAAAAAGAGGAATCAGCCTGTTAAAATATTGCGAATAAAGATTAGCCGTGAACCAAGTACCAGAATCAAAGGCGGATCTGAAAGTCAACTAGATATCAGTTTAAAAAGCTGTAAAATAGTTTTCAACAACCTAAAGATTTGAGAATTTCATGCAACGTTTCCCGTGAATCAATAGAGACAATTTCCATTTTAATGCACCTTACAAACTGAATGATTTACAGAAACGCCACCAGCCGCGCCAGACATACAACCTCGAGTCCATCTACATCCATTGTGTTAACAGGACTGTAAGAGGGAAACTCAATGAGAGTCATTCTGAATGGTTCACACAAACTGCAAACAATGGGGACCATTGTCACTGAGTCACTGTTACTAAGATGCATGAGAAAATCTATTAATAGCTCCCCAAGCACACAAGAGAAACTCCCTGAGCTGGTCTGACAAGCTTCTCAGGTGATATTTAGGAATCAACTTTATCATTACAATACGTATATCTTTAACATAGTATTGGTTTGCTGAATATTTTAGTCTTCAGATTCAAACCAAACCAGAGGGGATTTCTTGGCTACCTTTCTGCGGCCTCTATCCCAGTCTGCTTTGGAATTCCTTGACTGTATGAGGTCCTCTGAAGCGATAGCAGTATTTCGCCCAGCTGAAAGTCAGCTAGCAGTGCTCAGTGGCTGACGAGATCAGTCAGATGACATATCCCCAAATTTTTATGACACTCCTGAAATCGAGTGCTAAGCCCAGCTTGGTTAAATATTAGTGCAATGCGTTTCTGCCTGTACACTGGTCATGCTAGGGTCTCAGCTGATATCTGCGATCATGGTCGCCAGCTGTCTTTAGCTCACTAGCTTACTGTCAGCCACGTCATGGTCAATTTCACAGATCATCCCCGTGGCATGGCGAGGGCCATCCTAAAATTTCATGCTGTCCACACCACGGCCTCCCTCTAACTTGCTGCAGTCCGTGTGAATAAACTACGATGTGACGACCATCCAGATTCAGCCGGGGCACCGTCAATGTCAGGTACACCAACCGGCATTTGAGATATCATAGCCCTGTAACAGTGTTTCCCAACCCAGTCCTCGGGGACCCCCAGACAGTCCACATTTTTGCTCCTAGGAGCTGCAAAGGAGAAAAAATGTAGACTGTCTGTGGGTTCCCAAGGACCAGATTGGGAAACACTGTTACAGGTCTATGAGAGCTGGGAGTAATTTTACCAGCCCCAAAAAAGGCACAAAACACCAGGTCGGAATTACGAAATAACTATCACAGCTTGAGGAAACCATAACTGATCACACATTTCATTCTTGTAGTGGTTGAACTGTTGGAAAAAGATACTTTAAGGAGACAAATATATTATATTATTTATGCATTGACTTTTTTTGTTTCTTCTTTCTTTATTTGGGTTGTTTTATATTTGATTTTTATTTATAGCATTTTTTTGTAATTGTCTGTATTCAATGTTAATGTAATTGTCTTTATAATTGTATCCTGGGATATTTAATTGTATTTTTCTTGAAAAGTTAGATAAAAGCAAATAACTAACTAACAAACAAACTAACCAAATGAACAAACAAACAAACAAATAAATAAATAAGAGTGCAAATTCTGGGAAAGGAGCCGTCCCATACTCACAAATTCTTCCCAGGAATCCTCACTCATCCTCACGGTGTGACAGTGTAGCCCATTCAGGGAGGCTCGCTGTAACATCTCACGTGAGACGGCAATAGCTACAGCCAGGGCTAGAAATTAAGCTCACCTGCTGTAATGCAGTCAAAAAACTGAACACTAACTAGTAAAAAAAAAAAAAAAAAAAAAAAGTCAGACAAATTTTATTTATTTATTTTTCTAACAGAACCAGACCAGTTGGGTAGTAGCAAAAGCTCTTAAGTTCCAGCCCTGATTATTTCCGCTCTGGCCGTGCCTACAAACCGAGCAATCATAAAATGCGAATGTCATATATTTACATGGCATCCCGCCCCCAGCACTGGGGAGCTGGTGAGAACACAGCCAGTAACAGTCCGGTAGGACTCTAATCAGGAACAAGGAATTCACAGCCAGCTGGACTGCCCCCCACCTTGGCTGCAGGCTGCTACTTGGACAGTAATGTAGGTCACCCTGGTTTCTCGGGGGCTTTGCTGAAACCGAGACCCTCATACACCTGCCACTGCAGATATTAGCTCTCATAACCAGGTGTTGGCTGATCACTGTGCCAAATCGCATCATAACGGTGCAGAAGTATGGCGTGAGCCAAGAATTCTGTACAAAAGCCACCGACAAGTCCAAAAAGAGTGCCTCCCCCACAAGCGGCAATGCTCCGAATTTCAGGACAGAAACCGCAACCTTTTCATAGCCGTCAGAGTAAACATCACCTGCACAGACATTCAAATTTGCAGCCAGACAAGTGCTGTGTCGTTTCAATGTTCCCTCAGACGTACACACATAAATTTTTTTGTATGTTCTATACTGCCCTCTGCTGGAACATAGCTGCTGAACATCTGTAAACCAAGCAGCCATCAAAAGATGCAGCTCTGCCTAACCCAAAGAGCATCACCTGTGACTTTTAACTTACCAGGTACGCAAATGAAAAATGATTCAAGTGCGATTACCTGCCAGTCCCTTAAGCCTGCGTGTTACTCTTTTGTAAGTGACTGATTACACTGGGGAACAATTTTGAACAAATTTTTTGTTGACTTTAATTTTGAAGCTCATTTACACTAAAATAGGTATGCCGATTCTGAACGTGCAGTTAGTTTTTTTCTATCAAGTCAGGTTTTTTTCTCCACCGCTTATATTAGTGTGATTACTGTAGCGTGGATTTGTATAGGCTATTCATTTAGACGCGGGACAGTGTGGTCAGTTTGTGCGCTGCTCTACGTAGTGAATAAGCGAAATCTTTTTCTACTTGCACACGTATTTCCTTTCTTTCAGATCATGTCTGGCTCTGCTGTTTCTCGTCGTAAGTGCCTAAACAATCCTGATTCATTTTGTTATACCTGTGGCAGTTTCACCATTTCCAGTCAAAGGGTGAACATCAGCACATTTGTAGAGCAAGCCTATTTGGCATATTTCAAAGTTAAACTTGGTGATCAAGTTAAGTCCTGGGCCCCTCATAAGGTGTGCAAACAGTGTGTTGAGGGTTTACGGATGTGGACAAAGGGAACACATGATAAGATGCCGATTGGTATACCTATGGTTTGGTGAGAGCCAGGAGATCATTTCAGTGACTGTTACTTTTGTACAGTGAAAACTTCAGGATATAACAAGAAAAATAAATGTAACTGAGTATCCTAGTCTACCATCGGCTATGCGCCCAGCGGCTCATTCAGATGAAATCCCAGTGCCGGTTTTCGTTACACTACCCTCTCTTGAAGAACATGATTATGGTGATGAACTAGGTGACAACAATGATGAAGAGTTTGAAATTGAAGAGGACTCTGTTCGTAAGGGATTTGATCAGCATGAGGTGAGTGATTTGGCACGTGATTTGGGACTATCGAAGAAGGCTTCAGAACTCCTAGCATCAAGACTGCGTGAGAAAAACTTACTTGAAAAAGAAACGAAGATATCATACTTTCGAACCGGAGAAATTGCATTTATGCAGTACTTTAGAACTGATAGTGGCTTTATGTATTGCCATAACATACCTGGTTTAATGGAGGAATTGGGAATTCCAATCTATAACTCAACTGAATGGCGACTATTCATCGATAGCTCAAAGCGGAGCTTAAAGTGTGTCCTCCTTCACAATGGCAATATATTTGGGTCAGTCCCAATTGGCCATTCAGTTTCTCTTTGTGAAGAATATGCAGACATAAAGAGTCATTGAGTTGTTGCAATATCACCAAGACAATTGGGTCATCTGTGTTGACCTTAAAATGGTATGCTTCCTTCTTGGTCAGCAACGCGGATACACCAAGTATCCCTGTTATCTGTGCATGTGGGACAGCAGAGCTCGTGAGAGGCTTTGGGTGGAAAGGAATTGGCCTCCAAGATCTGCCCTAAAACCAGGTGATCCAAACATTCTACATGAGCCACTTGCTGATAGAAATATTATATTCCCGCCTCTGCACATGAAACTGGGTCTGATGAAGCAGATCGTTAAAGCTTTGCCAACTGAAGGAGAGTGTTTTAAGGACCTTTGGCATTTCGTAGCCTGTCATTTGAAAAAATAAAGGCCGGTGTGTTTGATGGTCCACAGATTCGGCAGCTCAAAGATGAACATTCCATCAGGACCATGTCAGAAGTCGAAAAGAATGCTTGGTTATCATTCAAAGCCATTGTCAAGGACTTTCTTGGAAACACATGAGCAAATAATTACACGGAAATTGTTCAGAAATTCTTGGAGAGCTACAAAATGTTTGGTTGCAATATGAGCATCAAGTTGCATTTTCTGCATAGCCATCTTTCCAACTTCCCGGAAAACCTTGGTGCAGTCAGTGATGAGCAAGGTGAACGATTCCACCAAGATTTGAAGGTCATGGAAGGACGGTATCAGGGTAGATGGGATGTACGTATGATGGCTGACTATTGTTGGAGCATCTGGTGGGATTGTCCTAACACTGAACACTCCAGGAAAAGCTATAAGCGTAAATTTTTACCTTAACCACTTCCCTAATTAATTTTCAAATGTTTTACTATAAAAACATGTTATAGGGTAACAATAAATCCTTTGTATGAATAAGAGAAATTTAAATAAACAGTCCATTCAAGTTATTATTTCATAATTTTTTCATTGTATGTAAAATTTGTATGTTTTTTGACAAAATTAGAGGGTACCCTGTATCGTAAAAACTGGATGTGATAGCAAAAAACTGAGGTCATTTCTGGATTCACCACCCAAAAATTAGTAAAAAACAAGTGTAAGATCTAACGCAACAAAAAATGCGTTCCCCAGTGTTATTGATACATAGACAGATGTGTACAAGGCAGGCACTTACCCTCCCACAGCAGCAGGCTCTGTGGGGCCACTGAGGGCCAGATAACCAGGCTGTTGGCCTCGTACAGCGGGTTCAGGAAGCGTTCCCTCTCCTGGGGCCGGTTCACCCAGGACCACAGAGACACGGTCTTCTGGGGCAGCTTCAGCTTCACCCTGAGCACGCAGACGCACAAAGACACATGCAGACACAGGACATGCTATTCACACGCCGGTCTTCAGTTCACAAACATATTAAACTACTACAGAAATCAGTGTCATCTTCTCACCTTGCTGAGCCCATATAACAAAGCATACAGACCATAATAAACAGAAAAATCAGTCACCATGCATGAAACAGCCGTTTGGTTATGATGGGATAGATGGCAGCACCAAAATGACATCTCTAATACCTTCAGCTCCACTGGCTTAGGTTAATTGGAGCAGATACCATATCGTAATGATTAAATGAGCAGAAAAATAGCGCAGTGAACAGCTGTGTCCAGCCCCAAAGAAAAAAATTCTGAAGAGGTGTCTGATTTGCTAATCTAATCCAGGACATTCTCAAAGTAAACAGACTTCTTGGCAATAAAGCTGTTATGTATTTAAGTAATGTTCTGTGCATGCTGAAACTCCTAATGTTCTGCATTTTCAAACTCCAGTCAAATTAATTAGGCTTTGCCAGCAGCTTCCTGCACGCTGCACGTCAACATGTCTGAGACTGTTCAGACAGCAGCAGATGGAGAAAATGTCAGATGTCCATTCTGAGGTTTTCAATCAACTCGAAAGACTGTTCACCGGGCAAATATTAACCTTTAATACTCAATCATACTCTGGATGTGCAGGGTCAGCCAGTCTCTCTTGAGCAACTGGGGATTAAGGTCCTTGCTCAATGGCCCAACAGTGAAATCACCTGCTGACTCTGGAATCTGAACCGGTGACCTTCTGATCACATACACCGCCCCTGCTAATATAGAGACACAGAGAGCCTGAAACCAAACAAGCCTGCAGGTAGGCAGGCTAAGCCAAAAGGCTGCTCAGATGATGTCATACCTTTGATCTTTGAATCAGCTAAAATTCTAAATCTGAATACACCAAAATATTATTTTACTATGCACAGTCTCAAAGTCAGAGCATAGGGCTCAGTTTGGGGGACATATCACCAGCCCTGTGTCAATGATTGCCCCTATTGTCGCCAAGCTGGCCTCGATTGAACGAATCATGCAATTAAGCATAAGTGGGGCACTCTAGGAGCTTTTTGGGGCCAGGTGAGCACTCAGAGAAGCAGAATTGTCCCCATAGGAAGACCAGCGCTATGCAATCTGCTGTATGAGTCTCTGACACCTCTTTTGGTGCTTGGCAATTAAAGGGGCCTCTTCTTTGGGCTCTGACCAGCCTTTTGATCTCCATCCTACAACCTATCACACCAACAAGAATTTCATCAGGGGTGCGAACATTTTGTCGGTTGCTTTGGAAAGACGGATGTCAAAACCGAGATGGCTATGCGTGTCTGGTGGTGTGGCTCAGTGGGATATAATGCTGCACCTGTAAGTGGGAGGTCACTGGTTCAAATCCCAGCGTAGGCAGAGTGCTTTCACTGTTAAGCCCTTGAGCAAGGCCCTTAGTCCTCAACTACTCCAGGGAGTGGCTAACCCTGCCCTCTCAAAACAAGTGTCATGTATAAAAAAGCAACTGTTAAATAAATAAAACGTAATAGCATGAGCGGCACATAAGGAAACTGAAGGTCCTAGGCCACATATACAGCAACGAGCGGCAGATTTCATTAACGCTGAAAAGCTTGTACAGGTGTCTCAAGTGCTAAGCGACCTCATAATCTTACCAAATGGATGTTTCATAAAAGCCAAGTACCTTTCATTTAACTGGTGTTTCATTTAACAGCACTTTATGATCTATGACAGTTGACTACTCATTTGTGTGCATAAACTACAATCCTGCCGATTTGCCCGCCGAGGGTCATACATGTTATGGCACTCTTTGACTGGGGCTCTTGATTGCTCCTGTAATCTTCCCTTCAGACCTGCACGTGTTATAAACAGGAAGCATGAAGGGCATGATTGGTAAACCTATAAGCAGTTCATTTAATTCTAACAGAGGTAGAGACTGGGGATTAGTGTTCTCAGGTCGCATAGTGGCTGTCTCATGTGTAGCTGCGTGTGAAGCCTTAAGTAGGAGTGAGTTGCATGTTGCATGTACACGGTCGCTGTGGGAGACCCGACGCACTGACCGCTCGGCCGCACTGTTCCCCAGGAAGGTGCCAAACTGCGAGGCATAAGCATGCTCGAAGAGCAGCACCAGGAAGTGCTCGTTGAACTGGAAGGAGCAGGGGAACTGGTGCAGTATCTGCCAGACGCAGTCCAGGAAGAGGAGGAAGACGGGGGCTTCCCAACGTGGCTTGCTGTTGGAGAATGCAGACTGGGCACAGCGCTGTTGGAAGGGATGGCCAGCCTGCGGGACGGGACAGAGGAATGACAGAAGGATGGAAGATAGGGACAGAGGAGGCACAGGAGGGCAGGAACATAACTTGATTGGTCTAGGTTAGGGGCCCAGTATTATATGCTTTCATGGGGCTGAAAATCTCTAGGCACCCCTGCTCCCAAATAACAATCATCAATTAATTAGGTGTGTAACATTAGGGGTGTAACACAAAATTCACAGTTCGGTAGTAACCCTGACTCTGGGATCACAGTTCAGTGCAATTTCAGTACACTAGGGAAGCAGAATGTGTTAATAATAAGTTTAAAACAATTAGGAACAGTTGTAAACCAAACAGTACAAGTACATCTGACAGCTTATTTGCAAACGATAAAATATGGAAAATTAAAGTCCAAAAAATAAGACTGCATTATAACAATCATAATGCACTAAATCTCATGTTGTCTCCTATCGATTATGATAGTGCGTCTGTAATGATGGTGCAGAGGCTGTTTCTGCCTTGCTGCACTCGTACACACATTCAGATGATTATCTCAAATGCGTTAGCATGTTGGATGTGTTTCCAGCAACATATCCGAGTTCAGTATAACAGAGCTGACAGTCTTACCCTTTTAACTACTCTGTCTCTGCTGTAATCTATAGGTAATTTATTGGAAAACCAGAAGGTGGGAGGATATCGAGCACTAGCCGTGACCAAATGCTGAATATTTTTTCTGTGTCAAACATCTACTTGTGAATTTAGCTTCTGCCTGTGTCAAGAAATGTATTCATTCATTTCACGTTGCGCTCCGAACCAAAAACAATGTAACAGAACAGCACATGAATACATGTATCACTGCAGCCCTAGTCAACACATGCCTTAACTGGTGATTTTTTAGACAGCTACACTTTTATAGATTAACATATGAGACTGCCAGACTGGTATCATGGGCGTTTTTGACCTGAGCCTATGCTATTCAGTGCTGCCTTTAAATTGGCTGACTGGTATAACCGGTGTTTTCATGAGCAGGGCTTAATCCCCACCACATACCTGTAGCCACTCCCTCTCCACCAGAGCCTGGAAGCCCCTCATGGTCCTGCATCCCGGGTCTAGGATGATCTGGGCCAGCGACGTCACTTGGAGTGTGGAGTCGGTACCCTCGGTGCCGTGGACCAGCACAGAGGCGCCCTCCCTGGGCGGAGACAGAATCAGAAGATATCCAACATGATGAAAGACCTTCAACCAGAAAGCATATTCACAGCTTACTCCCAGTAATTTGTATGAGGTTAACCCAGGGGGGCAAGTGACCAGCAAACTCTCCTCCTCCTAAAAACTTCAAGTTTTTCATTTCCTCTCCTCCTCCATCTCCTGGCTCCTCTCCATGTAGACACATGTCTATATAAGCCTAACTACATCCATCTGTGGTTGTGCTCAGTGTTACTCTTGTCACTGGTAGGAAGGACATGGGTCCAACAGATAAAGGACACCGCGGGGGAACTCTGAGGGGGCTCCTCACCGGTCGATGCACTGTGCCGCCAGGCAGGCCGTAGTGAGGATCTCCTTGACGTGGGTTTGCCAGTTGGAGGCTTCCAGCTTGCTCAGCCAGCGGTCCATGTTCTGGCTCTGGTCATTACAGGCCTCCACCAGCTTGATCAGGCTCTCTTGGAGGATGTTAGACCTGTGTGCCAAAGAGGCTCAAGTTAAAGTGAGGAGACTTTGAAGGACATCACATCACTGTCTGGAGAGTCAAAGTGAAATCCTCAGATCAGTTTGATGCAACTGTGAACCCACCCCATCCAAGGCATATCACAGCCTTGTACCCTATGCTGTCTGGGACAGACTCGGGAGTGGTTCTGGGGGGGCAATGCCCCCGTGGCAACATGCATGTCCCCCCTCCCCATGACCCCCCTAAATATGTATTCTACTTGGGTCTGAAATAAATGTATTATACATATATATATATATATATATATACATACACATGTATATATGTGGGCAAAAATGTTGTCAGGCTTGGACAGATTAATGGATAAATGTTATCCGTAAAGCACTTTTTAGGTGTGCCCTCTGCTGAGTGAGGAGGTCTGTCCAAGAAAGTTCAGAAAAATACAACACTGATAGCAAAAGCCATATTAAACACCAACAAAATAATAAACAATAATAAACAGCAGTGAGTGGTGCATAGCTCAGAGAGCGGAGCCAGTGCCCAGGTGGTTGGGCATTGGAATCCCACGGCTGCCAGAACAATCACATCAGCACTGAGCTCTCGAGAAAGGCCCTCAAACCCCTACTGCTCTCTGACACAAAGCTTTACTCACCTGTACTTCGCTTTGGGCAAAAGCATCTGCTAAATAAAGTGAAGTGAAATTGACTGTATACAGTTAAACTTTCAGCAGGGAGATACTGCTTTCATCGCACCAAGCAGCCTCACCCAGATCCAGCTCTTTGACCTTATCAATCTTCTGATGGTACTTTTAGTTTACGAATATGCTTTTTAACCGAAAAATGCATAAAACCGATACCCATGAAGTAGATCAGCTTCCTGATGTGAAATGAAACGGCGCTTTGATGCAGGGACGAGCACCGTGGGACAGGAGGGAGGGGCATACCGCTCAATGGCCTTGTGAATGCGCCTCCATTGTGGGTAGTTAGCTTCCTGCTCAAAGCCGCCCCCCCGCGCCTTGGCCTGCTGCGCCACGCCGATGGTGCGCGTATCAATGATGTAGCCGCGCTTGCCAGCCCGCAGCGTGGCGTTGATCAGCTTCTCATCCTCCTTGCAGCGCCGCCCGTTCGTGCCAGTAAGGGGCTGGGCCGCTCGCATCATCACCTGGGGACAGCGGCAGAGAAAGGGGATGGGCCTGCGCTTCTGATGGCATCTGAAATCGCTTGGGAGCAAAGTACTCTATAGCAAACATGCTAAAGTGTGACGTGGTGTGTCTCAGCAGGCTTAGCCTCTGTGCTTGTGATAGGAAGGTCACTAGTTTGAGGCTCAGAAGAATAGTTACATGTCAGTGGGCCCTTGAGCAAGGCCCTTAACCCCCAACTACATGGGTGCCACACATTGGCTGACCCTTTGCTGTGACCCCGAAGCTTGCTTTGATCTGTATATCTGTCTGTGTCTCATGGAGGGCAAGATGGGGTAGGCAAAAAGAATGTTTCCCCACAGAGATTAATAAAGCAGAACTATCATAAACCACACTTCAGTGAATCAGATAGTGATCCAATAGCAAACAAGCTTCAGAGCACCCATGCTGACCCCTGTCCACCATCAAAAGCGCTCACAATGAGCACAGAATTGGATCATGAAGCAATGGAAGGTCGCCTGGTCCAACGAATCCCACATACGTCATGTGGACGGCGGGGTATGAATCGAGCATCTATGGAATACATTAGACCAACGAGTGTGATCCGGGGCGGCACAGCCCCACACGCAGCAGAGCTCCATGCACAATGTGTTGTGAAACATTACGCTCATGAACATCATCAAAATTATCTACCATTTGTGCCACAGTCGCCCTTCCGTTGGTTTGGGGTTTTTCCCTCCTCGAACCATCCTCAGTAGGTACTCACCACGGCTGACCATGAGCACCGCACACGCCTTGCGGTTTCAGAGACGATCTGACCCAGTTATCTGGCCATAATGATTTAACACACAGTCACCCAGATCTTTATCCCTGCCCATTTCCTTTGCATTCAACATGTTGGCTACAAGTACTGAATGTAGGCGTACCATCTAATATATCTAGGACCTTGATACACACTGCTTTTATGAGCTAGTCAACATTATTCACTTCACATGGGGGCGGTCATTATGTTTTGGCTCATCAGTGTATATACACACAGTGTGGCTCTAAAGTAGCCTTACGTTTAGCTAACAGCGTATGATTTTGGCATGAGGGTCACATGTTCATGCTGTGACTAATATTTTATTTAATTTTCTATTTTTCAGATCTCTAAAACATTGTTACAATTCATATGACCATTGTTTCACTCTTTAATAAAGATATTCAGTAAATAAAGATGGTTCCTCTGTAAACGTACTATTAAGGCACCTGTGTGTGTGTGCGTGCGCAGGTTTTGGTCAGTAATCACCACTAACAGTATTAACTTGTTGTACATGGCTTGCAATCTGCTTGTCTGAACAAACATCTGGTATATAAAGTTAATCAAACAAGGCCCCCACTTCCCGTAAACTCTACTCAAATAAAGGAGTAATTAGGATCAGCAGATTAAGTGCTTCGGTAAACAGCCTGGGCTTGACTGAAACAAGGCCACCCTGCTGGAGGCATCCACACAGCCGCCCTCATGGCAAGTCAAACAACAGCGGGAACCACCTACAACCCAGAATCACACAAAAAAAACTGATAAAAGTTTAAACCTGAAAAGACAATCTGTCTGGGCCTGACTACAGATCTGGCAGCATGTAAAATGCCCCCAAGGAGATGCTCTGAATCCTACCAACCCCCTGGGCTGTATTTTTTGTAAACAGAGTGGGGCCACAGATGAAGCATGTTGATTAGGCCAGAACAGCAATGTGACGGCATCCTTTATCAAGACAGACAATTGCCAAATGAGTGCTGCACCACTCCCACCACAGTGCTTCAACAGTAGGGCGCTTGCTGACACCGCCCCGCCCTATTTCCAGAAGGATTTCAGTGCAGTTCATGCAGATCATTTAAACTTTACAAAGAAGCGCTGATCGGGCTGAAGGACCATCTGCAGAAAGCCAGAAGATGCTTCTAATCTCGTAGATAATGCCCAGGATCAATGAATGACACAAATTAAATATCTCATTCCCAAAAAAATAGCTAACCAACCCACAACTGCTGACTTATTCCTTTTCCAGGGGCTCCAGTCATTCAGCCTCCTTCAGACTGAGGTTCACCAGGCCCTGCTACAGCATAAGAGACCGAAGAAACAGCCTCATATACATAACAATAACTTACATCACAGCTACAGGTCCCTGCAGTGGCACTGTGAATGTGTCTATTTACCTACCTGCCTGCCTTACGAGTTAAAAATACATTTAAAATATAAATGAGTAGGTGAGGGGAGAGCAGGCCGGCAGACGGAGGGAGAGTGGCTGCCCTCGAGAAAAAGAGAAAATGAACAGCAAACAGGAAAATGGCAGAATAGAGAGGAGGGGGAGAAGTGGGTACAGCGGAGATTGATGGCCTCATTTATGATGCGTACGCCGAGTGAAGTCAATAAACAGGAAGTGTGCGGAGGATCCCGGTCGACTCACAGACGGCTGACTCGTTCCCATCCCGAGTGGAAGATAAGGACGGGAGGAGGGCCGGGAATGGAAGCAGGGTGATGAACAAATAAAAATGCAAGATTCTTGAAACATGAGGGGCAGACAGACCCTGTGGTCCAGCCCCACCGGGCACTGCGACAGTGACGCACCCTGTTGTCATCTTTAAACTTGCCGGTGATGTCATTCACATGCATGCCCCTGGGGGGTGCTGTGCCCGGCAGACATCCCGCACAGCCTGTAGCGCCCCCACCGCACATGCCCAGCCAGATTCATTGCTGACTCAATACTGAGTCAATGTTCCAGAAATACATTTTGGAAAAACATGCTAAATCTCTCACTAGTAATTGCGAGGGGCTGTGTGAAAGGGCAGGGAGCCAGTAACCTGGCAGCCTGAAGCATCATCCTCACCTCCTCCTTTAAGGTATGCCCCTTCCTCTCTGAGAGTGTGCCATGTTACGTTTCGGGAGCTACACACACACACAAGCAGCGAGACCTTTTGCTCCGGTGGAGAAAGCTTGATTTGCAAGGCTTTCTTTAGTCCGAACCCATCTCACGCTCTCACCCCAAAACTGGTGTTTAAATATGGCCAGCCTGCAGTCTGGCCTCCAGCACAGGATTCCGTTCACTGGCTTCAAAAGAGGCTCTTTTACAGTGGGAATCTCAAAGCAAAGACATTCAAATGAACTAAGACCCCATAAGGCTGATTCTTACATTGCAAAAATTTCCCTCTCATCCATAATCCTTATAAACAATTCAGCAAAGCCTCGATCTAAAAGAGACCCATTTCATCCATATCCATCTCAGACAGAGCATTCTCCAGCCCCCAGACCCTGCCCAGAGATCCAGCCTTCGCTCATGGACCAGCAGAGGAGGCAGCTCTGGTTCTGGAGCAGCACAAGCTATTACTCGGATACGAAACAATAGTAGTCATGGCAACAGCCTGGGTTAACCTCATAAAGGAGCTGAAGCTTGGGGGGTGGGATGACCACAACATCAAACAAAAGGGGGGCTGGGGGTGGATAATAAGTAACTCCCTTTTCTTTACATCCTTCCATGAATAAAGGGCCCTTTTGCCAGTGGCAGTATGAGTATACAGGACATTTCCTGGCGTTAAAAAAAGATAAATAAAAATAGGAAAACCACCCATTTATATGAACTCAAAGAAATGGGTAGAGTTACTTATAACAAGTTCATTTTCTTTTCAGTTCTGCAAAGATTATGTTGGCTATTTAATTGGTATATATCCTGTTTTAAAGTAAGCACAAAAAAGAAAGAACTTATGAATAACCAGTATGCTTCAAAATAAGACATACTATATACATCATACAAAAGAGGAAATATGCAATACAGAGACAGCAAGATTCAAAAGTTATTGTTATTGTGAATAAAACATTTAATACCTAGATAGATTACTGACTGGCTTTCTGTTATGTTGGACCAAACATACAGCACACTGGGTGCTTGTATCACTCCGGAACAATGATTAAAAGACAATCTCTGAGCACAGTTTGTGCTGGACCGTTCTTAAAATGCAGATTTCAGTTCACAACCAGGTGCCGTGCTGTCGGAGCATGCCGAGCGCCCACGGGGTGCAGACGGGGCACCCTCTGCTCACCATGCTGTTCTTCTTATGGTAGTAGCTGAGAACTGGGAAACGACCTCCGTGCCTGAAGGTGGCGACCTTGCACAGAGTGTCGTCATCCACGGCTTTGGGCACCATCACCAGTGCGGGGTACGTTGGGCAGATGGAGAAATCCTTGTTCACACTGCTCAGCCTCCACTCATCAGTCTGAATGGGAACACATTTAACACCATTTTAATTCACTATCTGACAAATGACTAGACATAAACAAATGCCATTAAGAGCCGGTTTCTCAGACACCTGCAAATGTTACTAAGCAAGACTTCACTGCATTACACTGCGGGCCAGGAAAAAATATCAATATCCCATCACACTAGAAAAGGCAACAGAAACAACATCTGTACCATGGACTCGATGCCTTTGAAAAACTCCTCAGGAAGAAAGTGGTTCCATCCATCCTCGATGACCTCGAACATTGGCCGATAGAAAAACGGGTACATCAAGGTAATGGAGTCCAGTGTGGACAAGGCCTGTGGACAGAGAAGGAGTGGTGACTGAGCTTGTAGGGCCTAGGAAAAGGACAGAATCAGCTGCTTGCAAAGGGTCTCATCACCTCAATGGAGCTGGCGATATTCAGGCACTCCTCCATCCCTGGGATATCCAGCTGGATGATCCTCAGGTCTTTACACTTGACCACAATGGTCCCCAGTGAACCCACAAACCTACGGTGGAGATGAATAATGGAACTGTGATGCATGGATATGAAAGGGGGGGCACTCTGGAGCCACACAGAAGACAAGTTAGCATACGTTAAGCAGAGATAAACACTAGTTGAACAGCTAATTTTTCTGATTCTGCTCCAAAATGGCTACAGAGTGACCACAGCAATGTTACATTCTCATTAAACTAAAAATATGCTCAATGCATCATTTTCCTTTATTTATCTGCACACTTCTTGGTGTGAATGACTGTTTTATCAAGTCTCTGCCAAGATTTTAACCAAGGCTTTAGGCCCATCAATGTTACCATAGACACCAATAGGTTCAAACAAACCATGAAGTGATTATAATCTGAGTAAACAGTTATTTTGAATTTAAAGAGTCCAGCATGGGCCGACAGAAGACTTGCATTTTTTCCCCTTTATTTATTTAATTGCTTTTTGCAAAATTTGGAAATCTTGGGATCCTTAACTGGGACAAAAAATTGTCAATAAGGCCAAATTACTAATTGTTTCACTGTATAAAAATGTAATACAATTCCCAGATTCAAAGTCAATAATAAATATTTTATTCCAAAACAACCAAATGGACTTCATAAAAAACAAGCACTGAACAGTGCACCCTGAACATTGCGGCTGAACCCAGTCCAGTTTAAACATGTAAATCCAAAACTGGAAAAACCAGGCAACGTCCCCATTCAAAAGACACTGCCCCAAAGTCTAGGAAAGGAGCAGAAGGCAATGCCAGGAATAGTGATGGTGTTTTTAGCATCTCACTGTACAGAAATCATTGGCAAACAGTAGCTCTGACCTCTTCTCAATAGAGTCAATGTTGGAATGAAGGAGCCATAGCTCCTCTGTGCTGTCCTGCCGGGAGGAGAGGATAAGGTGGTGCCCTGTCAGGCACAGGGTCCCCTCCACTGTGGGCATGAAGGGTCGGTGCAGGACCACCCCGTCCACGCGGGGCGTCTTTATTAGCTCTGCAAACTCCATCTTTCCAAAGACGCCTGGACTGCTAACCGAAAGAGGATCATTCTTTACAAGTTGCACAACAATCTCAGTTTCGTACCACGGACACGAATCTCATACTCGCCGATATGATTCCTCTTTACAAAATTGTTTCTCAAGTGCAATGTCATCATACTAAATTAATGCATTTTTAAAATAAATGATTACTTAAGAATACATTTCAAACAATAAACCGGAAATGTCCTGCCAAGCTGACAGGATATGGCCATGATATATACTAACGCTGTACATGTAATAGTAAGCGGTCTATAAGTTACAGCAGCTAAAATTAAACAGCATCTGCATATATATATATGACATATATTTGCAAACATTTATAAAGAGTAAGAAGGCAAGGTCTTTAAAGCCACATTTTAACCCAAACATACAGCTACACCCGCTACCTGCCTTTACAGCTTTGTCTTTGTAACTAAAACTGGCTGCTGTCATGACAGTCAGAGGACTTCCCACAGAATGTAACACAACGTAGGAACCTAGCAAAACATAAGTAATACGCCTCACTACATTTGTTATCTGTGCAACAAACTAAATGTGTGGTAAATACGCCGAAGCATACCTTACACCGAGCCCGCTAGGCTGCTCCAGACGGATAGGAAACGCAAACCGGAAGTGGTTTGTCCATAACGAAAATCACACCGGTAGGAAAACGCAGAACCGAGAGACTTTGGTTCCGAAATTTTCAGGGTCGAAGCGGCACTCAGCTTTCTTCATTTTCATGATATAACAGCTGGTGAAACCCGGCGCTTCGCTATCTCACAGTCCTGTCGGCTCGACTCTGCGCCTTTGTTCTCTGACGCACACTTCTCTGAGACTTCTCGCTAGACACAGAAGTCTCATTTTATATCATGGACATATAACGGATTAATTACATGGCGTAAATTTTTAGCACTAATCTTAGAAGCCTTACCGAATAAATAAAGTGGGATGCCAACTCTCACGCACCTGGCTTGACACTCACGCTTCCAGACTCTCCCGCTCACACAAGACAGAAATCTTAGACGAAATCTTATGGCTAATCTATATTATTACATTATAAACCTCAAATTAACTACATCAAAAGCAGTGGGGTAGTTTTCAAACCCTACAGACTATTTTCAAGGTAATCCTGCTGAAAAAGTGACCAGCATACCAGCACCAAAACATGTTGGTATTGCCATGACCACGATCGGCATAATGCATGCTGTTCATGCTAGCAATATCAGCATATGGTGTTTTGGTGCTGGTATGCTGGTCATTTTTTCAGCAGGGACGAAGCATACATGTTACATACATGTAAATGTGTGTGCAGATGTGTCTCAAAAAATCTCATGCCAGCCAGCTGACTGAAGCTGCCAACCCAGTAAATAAATCAATACATAAGTTACTAGATATCAAACATAAAACTTTATACAGTGATCCCTCGTCTATTGCGGGGGTTGCGTTCCAGAACCCCCCGCGAAAGGTGAAAATCCGCGAAGTAAAAACCATATGTTTATATGGTTATTT
>JAAGVU020000039.1:14717809-14727826 GCA_011763525.2 Mormyrus iriodes
TCTGAAGGCGAAAGGGGGTCAAACACCGTATTAGTATGGTGTTCCTAATAATCCTTTAGGTGAGTGTATATTGAATTTTTAATTCTGAGCAAATGTACATTTACTACCCAGATAAATGGCTTTAAACATTTCTTTTCACTGCCTAAGACTTTTGCACAGTACTGTATATGAATCATGTAATGTAAAGCATGACATATTGATGTCAGAAGTATTACTAGACAAAGTCCCAAGGGGAGAGACCTGAGATCTCTGAAGTAAAAGAGAGCTGAATTCTCTGAGGAATTGCTTCAGTGGGAAAAAGGCAGTTAACCTACTAAACTGTGAATACATTTCTCAGACAGTGTGCATTCATGATGCTTGTGTCATTGTCCCACAGGGAATATGGCAATTTCTGTCTCCACCCAGCTCTGAAGTCACAAGAGAAGTCAACAGCTCCACACCTAACAGGAAACTAACAGGTGTGGTTCCAATTAAGCATTTTTCAGCAAAGGCTAACACTATGACTCCTGCAATAACTCAGTACGTATTTTTTATTCAATTATCTTGCTTGCATGCCAGCATTGTAGCTACGGGAGATTTCGGTCATACCTATGTGTTGGTTGAACTCTAAACAACCAATGGTCTTTCCCAGATGAAAGGGGAAAACACTTGACTGCTGGTAGTGGTCCATCCATGAAGCCTTGCTGGGATTTCCCACATGTGCTCCTGGGTAACTCTGACCCCGCACTGCTTCCTGTCCTTCCATCATGGAATCAAAAGCCTAAGTCAAACAAGCCAAGAACAATCACTGTAAAGTTTTGCTTTTGAATCTCTAAGAGGTTTCAAATGCCATGGAAACACTGCGTCACCTTAGATACATAAATCTTGTCAAAGAAATATGCACCCTGGGCAAGATTGGTTCTCCTTTTTATAACAACAAACGGAGGTCCACCCAAATAAGTGTAGGTAACATGGAATCAGAAAAATACACTCTAGACCAATGATGACAGTCACCAGAACAAACAATCCAAAAATGACCTGCTACTGCCTTAAGGACTGCAAAATTAAACTATGCCAAAAGAATGGACCAGTGATTTAAATGGAACTTACAAAAAAGTAACAGGGTACAGAAGTTTGCCTGTGCATCCCTCTGATGATGATGCTGACCTTTTCTATGCAGGCTTTGGGGAGCCAGAGGTCCCTTCTTCCACATCCCCATCTTACATCCAACCCTCATCAGTGGTGAATACCATCTTCAGGAAAGGCCAGAAGAAAAAAGTCTCCCTGTGAAGCTTGCCTTGGGTGCCACATGGGCATCAACCGCTGGTGATTTCCTCAGGCAGTTTAGGAAGTTCTGAATGTGCAAGCCTCTCCTAGATTTTAGACATCCATCTTGGAAAGCATCTCCCACATTACATTCCGGTATGGTAGTACCTACTGTGGTGGAAAAACAGCCAAAGGCAGGATATGAAAGTAGCAAAGTTATTTTATTTTAGGTTACTTAATACATCAAACAAGCCGGGGCACAGAGTCTACATACTACAAGTGCCCAAAATTATTTTTTTGTGCAGCTCCTTTATACTCCTGCTTCATGTTTGTCATTCTGTGCGATAAGAAAGGTTATGCCATAGTTACTGTCTTTTCAGAACCGGCCAGAACCAGCTCTGTGATTGTTACTGTGACCTTGCAGCTGGACAAATCCCCCTTTCCACACAGACAGATAATAGTGTGTAACACAATCTTTCGTACCTTGTGATCATAAATATTTTCTAAGTAAGCATAATCCTTTCGATTATGTCTAAATGTATAATTTCCACTAAATTACAGTCAGAAAAAAAAGTTAAGAATCAAGCGCATTATTTCTAAGACATACAAGCCTCCTGGACTCTATCTACACCCAACGCACCACCTCACACCCAGTGCACGACCTGATCCATCTGCCTCCCTTTGGCAGACAATTTAGATCCTTGCTAATCAAAACCTCCTGTTTCAAGAACAACCTATTTCCCATGGTTATCAGGAGTGTACTGCACCTCTACATCTGCCTTTGCAAAGTCACCTCACCGCATCTAATTAGTGTCTTTTAAAAATCACCCCCACCCCCAAGCACATTCTCTTATCCATTGATTCCTACTTATTCATACATGTATGTCCTCTCAATGTATGTCGTCATCCTAGGTATGAGCATATAGTAGAATCACATGCATTTCTATTCTATTCTATTCTATTCTATTCTATTCTGCTGATGACAGGCTATTTTTGAGGATGGAGCTGGATCTGGAAATTATGACTTGAAAGAATAATAATTTAATTACTTAGCTAATGTATTCACAGTGATAAAAACTAGGGGGAAATTCTTCCTAAATGAGGCTGGACTACATCCCGCTGTAAGCTTCTGTCTATCAAAAAATAGCTGCCATTTAAACACGATGCCTCACAGTCATTCTTCCAACGGCTTTGCCAAACGTTTGTCGTTTTACAATAACTGAATGAATTAGCTCAAGTGAGACATAAACCTCAGAAACATAAGGACACCACAGTTAAAGGACTAATCTGAAGGAAATAAAAAAATTGAACACAAGCTTTTTTTTTTTTACTAGATTGACTTGACTGATTTAGTTATCAAGAGCGATGCAATTTACGATATTCTTACAAAACATTACAAAATATATTGAAGAATTTTTGTATTATAATTCCTCTTATTGGTTTATTCAAATTGTTTCATGTTTGATGGATGCAGTATTTTCCTCTGCTCATGTCATTAGTAAAGTATAAAGTGGAAGGACAGGTTACGGAGGGGGGTGGCACGCTGGCCTCATACCTCTGGGACCAGGGTTTGAGTCTCCACTATGTCTCCATGTGTCTCCATCCTGAAAAACAGGGAGCAGCTCTGAGCATTGTAAATTCATAGCATATAAGCATTTACAAAAACGAGTAGGTGTGCCATTGTTGTAGCCAAAATTTGCTCTCAGGGATTATTTACCTGAATAGCTTGATTGTGAGCAGCGCTGAAGCACAGATAGGACAGTTAGGGCGTCAAAACCTAGAGTCCTCTTTAACACAAATACAAAAAAAACAGGTGAAGTCCTTCAACCACTAAGCATTAAACAGTTCTTTTTTATTATTAGATCAAGGTCATCTCCTAGCTACCATACAGATGATGTTCCTCCAGAACATGCTATCTTCTGTCTGGTCTCTGTAAACACACACGGTAAACATAACTAGTGACCATGTGCAGTGCTCTTTGCAATAAGCTCAGTATGCTGCATTTTTTTTATCCCCTTACTACCCGTGTTGATACTATAGATCACAGAATCAACATCACTAAAGAAGTGTCTGTTTATGTATGGTGCAGTATGGACTGTCTTCAGGAAATTCTTATTTTAAGTATCCTTCAGCTGGACCATATGGGATGCTGGTCTTTCAGATGCCATCAGAGGTTTTGCAGGAAATATACGATTGCAGAGAATTCACTTGTGGCTGATACCTTTTGAAAATTGCTGCGTCCGTCGTCCACTTCCTGCTCAGTGCTCCTGCGGGGGCAGTTCACGCTTATCATCGCAGTTTATGGTGCTCAGAGATAAAACTCATCATGGGAAAGTGGCCGTTCAGCCGACCCGTTTGCAAGGCATCGCTCATCGTTATTGCCTGCCTGGCCTCCTCATGTTACCAATCAGGTCTGGGAGAATCATCGGGGATTTAAATTTCACTGTGTTACATTCCTTAAAAAAAATATGAGAAAGATGTCTGCTCATTTTCTTATTGGTGATGACAATAAAGAGGGAATGTTGCATAATAGGCCATGGACTCCCCTGAGGTGTTTTGGTCGTTCCTTCCATTATCCTCCGGCTTTTTCCACACTTGATTCACTGCAGTATAACACTAGCTAGTAGTCATTCTATGAGGCTGTTCTTGTTCAGCCTTAAAGTGCTCTAGGGTGACTGTGCAGGAAAAGGTATTGTAAAAAAAACGAGTTTGGCTGATTTGAACGAAACTGATGTGCAGCATGGTGGATCAGTGGTGGCTGTGATGGCCGGGGTGTGGCCGCATGTGAAGGAAACATGTATTTGGTTCCTACCTTAATTAGCCAGGTGAATACCTGTGATGGCTGTGGGGATAATGGAGATGGTGGCTGAACCTTTCTTGCATTAGTATCCTTTTTGTATGCTTGTAGAGAAGTTAATTAATTATTTCTTGGATTGATTTTTTTTCTTGTTTAGATATATTTAGGAATATTGTATGTTTGTTTTAGGGTCTGTCTGTTATGTATGTGTTAATTGATTTTCGGAGTTCTCCCCCCCATTGCTGTGAATGGTGCTGGCCACTGGTATATATTTGGCTGTTTTGTAAAGGTTTTTTTTTTCCCCCTTCTTGGCCTGGTGTAGGTGAGTGTGGTGGGATCTTGAGGCCTTAGCCCTGCTGCCCATTGTCCTCTGCTTTGTATAGAGGCCTAACAAGTTTTAAATATTTTTGTACTTTTGTTGATTTGTTGGTAATTGTTGCTTTTTCCTGATTGTTTTTTTTTATTGCTGTAACTTTACACTGGGTTTGTCTGGATCTTTATCCTTTTGTATTGTGATGAAGGCTTGCTTGAGTTTTTGTTTCAAGCTTTATTAAATTTTCCTTTGAACCCTCTCTGACTGAGTTTTGAGCCATACCCTCCCACAGACGGTAGCCCTAGTGTGGGTCCGTCACAGTGGCACTGTGGTCTTCCACCTCCTAGGTTATAGGTTTGAATCCCACCTCTATACTGTATGTGTAGTAATGCATGTTCTTCCTGTGTCATGTGGATTTCCTTTGGGTACTCTAGTTTCCCCGATCATCCAAAGACATGCATTTAGGTCTCTGCTTCGAAGTACAGCCTCTCCCCAGGTTACCATGGGGTTATGTTCTGATAAACTTATTGCAAGGCAAAAATGCATTTTAATACAGTACACCTAACCTATCAAACATCATAGCCTACCCTATCTTAAACATGCCTACAGTTTGGCAAACTCATTAACAAAAAGTCCTATTCTATAATAAAGTGGAGACCGTCTGTATATCACACCTGTAGGTTTTCCCCTGTGACCCTGACCAGGATCAACAGTTGATGGATAACAGAAATATATTTCATGTTTAAAAGTGCATAATGGTCCTTAATACATCTGGTAACACTTTAGATTAAGTGTACCTACAGAATGCATTCATTATGCATTCATAGAACATTCAGAGCACCTTCAAAATGCATTTATAATGCATTCATGGAAGATTCATAAGCAGTATGTAAGTGTCCCTTAAACATGTCTTAAAGCATTGCATCGTAAATCTTTAAATAAACAAGATATGACAACTGTACTATATATGAAAATAAGCAGTTTTTGAATATTTGTTTATTAATGTATGTTACAGCTGTCATGTCATGTTCATTGAAAGTATTACAAATGCAATGGTTTAAGACATCTTTAGGTAGACTTACATGCAGCTTATGAATGTTCTGTGAATGCATTATAAAGGCATTATGAAGGTGCACTTATTGGAAAGCATTACATGTGTCTTTCATAATAACTAACCTTCTCAACTCGTTAATGCATTAACTTGAGATTTCTCGGCTGTGTTTATTTTGCAATGTGACCATGAAACAGTTTCTGGTCAGATGGTGTATAGAAACATGATACGGGCGTGTGTGTGTGTGTGGGGAGGGGGGGAGGACTTTTCTGAGGTCATGAAATGGCCATGGGCGTGAGGTCTTCATCCAGATTACTTGGCGCATGATTAAAACAAAACACACAAAACACTGTCTGAAGACCATGAATCCTCTGCTCACTAAAATGACCTTCCACACTTAATCTAGGTTTAAGATTCAGGTTTGAGAGCATCATCATGCTCATCAGCTTTTATGAAATGCAGGCAAAGGATTGAAAAGGTAAAACTGGTGAGCATATATATTCTTCCACAAATATACTGTTCTCCAATAATGTATTGAAACACATGCACAAACGCACACACGGAACCGCTTTCTGCTTTAGAAGCAAAAATCTTCCTGTGAAACAGATGAGTTGCGGTCAAATCAGACAGTGAGGTCCTGACTCCAGCTGAATATGTAACATGCTTTTAAAAACTCAAAAATCAACACATTTGTAGCTCATCTTTAAAACAAAAATGATTCATCAGTATTTTTTCAAAATAATGACCAGTGATAAAATTGATTCAACAGCAAATATGTATATCTCATGTGTATGTCTTTGAAACAGAGGTTTTCATTGCAGGGTATTCTGTAGATTTAGGATGAATTTATATGTTAATTGATGCTGTGGATTGCGCAGCAGCCTCACACCTCCGGGAATGTTGATATCCTTCACTCTCCGTTGTGATTGTGCACCCTGGGATGGGTTGGCATTCTGTGCCCGCTGCATCACGCCCTGTACGTCCTCAGTTATACTCCAGGCTCACCACCGGCCAGAAATTACTGATAATTATAAACAATCCAAACGATTTGCCAGAAACAGTTACAACAATGCCAGCACGAATATGTTTATGAGTGAGCCGCCTTTGCTGAGAGAAACATCAGCATGCATCAGTGGCCTTATTTTATTTCTCATCTCCCAGTATTAAAGCTAAATTTTCAACAGTGTCAGGGGTTTAAAAACATTACATTTAAGTAGAACAGAGCTAGTTTATTTAATCCCATGGGTTTCTCTCCATGAGACACACAGACAGGAGAGAGCAAATTTGGGGGTCGCAACACAGCATAGGCCAATGTCTCTCTGCTGGCCCTGGGATTTGACCGAATAACCTTCTGATCGCAGGCATCCTAACCTGTGGAGCCAGTAAAAACAACTACATTCTAACTTCTAAGGCTAACAGTGCCTGAGTGAAACACTGCCATTTGTTTTCATCACTCTAGATCAAACCTTCTGGAGGCACAAACACACAGGAGATAGCAGCAGTTAACCCACCATTATAAATACATGCAAAGTTTCTGAGTTTTCTGAAATCCTGTTACAATCAGCTGCAGTGCTTAGACACCAAATGATCAGCAGGCATGGATGCCTTATTTTAGCTGAATGTTCAGTTAATTAATAAAAACACAACCTTATTTTTACAGTAAGGCTCCCCAGTCAACAGCTGGATTCAGTAACAAGATTATCACTATCCTTATACTTTTAGTTTATAGTTTTTCATAGTTACAAAAATATGGGTACTCTAAAATGTTTCAGCCTTATTTCTTCAATATTCTCTTCAGCAGAAAGCCATACCTACCAGCTAAGTAAATGTGTTTTACTAATCTGTTTTCCATTCGCGGGGCCCAGACCCTGCATATGACAAGCGGTATAGAACACGGATGAGGTGACGGGTAGTTCTCAATTAAATCAAAATAATCCGTGTTTACTTCAGCAGCGAGGACAGAAGGCGAAGCTTTGTTTGTCTTTCCACAAATTCTTGCTAGGGAGCGCAAAAATACATTTATTTGAACTAAATTCAGTCAATGACGACTAGATATTTGTTTTAAAAACAGAATAGGACTGCCTTGGTAAACTAAGTAATATATTTATCATAGGAAGTGATCTTAGAACAAACATTTCCCATAATTATGTTATCCCTGAACAGACTGACAAATTAAATAGTAGTAATTTCTGCTTTTTTATCATTTTCCCTACCTGACCTGACACGATTGTGCCGTAAGCAAACTGATAACATTTTGTGTATTAAGAGATCTCTCAACAGCGCCTATTCTTGCTTCCCACACACAAATTCATTACTCTTTTGAACAGGGTAGGTTTTTTGCTGAATTGTTGTTTCATAACAGCCTAGTTTAGGATTCGACTAGAGACACAAACACCTTACGGTGAAGCTGCTCTGATATTTGGAAATGCATCAGGTTTTAGATAAATAGTTCTATTTCTATTTATAACTGATCCTATTGTGCATACAGCAGCTTCTTCTGAAATACCAGCTCCTAGGTGATTATCAGAGTCAGGATCAGAAGCTGATCATGTTTTTGAAATATTAGCTCCTTTATAATTAGGCCTATGCCCCGCAAAACACATGTTTGAAATCGAGCTGCGCCAAAGGTCGGCCTTTGGACACAAGAGAAAAAGACTGTTTATCTGCTGTAAGTTTCAAATCTAGCGATGGAAAATGTATATACACATTCAGCCTCCACAGTTATCTGGTATGAAGATAATACTGTGGCTTTCCAGGATATCTATCATAGTTTGGCAATGTGGGAATTGAGAGCAGGTCCACCTAACGAACAAATGGCGGACTTCAAACATGACTTTGAAGTCACAACCTGTATAGATGCCCCACATGATACAGTACATACATGTTCCATATTCGTCTAGTTTAATATTCCCACTCCAGCCTCACGCAGGGTTTACGAAATGGACTCCGTTTGACTGAAATAACCATTCCTCCCTGCATGTGGCTTGAGACCCAGGCAAGCTGTGTATCATTTTTCGAAGGTAATTAGGTCTCCGGTACCGCCTGTATCCGAACGGTCTGCAGTTTTGGATACAGTTGCGGTTATAATCATGTGCACTAATCCCAGTAATCCCTCCCCAGTAGTGGGTGCACGTGCCGAACACTTAACCAGACACAGCGGTCGCCCTTACTTTTTTTTTTTTTCCTGGCGTCACTGTACATTGCCTAAAAAGACAAAATGTCCGGAAACATTCGTATCTATACTAAAACATTTGTTTTGAAGTTATAAGTGATGTGGTCAATGTTGGTAAATAAAATAATTCTATACATGAACTTTGGAATGGAGCCAGAGTTATCTTAATTATAATTTTAGACATATTGCATGACATTATCCACAGTAGCTGCACTTCGAAAACTGCAAAATTTTGAAAAAAACGTTTTTCGTTTTTAACTTCTTTCACTTTTTTAGTACAATTTCAGCTGACTTGTCGATTGGGAAATATAACAATTCAGAAAAATATATTCTAGAGGTTTCGCTGTCCTGGTCCGATATCAAAGAAAATGTTTAAATTCTCACCCTATGGGAAGTGTACTTATATTATGCACTTGCTGATTTGGCAATATAATCCTGGTTTAAATTCTTTGTTTTAAAAAAATCTTTTTATATGATATTTTATAGGTATTCCACCAAGAAATGTATTTATAGATATAACAACCGTGTCTGATCACGACGCTCAACCCACGGCTTATAAGTGCGGATCATTACATCACACTGCAGCAGTTGTGCCGTGCAATTTCAGATCATACTACAGGAAACGTCCAAATTAATTAAAATTACTGAACAGCAGCCCGATAAACCGTTAATGAAAAGGGATAGGTAGGCGGACAGATCGAACAGCAGCTATGGGATTATTTTCTGTTATTTTTTCAAGATACATATTGAAGTGTACTTCACATTATTCACACGATGCTACTGCTGTTCTGGCTACGTTATGTCCTGAAATAACGCATTTCTCCTTTGCAGACCAAAAAATTAAGCTCTTAATGTTATATGAATTGACAGAGTTAACAATAATAATTTTATGTAGATTAAACGAGAGGAAGTGCGATGTGGTAAGAGTAAGTGTGACTAAAATGTCAGAAATAGGAAAGGACAGTGGGAAGTCAAGAGACATTGGGTTTTTTGGTTGCTCATGAAGGAAAATATTTGACGAGGACATTAGTCATAGCAGAAGCAGCAGCCGACGTGCTTATAATTAAGATGTATTATAAAGATTTCGTTTTTGACTGTGGCTACAGCATTCCATCACATTATGTGCTCACCCTTTGATATTTTGAAGGAAACACTAGGTGGCAACAACGGAAAGTTTGAAGAGGGAACTACATTACGTATTTAGAAGGGGGGGTGTAATATTTTACAGCGTGTTTACACTGTCGACAAGGGACTGATGGATAGAAGCATGTGAAGTGCCGAGAAGAAAACATTCAAAGAAGCAAAATGCTTACGTTATATAAGCTATTTCATAAATGCTTGGTGCGTGACCAGACGCCAAGTCGCGTTTTTAACAGTTGGCTAGGGATGCCGTGATGCAGGAAGGTGCCTTGGATCTAGAGACTTAGCCTCCGTCAAGG
>JAAGVU020000039.1:14734199-14762201 GCA_011763525.2 Mormyrus iriodes
TTTCCTCCATCATCTGCACGAGGGGGGGTGGGGGGGAGTAAACAGAGAGGAGCACGCTCCCTCCATCATCCAGATTGGGAGGGAGCCTGCTGTGATCACACATTGGGGTGTCGCCAGGTTCCCCAAAGCGTGGGGGGCCTGAACAAGGGAGGAGGGTGGGGGGATCTGATGTTTGCATCTCTGTAGGCTTGTTAACAAGCCGCCAATTAAGGCAGATTAGCAAAGCCATCTACATCCATATGATTGTGTGGTTCTGCAGCATGTGGAGAAACGTTTCGTCTGGACAGCCGTATGCATCACTTTTGGCAGATGAAACACGCCTTTTACATGCCATACCCGTGCAATTCGCTTTCAGGTGAATCTGGTATTCTCAAAGTCTCTTTTTATATGTTAAAGTGCTTAATTCGGGAATTCATAAAGTCAGCTCATTTACCTGCGCCCACCATTTATTTCAAGGGTACAACTGTGAGACCCTCCTTGGGTTGCATTTCAATTCAACTTCATGTCCTTAGCTGCTCTGCTGCTGAAAATGAGGCTTCAGCACACACACGTGTGTATATGTATGTGTACGTACACACATTCCTGAAAAACACAGAAGCTGGTGCTGCAAACCACTCCCTGCTTGCCTTGCTGCCCATAGTTTCCTGCCTGTGATTGTTTGCTTGGGGGGGAGCGTGTGGTGCAGCGCAGAGGAGGCTGCGAACGCATTTCCGGCGACGGCGTGTGAGAAAACGCTGAACTGCTTGTTTCTGTGCAGCGTTGGCAGGTTCCGTGAGCGTCGCGCGTGTGTCGGTCCCATCCTGCAGAGGAGCCACGAGGAAATGGTGCCGGTACGAAACCACGTACAGCACAAACGTGGCAACTTGGCTGATAGCAGTAAACTCTCCCTACTAGCTCGCCGTCTGTATGTCCTTTCCTCCTTTTCCCCATCTTAACATGTATGAGTTCGCAATTTTGTTTTTCTTTCACATCGAGGTGGGGGTGGGTGAGTTTTCTCCTGGGAAGTGTTAGGAGTCACACAGATCTTCCCAGCACAGCATAACAGAAATATCTTAAAAATGGGAGCTAGTTGAGTCTGCTTTTCCTGATTCCCGGCACGAGTTGGTCAGTGATGGCCACCGACTGGAACCGTGAGCCGGGTTTGGACCGTGAGGCTCGAGAGGTAATAAAATGCTTTGGGTTCACGCTTGCATACCCTGTGACCCCCCCAGCTGCCGTCTGCCGACTCTCATGCACAGACCCTGCGGATGCACAGACTTGCCATCTGGGGCAGCGGGCCAACACATGACAAAGGTCTCCGGTTTAGGTCCTGCATGGGGCATTAAGCAAATCTGACCCAGCCCAGTTTACCCTCTCTACTGTATAACCTGACCTGATCCAGGTTACCCCCCATTGTATTACCTGACACGTTCCAGATAGACCCCCCGCTGTATAAATGGGTCAGCTGTTAAGCATAAATGGCACAGCCATGTGAGCTGGTGAATTTATGTTTGTGTTATGGGAGAAACCCCCCACCCCACCTCCTGCAGAAAGGGGGTGGCAATCGCAGCTTGTCTAACGTGTTTGAAATGTGACTCGGGGCGCGGGACACTTTGGCGGTGTGGAACAGTGCTGCAATAATGGTGTAAATGTGAGAATGTTTTCTGAGTGGCGGGGGGACGCGGGTGGGAATTCCTGAGTAGGCCTTCACATCGATGTGGACGTGAGCACAATCCTCCATTTGAAGAGAATGACTCAGCCAAAGAACTTTCTAGAAAAAATTGTGTGGCTTCATTACACCTTTGTGACTCATGTAACAGTGTGAACTCTATTTTAACTGGACAATATGAAATATCTTGATGCAGTTTTTGGGGGCTTCCATTTTAATATTTGTGGAGACAGAAGGCGTGGTGTTTAATGAGGCTTGATTTCGTACCATTCAGTTACTTACCCTGAATTAACATATTCAGCTGTGATTAAGATTTTTATATTCCAGGATAGAAACATGACCTAATCACCGCAACATGACCTGATAGCGACGAGTCTCTGCACCAATGACCTGTATATAAATCACGTTTTCCGTTTAAAAATGCTGCCACATATGGGTGATGCTAAAATGTCACCCCACACCCAAAGCGCCCCCCAGGAGACTCATACTCTAGGATTAGACTGTATGGCATAGTGTGTCAGGGACTGTAGGGAATTTTGGGAAATGTAGTTTATATGCAGTGTGCTTTCTGTTTGTTTACTTAATCCAATTCAAAGGTCGGCATTCATCATTTCTGTGAATGATAACGTTTATGTAAGGCGCAGAACCTTCCGGACCAACTGAGAGCTGGCACTTGCCACTCATTGCATGAGTTACAGCTTTCTGCTTCATTTCCGTGACCCCAGAGCAAGCTGTATAGCCACTGTCCCTGGGAGCCTCACTTTGGCAAGGTGTGATCGCAGGCTGTCTGATGTGCAAAGTGGGCAGGGAATCTGGGGGGGCCCAGGAGTGTGCGGGCACATCCACCCTTGCTCAACTTTCCACACGATGGGAAGCCTGAAGGCAGTCAGACACGCTCAGCACAGTGAGGATGTGCTGGCAGGCTAGGCCCAGGGGAGTGTGCCCTGTCATTGACACTCCTGATCTGCACATGCTGCCCCCTGCAAAATGGCCTCTTCACTGGAGTACCAGCACGGTCCCACAGTCACGGTTGAGCCTTCCGATCCGGTTCTCAGCTCGCCGTGACCTAAAGAGTACATCTTTGTGTTGATGGGCTGCATCATGCATCTGGAACTTTCCAGGCCGTTATTGGAGTCGTTCTTGCTTGGCTTCTCATCGTTGTCTTTTTGTTTGAGGAAGTTTCTGTTTTTCACCTTTTTAATACATTTTGCTTTTGATTATAGCCTAATATGGACACATCTTTGTAGCAAGGTTCAAGTGCTAGCCTGTCCCTTTCCCCATTTTGCCTTGAACGCTTACAATCCTGCAAACATTGAATGTGTTTTTTGGAAATGCGTTAAGATGCCATTGGATGTGGGAGGAAAACCCACAGATATTTTGGAAGGAATGTCTGGGCTTTTGATCTTTATATACGTTACTGTCCGTCTTTTCTGAGAAATGGTGAATCCACTTCAAGGCATGGCACTACTCTGTCCTTTTATGCATGGTGAGTAAAAGGACATTTTATACATGTTTTTCCATTACTGTATGATCTGAACCTTTGCTATTTTTTGATATCGGTGCTGTTTTGGCACTCGGTGACGAGAGGTTGTGTTTTCTCTCTGTGTTGTGAGCCAAACAAATTGCTAAATGTGCGCCGTCCCCAGCCATATTGTGTGTAACTAAATTTACATTAAGCCGTTTTGCTGCAATTTTTTTGGCAGTGCAACCCAAGATTAACGGGGCGTTTTTAATCACAGGGTCTTTGACAGGTTTAACATTTATCCACAAGCCGGCTGAACCCGCTGTCGAAATCCTACCAGAACCATGGCGGACAGCCCTGGAAATCCAAGACAAAGCAGCATTTTGGAGTCACTCTCGTGTGGTACCACAGTTAGTGGACATTCTCCAGGGGAACAGCTTGTACCGGTTTTTCCGCGCGGAGGAGTTGTTAAAGTGCCAGTCCACGAGCCAAGTGATTAGCAGCCCCCGTGAGCTTAATCAGATACCGTACGCTTCCTTTTGTGCCCTGGAGCTTGTGAGAATCTCATGATGATGGAATCGTACAAGCTGTGGGGAGTCCTGCCAGTCGGGCCACCCACTTGCGCAGTGCGTCTTGGCCACAAGCGTCGTTTAGCGGCTGGTCTCGCTACGTTTGGGTGCTTCACAGCTTCTGTGCAGTCGCGGGAGGTAGAGATGCTATCAGATACCATTACATGTGTGGCTACGCTAGCAGAGTGTGGTATTCTGGTCATGGTAACCCTCGGTTAAGTAGCCTCTAGAAGCTTCTCTTATGGGAAAGCTACAATCGTACATCTTAAATCACTATGAGCTTAAGCTCCAGACATTTACATTTTATTTATTTAACAAACACTTTTATCCAATACCCAGCAGTGAAATTACTCTGCTGACCCTGGAATTTGAACCGCCGACCTTTCCATCACAGGCATAGCATCCTAACCTTACTGAGCCTCGAACCACTCCAGACCCCATAGGAGGTGCGTATTCCGGGCAGCATACTGTCAGCTTCTGTTTTGGCTAACCTCCTGGAAATCTGGCTTTTCCTGCCTCACCCTATCTCCCGAGGTTCCTCCTTGTTACGGCTCTGCTAATCACCCATCTTTGGCAAGGTTTGCTGGACGTGTACGCACACCGTACACATGGAGACGTAGTGCCCCTGGGACCTTTTACCAGCCATTGAGGGACCTGCTTCTCCCAGCCAAGTGTCTCTGTAAACTCTATTTTTCTGGATCCTAGAGTAGGTGTCCTTAATGTTGTAGACAGACAGTCTGCCAGGACTATAGCATCGCTGATTAATGATGTCCTACACGGGTTCCTTGTTGCGCGAAATTGTGAGCGGCATGAGAGATGTTTGCTTTCCGCTCGCCACCCTTCTTCATCAGCCCGGAGGTGTGATGGTGTGCTTGGTGTCTGAGCCGCAGAGACTCACCAGATTCCCTTCGTGCTGAAGGACGGTGCAGCCTTGCCGACGTTGACCTACTTGTGCCAACGAGCCTGGCGGTGTACCTAAGGCCTACGGCACTCTCTGAATGCTGGCCTACAGTTCTTGTTCCCTTCTGGTGGCGTGACTTAAACTGTGCCACCCGCCTTGCATGTATGTCTCTGTGTGTCCCTGAGCGCTGTATCTCTGATTTAAGCAAGCTCTGCGCTAGGAACAGCACAGGGCGCCTCCCAAATGCAAGTGCTTTGATGTTGGGTCTGTCAAATGTATGTTTTTAGGTGTGATCCTTGAAGTTTCATATGTGATTGAACAACAAAAGGAGACTCAGTGCTCTGATAAAAGGGAGCTGATAGCAGACTCTGTGAGTTATTAAAAAAGGTGTTATAGAGGATGCTGATTTGATAAAAAAAAGATTATAGGAGACCCTGTGATGTAATAGATTGTGATAGGAGACTCATTGATATAACAAAATAGAGTAATAGAAGATTCAGTAATGTAATAAACACTGTAATAGGATTCTCAGTGATGTAATAATTGGACTGTGATTCGAGACTCAGTGATGTAATAATCAGACTGTGATAGGAGACTCAGTGATGTAATAATCAGACTGTGATAGAGCTTGTTGATTTGATAAAACAGGAGGCGATTGGATATAATAAAAGGGAGTGATAGGAGACTTGGTGATGTAATAAAATGGTGATGGGATACTCACATTTGGCATATGTGTTAAAACTGTAAAATATTCTCATGCTCATTTACACCCAGGTGTTATATCAGAAGGAGTACGGGGAATATGAAAATATATTGAAAACACTGTAATGTAGAAAATTTACATACTCCTTTAAGTTGTTACTTTAATTCATTAAGCTAGTAGTTGATGAATAATGTAACGGGCGAGACTCTTGTAAAGGATTAGCCATTGGGGAGTGTCATGGCACCGCAGTGATATGACGCAGATGTGTACGGGACGTTCCAGTATCCTGCCAGTGCCGTACATTGGCCCAGTGTGACGCTGGCCTTTCTGTTTCCCTGCCCGACAGGGACTGGCTATTGGGCCAGCCCTTTGGAACCTGATTCCAGCACCTTGCTGTGCCCCACCGCCCAGGTGGGAATGAAATACATTTGGGGTTAAGCCGTCACACACCGTCTGGATGGTTTCTTTAGATCATGGGTTTTTATTGACTTTTTAGCCGGCTGCCTTTAAGGAATTAGAACTAAAGAAGAATGAAACAATAGTGTAGATACTACTGAACACAACATGTTATTTTAGTTTATTATGTCGAACTCTAGTAACATGTCCTGAGTGAATAATCCATGTTTATTTTTGTTTGCTTCCAGGAGTTTTTGACTATCCAGTCTTTCGTATGACTTCAAGGTGCTATTGCTTGTGACTGTTTCAAAAATTGACCACTATAGCATACAAGTCATTTTAAGGGTGTTTCCAACAGCAAGCATATTTAAAACATCCATCTGTCTTCCATATCCACTTGCTTTCCACAGGATGTATAGGGAATGACTCCACGTGGGTGGGGGGTCACTGTCCCATGCAATCATAAAGACACCCATTCACCTAAACTGCTGGACTGTGGTTAGAGCCCCCACTTAAACAAAGGGTGCAAAACCCCCATATGGTGCAAAGAACAGGAAGCGACCTTTAAGCCATGTATGTCTAAGGTAATGCTGGATCATTTGGACCAAATTCCAGAGTGTCCACCCTTTTTTCTCAATTGACGACATTGCTCTCAAAACAGAAGGTGAACATTTAGGAACAAAAACATTTCAAAGCAATTCGGCAAATAGCTTTAAACCTGACAACCAATTAAAGTCTGTTTAATGAATAGAAAGATGCTCATTTTAAGGTATTAACTTTAAATAAAATAAAAGAAATATTGCAAATTATGAGATTTTTGCCCTCTGAGCCATCTGGTAATTTTTAGAAGAGAAATGAACCAAGTAACAATGATTCCTTACTTCCCCCCCATAAGACACTAACTTAATGTTTTGATTTTAGCTGTGAATTCTGGGATTTTGTGCAATGTCACAGCCGAACAGGGCATGGTATTGTCTCATCCTATATTTCATTTGAAAATATATCAATATACCGTAAAACGTCGATATACCGCCCGGCCCTGGTCTGAAGCTACATCGCTGCCCACTGATCCACTGTGCTGTCCCGGTTAAGATATCAAATTATCCAGTAGGGATTGTTCCTGCGTTAATGCTTTCAAAAATATGCCATCATTGTTTTTCATCTGTTTATTGAACCTGCAGATGAGTAAGATACATTCAGTCATCTTTGTGTCCAGCGTCGAAGGTCTCAGACTGACGTGGAAATACAGAAATACACCTTGTAAAGCTCCTGGCTGTCCACCCCCCAGCACCATTTCCCCACACTACCTTTTTCTCTAGTGCTCCTACAACATAATATTCTGAATTTTTTTTTTGCTATTATCAGTAACTCGACTCTAAAAGCAATATCAGGAAGGAAGTTGTATACCATGTTCAAGGAAACGTAACAGAGAGCTTTAAAATATACCCACACTCACTGTGTCACTATTAAAGATTCATTACAATAGCAGCTCATTGTCCTGTGTTTAATCTATACAGTGTGAAACACTATATAATAGGTAATGCATTATATTTCATTATAATGTGCCGTGTGCATGTCAATAGGGCAAGTTGACTTACAATATACAATTTTAATACATTATGATTTAACAAACAAGAAGTAATTACTCAGCTGACGTGAGTCTGTTTATCCTCAGTGTTGAGTTTCGCTTCCTTTTCTTTTCCCATCCTTTGTGGTTTTTTGACATAATAAAAACGTCTCTCTGTCCTTCATCCTGCCGTGTCCCGCTCTCCCGCCCTTGCCAGCACATTGTGTGGGGAGTCATCTTAAGTGTCAGTGGTTACGATCGAGCCTGAATGCCGGGGATAGCAAGCTCAGTTGCCTGCGGCGATCCAAGTCGTTGGCTGACCCCCCCCCCCCCCCCAGTATTTGTGACGCTGGCAAGGCTTCCAGATTCCTCTCTGGAGGTACAGTAAGCACCTGTTTTCTGCCGGTCTTTTAATTGTGGCACAGTTCCCGAGGGAGAGCTGGTAACTTCGGGATCGTATCTCTCGAGAGGATATTTCAGATTCTGTGCAAAATTAAATTTGCATTTAAGTGAGCTTAAATGGACGATAGAGACCTCAGGCTGGCGTAAGCCGGGTCATTCAATACTTTAACATCATCACAGTACATTATCTACACGGGTGAGCTGCACGTTTCCCGTCCCAGAACCTGACTCTCATTTGGGTGTCACATGGGCTATTTTTGGGGGCAGTCTCAAGGTCAGTGGAGTGCCAGGTAATGTCTGTATGTACACACAATGACCTCTTCATCTTATAGTCTGCATAGCAGTGATTTTAGCACAGGTATGGTGTGTCCAGGGGAGGAAGTGATGGACACAGCTTTGACTATCAGTGATGCTGCTTCTATCCTATACTATTTTCTGTAGGTACTAGAAGGCCCTATGATCTGGGTAAGATGACTCCAGGGACATAGAAGGCAAGATGGCAGGACATCCAGTAAGCAGATTGAAGAGGGTGTATTAAAAAGAATGTGCAAGATTGCTATTGGTCTGTTATGGGAAACTCAAAATAGTGTAGATCACCGAACTGCTGAGATGGACTAAAAACAAACACCGTAATGTGAAACGCCAACAGAAACGAGTTCTAGGCCGGCAGTGGTGTCTGCTTTTGTTCGCCGACTTCAGCGGCGGACTCTGTTTGGCTCGATTGGTACATGTAGTCCAGGAAAAGGCTCAGTGAAGTGCTTTCAGCTGGGCATGATTAACTCAAGGAATCATTTAGCACCCTAAGACGGGGCTCTTTTTTGCTCTTCTTCAGCCCTTGGTTGTTTCTTTGATATATTTCTTCACTGATATTGTGCTTCGATTACTTGTAAATCAGATAGAAATTATAAGGCAGAGCATAAACCTGCGCAGTTTTGGTCCCCTGAGAGTTGTGAGGAATGAGCAATAAATCGAGGCGACCAGTTCGACGTGCGGTAAGGCAGACGCTCTGGGTGGGCTTGGAGCACACTGCCATTATCAGGAACCTCCGAAGTCTCCTGTGGTTCCTGTGGTTCCCTCTTTCCCAGCATGGGGGGGGGGGTCAGTTTTCTGAACATGGCACCAAATGCAAGGTTTTACAGTTCAACGTGTGTAATGAGAAGGTGAGGCCTCAAGTGGCATGTCTGGGCTGGGGCGGGATTGACCATTTGACTGGGATTAGTGGTCCTGGTGGGTCCAGCCATTACCAATGTACCACCATTAAGCAGGAGGTGTGACTATTCTGGTTACTTAATGACTATTATGGTATTCTTTTTAACTGGTTAATATTAAAAAAAATACTTGATAAACACTTAAAAATCTCTATATTTATTTGCTTGATCTAAAGCTCTTAGACATGAGATTTACCAGTATTTTAGCTGTTTCTTTATGGCATATCTCTAATTAATTGTGCTCGTTGGCTAATTAAACAATGTGAGATCACTTTTATTTTCCTTCTCCTTACTCAGGAGTTTTTGGTTCCTCTCCTCTGTTATCTTCTGGCATTCTTTCTCTTTTCCCCATTTTCCTGTATTATGTACAGTTTTGTATAAATGATGTAGTATCGGATTGCCACACACTCTTGTCAAGTGCCATGGGGCGACTGTGCCATGGAAGGCACTATATAAAGATAAATTGAATTGAATTAAGTATAATATTGACATGTAAGATTTCGGTCTTTAAAATGCATGTTTCAAAAAAAGGAGCGTCAGTGGCCCCTCTGAGTGCCATCATTAATGATGTCACTGACTGGGCGGAGCCTATGGCATTTGCAACACACCGTCGGATCTTTCAGAACAGGAACTTTTACGTCTGCCCCTTGCTCTAAGTTAATTTGGCTGTCATGATGGCATCAGAAAGACAGCTTCTGACAGCTGAGGTCTTTGGGAAGAAAGCAGGTTGTAAGCCTGGGGCCATTTGGAGCTGGAGCTGCCAGCAAGTCTGTTACACACAGAAAGAAAAGAAATGGAGAGAAAGGTAGAAAAAAGGATAAACAAGGAAGAGAGGAGAGTCAGAGTCTCTATGAAAGCACTTGAGCTTTCGTAATATGTGCAGATGGTTGATTTGTTGATTGTAGCCTGTCCAGGATTATTCCGGCTGGATTAATGCGTATTGTGTAAACTGTGTATGTACCGAAAGGGCCACACAGACCAGACTCACAGCACTTTCTGTTTCAGTTGATAAACGGAGGCTCTGCATCACATGGACAGGATGTCGCTTGTGATGGAGGCCTGGCACTGAGAGAAAGGGGAGAATGATCTGGAAGTGGGGCAGAGCTTTCAGCTGAAACATCAGTCATCCCCTAGACATGAGGGCCAGAGACTCACCAGACATGTGGGCTTCAGCAGGGTTATTGGTAGCATTCTGGTGTCCCTCTGTCTTTTTATGGCTGACCCTGCCTCTGCACATGGACGGAAAAGGAGTCTGCCGACCGTTCTTTTCCTGTATAAATAACATCAACGTGTTTCTCACCTGGTGCTTCACTACTTTTTAACTTTTTGCTCAATAGAACAATCTAGAAGTGACTAGACTCACCTGGTGTTCTTATATCCCAGTCTCAGTGGAACATCCTCCTTTAGAAAGGAGGTTTTTTATTCATATGTGTTTAAATTAAGAAAGCGATGCTTATTTTTTATTATTTCATTTGAGCCTTTATAGCATAGCTGTCGGTTGTAACTCGCTGGCCCTCCTCCGACAGGAGGTGATTAGAGGAGATGGCCTCCTGCAGTTGGCTCGGGGGAGTCGGGAGACCTGACATGACTAGAAATCCAGGTGTACAGTCACTCTGCCGCCTGCGGCTTCCCTCTGGCATTTTTATCGAAGTCGTGAGTATGTCGCGGTCAGCCAACACGCCAGAGGTCGTCATTGATTTATCGGGGCGTAATGCGATTTAGCGTTGTTCTCGTAGCGGTTTGTGGTAATAATGCTTGACCATTTGTTTGCGCGGCTTACTTTCTTAAGTGTTTTCGCCGTGTTTGTTTTCCCAGCGCGTGTGGTGTGCCACACCGACTCACTGTACAAACGCTAATTGCAGTGACTGATGCCAAAAACCTGAAGGTGTTATAAACCTCCAAGCTGGGACTTGAATATGTGCAGCCGGCAAGGATTCAAACAGATTGTTTATACAAAGAAGGGGTGACTGCTAAAGCACAGCCCAGCCCATTGTTACTAACCAGACTTATTGTTTATATAATAGGAACTTGGAATAATTAGCTTCTGAAGTTAATTTCACAAGCAATGGTCTGTAGTTGAGGGCCATCTATTGGTTAATTTCCTTGTGTGAGCGTAGCATGTCACACCTGCAGTGTGTTTTCATGGATCTCCTCGCCATGTTTATCAGGGCTCTTTCCAGGTCCCGTGCTGCTCGGGTGAGTGGGTTGAGGTGTCTATGAGCACTCTGCTTGTCTGTCAGCTCTCTGCGTATCTATGAGCACTCTGCCTGTCTATGAACACTCTGTGTGTCTATGAGCACTGTGCCTGTCTGTGAGCACTCTGCTTGTCTATCAGCTCTCTGCGTATCTATGAGCACTCTGCCTGTCTATGAACACTCTGCCTGTCTATGAACACTCTGTGTGTCTATGAGCACTCTGCCTGTCTATGAACACTCTGTGTGTCTATGAGCACTCTGCCCTGGTGAACTGCCATTTGGCTTGTGGGAAAGGCTGTGCATCGTCATGACAACCCTGTCACAATAACATGGATGGCTTTCTGGATCTTGGAGAGCCCTGTCTCATTCAATCACCGCTCCCCCGCCATGGAAACCCCAGAGCTTTCTCATCTCTTAATTTTTTTCCACTCTATGTCTTTCATCCCCTCATTCTTTCTTTAGCGTTTTCAGTTTGTCCAATGATTTGTTCTTTTCGATTCATCCACATTTCACTGTTCATCCATTATTTTCTGTTTGCTTCAGTTCTCCTCCTGGCGGTGGCAGTGGCAGCAGCACCCTCCTCCCTAGAGCGCCATGAGGTTTGGGAGAGGGGGGAGGCTAAGCCTCACTGAGCAGAGTGCAAGGGGACGGTAAGCCCTCCGGACACGGGGCGACCTCATAAGTGCCTGTGCCCCCCACCTATTACACAAGCACCCTCATTCTGGTTTGTTTGTGCACTTCTCTGCTTTGAACACTGTTTCACACAATTTATCAGCATCATGATGAGTTTTATAGGCCATGTAAGTTCATGGTGCTTGCAGTGATATGATGAGGGTACTGCGAAACGATCTCACAATTAACAGTCTACTTACAAAAAAGATTAAATAGTAAATAAGGGAAATGTGCAGTATATCATTTTATCCTAAAGTATCTGTCTGTTGTTAGCTAAAAAATGTATCAAAAATAATCAGTTTATCCAGTTTTACAATTCCTGTTATATGTTGTTATTCAAATGTGCTACTTGATAAATTTCACTGATTCATCAAAGTATCCATGTGACGCTGTCTGACATGACCCATGACTGGATAGTATCTGCCAATGTAGATGTAGAGGTGTAGCTTATCTGAGGGCTGTGGAGAGTGTACTTCTAAGGGTGGTAGAGAGTGCACCAGTGCTGCATATCGGGGCCTCCTCATGGCTATAAGTTTATTTTCTAGCCCTATTATCAGTGCTGTACAGCAGCATCTGTTCCTGGGTCTACCTCTAACCCTAACTCCCTAACCCTAACCTTTTTCCTCAACCAAAACACAAGAGCTGGGAATGAATTCTTGTTCTTGCATGAGGCTTTGAACAGGTACGTGACTGGTGCCAAGTGGCATGTACAAGGTAGGCTGGTGTTGCATTTTATGCCCACCATTGATTTGGCTCCTCAGATGTGCAGGTTTCAGATCACATATACCCTCTGTCTCCTCACTCTCACAAACGCTCGTTTGGCAGCGAGGCCCTCCCACGGCTTAACATCGATAAACAAGGTGTTTCATGAAAATGTCTTCTTTACACACCATATGGCAATCTTTACAAAGGACCTCTTGACCTTAAAATCCAAACATTCATACATACATCTATTCATCCATCCATCCATCCATCCATCCATCCATCCATCTATCTATCTGTACCTATTCAGTGCAGGGTCATGGTTAGGCAGAAGTCTAGCTAACCACAAATTCTCACGGGTTTTATCTGATTTACATCATATTATGTTGTGCGACCTGCCATCAGATAAGCCCATAAAGGCTGTGATGGAGTGATGGAACTGAGGGCCGCTTCCATCTGCCCCATGTCACCGAGATCAGGGAGAGAGATTCTGACACTCAGGAGATGAATCTTCCGGTAGCGCAGGCAAAAGCTGGGATGTAGCCACACAGCGTTAATAGATGACACTCACCGAGTGAGCAACCAATGCGGGGAAAACGGTAAGCGCCTGAGAGGACCATGCTCCTCTTTCCGGACAGACACGCCCTCTTCCGTGGACGTGGTTTTCTCATCTCCGGGAGGAATAGACAGAGCAGAGGAGGAATAGCAGAGTGTCAGTCTAACGCTTCCCTCATTTCATTGCAGGTGCTTTCAGCGTGAACACAGTGCATTAAAGAAGTGCATCTTGAGCATTATTGCTACATGTGCTGAAATATGTCCTTTCGCTCCCCTTTTTCTTCGAACGTTTATATTAATTATGAATCAAAAACAGCCATAAGAACCCCTGCTCTTAGTTCATGTTGTTTCTTCTGTGCATAGCCCGGCTTCTGCCCGTTAACATGTTAGCATATTTGTAAAAATGTGGTATTTCGATCAGCCTGTTTCCCTGCATAGATGATGCGAAGATGTTCCCTGAGCTGATCTCTGCTCAGGGTCAGAGGTCACATGTCACGGGCCGTCGGACACTTTCATTTGCTCTAAGGCCGAGCATGCCGTGTGCCCTGAAATCGAATGCGTTTGGACGAACGGATGCACACACCCACACTGCTCCTCATAAACACGGTCACAGAAGATCAGTATACAGTGCTCACAGAGTCTTGGGACACTTAATTCTGTAATAATGTTGCAAATTCACTGGTTTCATAACAACAAGCAATGTTTAGCTTCCACCCAGATATTTTCTTTTTATTAAGTGCCATCATTTTTTTGACTGACTCATTCAGTTCTGTTCTTGCTATTTTACTATTAACTGCAATTATAGTCACTGGTTCCCAGAGGGATAGTATAAAATGTTTAGTGTTTTATGTTATTGCAAAGGTGTTACTAATTCAAAAGCACCCATTGATGCATGTCAGTAAACTTTTTAACCCAGAACAGCTCTTTAAGAACTATAATTTGGGTTTTAATTTATTAGCACTTCAAATTAATGTTTTACATTAAAAACTTACACTTGTTTCTAATGTGGTATATATTTTTGTAAGCGAATGAAGTAATAATTTTTGTTACAAAACAAATTAATTTGCTGGCGTCCAAAGACTTCCTGTGAGCGCTGTGTATTCTGGGGCACACTGCTCAACATCAGCATCCCTACTACTATAGATGGGGACGCTGTTGGTGTAAGTGGTGGAGATTTACAGAGTGCTTTTGGACAGTAGGCAGTGGAGAGACAGTGGAGTAGTAACACAGAGGCCTTGTACAAGAAGGGTGGGAGTCATCGCTCCTTCCCGAGGAGGCTCCAGGCCTTTGGAGAGTACAAGTGCCTGTTCTATTATTTTATCATATTATTTTCTGCAGTATGCTGGACCCTCCCCAAGCCAGAAGTCCTGTTCTTAGGAGCAAAGCTAGCATCAGGGCTGGGGAACAAAACAAATCCATTGCTACCAATGGGTCCTGGTGATGGAGGGGAAAAAAATCGATATCCCTAAAAGTGACGGAAACAATACCTGGGTCTGTTTACCACTCGCAAACTGCACAAACAGATGGACTGTGGTTTCTGAAAAACGTATATTTTCATTGCCATTTAACAGGCGCTCTGTAGCAGGTTGCTTTATATAGCGTCGTGTCCTGTTACCTTACCCATACTTATAGTACATTAGTGATCTGTGTGTCCCCAGAGTGTGGAGAGCTTTAACTGGAAGGTTTTACCTGCTGCCTGTGCCCATGTCAGATATGCACCAAAGGTTTTGGCTCCTGTGGCTGACGCCGGCAGGCTTCGCTGGTCTGGGAATCGTCGTGCTGTTTTACGGAATGTCGCCTTTGGGATGTGCAGGGAGATCCTGCCATGGAGCTTCCCAGAGGAGCTGCTGTCTGTAAGTGAGGATGAGCTCAGTCGGTAGAGCGTTAGACTTTCAATCTGACGTTCCAGGGTTCAAGTACCTGTTGGGGCTAAAGCTCTCTGAGGATGGCATGTGGCTTAGAGGGTATGGGTGCTGTGCTTGTGACCCGAAGGTTGTTGGGTTAAATCCCAGGAGTAATTTAACCTTTGGGGCCTTAATTCCATTTGTTCCAGGGACTCTCAGACCATGTCTTCTCAAAAAAAAAGATAGCATGTAGCTTCGGGTAAAAGTGTCTGTTTGAAAAAAAATTGTAATAGGAACAAAGTAAAAGTGGAAAGTGGTGTGCTTTTCCAAGCTCCCGTGTACATCTACGCCATAACCACGGCAAACACATGTGAAGGTGATTTCTGCACTTTTAAAGTTCAGTTTCTCCGATACTGTCGTACAGATATGTGATTGATTTCCTCCTGGTAATGGTCTCTAGTCATCCTTCTACGCTGGTGATGGAGCGGAAGGGAAATCCCGCCTGTTAATCCTCCCTTGTGGGATGTTTAACTGGAAACACACAGAAGCTGAGACAGATCCCATCCATATGTTTGTGTTTTTTAATCAGGGATTCACAGCAGCTGGCAGAGAAACTGCTGTTTCACCACAGCCACCAATGAGGATCAGCTGCCCCTCCCAGACTGGCTGTAGCCACGGTAACAAGCATTACGCCATCTCCATGCCTGTCCATCACAGGAAGCTTTTCTGAAGTCGATTTTTTTATTGTTAAACTGTTAAACTGAATATGGTAATATACTGTCGTATATTAAAATGACTGGACAGTAAGGGTGTGGTAATTAAAGACACTAATTTTGTAATTTGAAGATTGCTGGATTGAATCCTGGGAAAGAAACTAATTTAGGTACCTCTGAGTACCTCTGTATTTTCTCAGCTGAAATGTTTGTTAGGTAAAATTTTAAGTACCTTTTTGGAAAATCATCAGATGACCAGCAGTGTGATTCTGTGTAACACAAATGCGTTTACCACCATGTCGGAAGATGGATAAGCTTATGAATTCATGACTGATTAAGAACATAATGTTCTGTGACGATCAATGAGATTTACCAACAGAATATTGACATTGAAATGTTTTTTATTATTATTATTTTCCAATAACACCAGTGCTGGTCATCCCTGTGCTGATGGCACGTTTCAATGGTGGGATTTGGGATCAGACTTTTCCCGATGGGCACATGCCTGGGGGAGGAAGCCCATCCATGATCACCCCCTATTCTCCGAGGTCCTTTGATGCTCTGCCTTGGAGGGTGAGGCAGATTCTGTGGCCCGTCCCCACACTGCTGACTGAGGCCGTCGCGGTGATTAAAGCACAGTGTCTGCGGTCCATTAGTGGCTCTGGGCCTCTTTGTCTTGGTTGATGTAAAAGGGTCTGTTTGGGAAGCGCTAGCTGTGGGTCTGAGTGTGTCTGTCTGTGTGAGTGTGTGTGTCTGCGTCTAGTGTGTGTGTCTTTGTGAGTCTTTGTGATGGTCTGTGTATGTCACTTTCTGTGTGTGTGCGTGTCTGTGTGCCTGTCTGTGTGAGTGTGTGTCTGTGTCCGGTATTTGTGTTTGCGTGTCTGTCTGTTTGTGTGTGTCAGTCTCCAATGTGTGTATGTGTATTTGTGCATTGTTCTAAAATGGGCCAGCACTTGGTCTCTTGTCCTGGATGAGACTGGCTGGCTGGTAAACAGGCATGAACATGCCATGATATAGACGCTCCCCAAAAACGAGACAAGGTGTTGATCCATACCATAGACTGCAGTGGGCATTTGCCTATGAGACCCACCACCGATTTTTTCTGTTTCTGTTTGACCTGACTGCCTGCCCACTAAAGAGAAACAGAAAAGCACCCCCTTTATTTCAGCTCAGCTTTGCTGTGGACTTGAGTAATACTGCCTGTGCCTATATCCAGGATCAGTTCTGCTTTATCATTAGTCTGGATCTTTGATCTACCCGATGCATTTCTCCCCATGTGTGTCTCCCGCTGACATTGGTGAAGCTGCTTCAGATGATTGAGCGAGGCAGGAAATCGAGACAGCAGGTTGATTGGAGAGGTGGGATCCTCGACATTTCTCCACACACGCCATGTTTGGACCTCAAGTGTGGACTGATCAGCACCTGTAGGGCGTTAGGCTGCACCACTAAATTGCTGAGTGTATAGGAATGTAAAAAGTATGTAGGTATGTGTGGCTCTGTGAGTTAAGACTCTGTCTATGATCAGGAGGTTGTAGTTTCAAATCCCATGGTCAGCAATGTGATTTCACTGTTAGACCCTTGAGCAAGGCCATTAACCTCAGTTGGGGAAAAGACCCCACTCTCTCAGTTGTGCATCACTATGGATAAATATCTCTGCTAAATAAAAGTGTAAAATAGAAGTTTGCTGGCCATTCAGACAGCTACAGGGCCAAATGTTTGTCAAGATATGAAAGAGCCAGGAATACTGGAGGTTTGTTTTATAGCCGCAATAGAATAACATTTGCTTAGTGAAAGTGTACAAACCATATAGGAATAAAATTGTACACAGTCTACTGCTTTTATGACTCAATAACTATAATATAAAGGATTAGAGAGGAAAATAACATCAGTGATGAGGGAGGGCAGTCAATGGCTATAGGGTTAAGCTAATCAACATTGCATCAAGCCTTCCCTCCTCTTATTTCACATCATATCTTCTAGCTGGGTGGAGGATATATAATGAATCTTATAAGAAGGAGAACCTCCCCTGTCTTTTTTTGGAAGGGCAGGTTCCTCCATTTCAGGGATGTATTGTCCCACTGAGAAGAGACAGTGGGATCAACAGCGGTATGATCTAAGATTCTGGAGTAGGCTCTGTGAACTCAAGTTTCTTATAGGTCTGTGTCAGATCTCTGGGCTGGTTCTCCTGGAAGTTCTATAGTCTTGCACCATGGCTGGTATCTTCAAAGAAAGTCAGGTGCCCCCCGAAGCCCAGCAGCAGAAAAGCAGGCTGTAAATCTGTCTGATGCTGGTCATGTTCTCCTTTCTTCAACCACCAGGGATCATTAGTAGCATACATCACGTTTGAGCTGTAATTCACAGTTCGACAGCTGACATATGGAGACTGGAGGAGTGGAAAGCTACAAACGACACCTGTTGGTGTTATTTGGCAGTCGGATTTTTGTTAATTATTTCTAATAGAGCACGCTGAGCTTGATGCTGGCTAAGCCATGTGGAATTTGTGGAAATGGACTTCAGAGCGCCATTGAATGTACTTGATGCAAAAGCACCATCTCAACAAGAAGTTCAGTTGAGATTGTTGGTCCTTAATAAGCCAGTGTGATTTCCTCCAACCATCAGAAAACCTGTAGTTAAGTCAGTTGGGGTCTCTAAATTGCCTTTAGTATGTGAGTGTGCGTTCCCTATTGGCATCATGTATGGCAGTTTTTCCAACCTGGTCCTCCCAGCAAAAACCGGGACATATCTGGGGGTCCCCGAGGACTGGGCTGAGCAACACTGTTGTATTGGAGTGCTCCCTTGCATTGTACCTGTGCTCATTACAACCCTGAACTGGCTAAGAAGTCATTGAAGATGACTGGATGGATAGATATCCATAATAGATGTAAATGGAACCATTATTAGCATTATAGACCAGTGAGAAATCTGCTGAATTGTCACCTACACCTCATTAAGCGTTACTGTATAAGGTACAATATGCAACCTGTTTGTCCTACAGGCCATATGGATGTTAGAAATGTAACATCAGGGGGCTATCTGAGGGTGGAAGGTTCCCAGCAGTTGACAGGGGTGAATAGGCATGCATGAGGGGTTGCCTGAAATGACAAAAACCAAACAATGTGGTTCAATAAACAAAAAAGCATTTCTCACAATATACGAAATACAAAAGGCCTACAGTGGATACCACTCCTTACACCTCACCCCCCCACCCTGAAAAAAAAAATCAAAATCGCCTAGCTAGCCTTACCTATTCCCAGCATGACAATCAGTCCAGCTCAGGCCAGCTGGGCTTCATTATCCATGATGCTTGTTGCCACGGGACTGGTGATCAATCACCATGGCAACATAAAACTGTTGGCCGCATTACCCCTCCTCCTGCCAGCTCACATGGGCCTCTCTGACTTAAAATCCGAGCAAAGACCAATGTAATGAGCTATGGCCAGCTCCAGCATTAGGGGATGCGTGTTTGGCTGTATGGAGTACAAGATCTGAGTTTTCCAAATACCGCAAGCCTAAACCAGTAAAGCCGAACATGTAAATTCCACAAACTGGTGTAATCTGTTGCGAGGGGAAAAAAGCACCCTGCTTAAAAACAGCAGAATTCTCTTAATGTTGCTCTTCTGCGATTTCATAAATACATTATTTATGCTTATTACAGTGGCTTTGCTGCAGTACTGTGATTGCTATAGCTGAATTGATATATTGATATACATATTGATATGGATATATTAAAAAACTGAAATTATTGAATAATTTTATTATTAGTAAATGAGGTTCCATGTTAATATTTTGTCTGATGCAAGGAACCTGAACAATAAAAATGCTTAAAAGTGAGAAAAATATTTGGTATTGGCCTTTCACTTGTAATTAAAGTAAGGTCATGGTTAGGTAAGGTAAGTGATTTTTTTGGGGGGGGTGGGCTACAGCTGGAAATAATTCCATCCTCTTCTGGTGCACATGACCATAAAATGATGCTTGTGGATTCTTTCCTCATATTGTCATATCAGGGGGGTTACCAACGTAAAGGTATTGGCAGTGATGTGGGGGGGGGGGGTGCCGGAACAGAGCAGCCTATTTAGCTCTCCTGTAGTGAGCAGCTTCCCTCGGGGCTCCGTCTCCTGAAATCCTGTTTGTCACGTACCAAGCGTGATGTTTCAAAGGCAGCCGCTCTCGTTCTGTGTGCGAAAAGGCAGACGAGCGTCTCACGGGAGCATGGGGGGGGGGTTGCGCTTTCCAGAACAATCCTCACTCTGTACCTCTTAAAGTGGGGGTTAAGTCAGCCCACCCTGACACAGGCAGAGCTGACAGTGCTGGGCTTTGATCTCAGCCCCGGGAAGCTGGCGTCCATGACGAAGAGGGACCTCCACGCTGTGGTCCTTCAGCGGTCCCACAAAATGGGGCACAGCAGAGAGAGGGAGACGAGCAGAGGGAAGTGGTGCTGCATAGAGATGGCTGGAGTATTACAGCTGTGCTGTGATTGTAGTGGAAATCACTCTGGGAGAATCAGAAATGGCAGAGGTGGGGGTGAGGGAAGGCACCTGACAGGCTGGGGCGTTACCCCATTTTCCTCTTTAATGAGGGAGGAACCTCAGGATGTCCCTTGAGCCTCCGCTCGCCATGTGATTGGCTGCAGATGTTGGTTTTTACCCTCAGCATAGTGGGTGGGGCTCATTTGTGTGTGTTGTGATCCCCGAAATTCAGAACAGCAAATCACCCAGTCAACACTGATTTTTTTTTTAACCTGTGCACACTTGTTACATGACTGTGGTACACTCGCTTTTTTTGTGGGTGGGGGAGCAGAAATGGGGGAGGAGCGTAAATGAGCACATCACTGCTCCCCATATAAGAGCGCAGAGAAAAGATAAGACCTGGGTCTGCCTGCAATCAGAGATGTCTGAAGGCTGAGAGACATGCTTCATTAAGAATGGGGGCCCCTTGAGGCTGGTGGTGTAATAGCAGCTGATTATTTATTATTCATAAGGCTGCCCTAACTGTGAGTGGACCACATGCTCTTGTCCTACTTTTCACCGCCCTATAAAGCCCCCCGCCCGTCACATCCCGGGGGGTATTTATGCTCTGGCTGTCACTATTTCCATCACTGTCTGTGTGTACAAATATAGCGCCATGGAAACCGTCTGAGGAGTGAAGGAGCCGAATGCACCTCCAATGTTCAAGGTCTTTATGTGCGCAGAGGTATAACACGCAGATGACCGCTGACAAGAGCGCTTACGGCCGACATTTATGTAGGTCAAGAAACATGACGCAGCATTTATTATCACACTGATACACTTGCAGCTAGATGGATATGGATGCGCCTCTGAGTGGCCTCAGTTTTCATGAAGTGTCCAGACCGTTAACATCACAGAGTGATGGTTATATACTCTCAGGCGGCCCGCCCCCTGGTCACATGACCTCTCGCCCAGGCCTCAGCCACACAACATCTGTCACATCCGGAACCCTATATTGTTTTTTTTTTCCTCATCATGCTTTGTCGTTTATCTGTCTTCGAGCTGAGCAGGGTCTGTGTGAGGGCAGACATAATATTCAGGCATTAGTTCAAGCTATCAGTGTAATAAACAGAGCTGCGTGACTCAAAGATAAACTTGTGGTATCACTGTAAGAGGCCGTTTCCAGCTTGAAACTGGCTGAAAGAACACCTTCAACTCTCCATGCACCAGTAATGTTTCACATTCTTAGTGAAAGAGGCCGTGTCCAGCCTGGTTCCCTGTAACTGGCTAAACAGACATCTTAATGTCTCCTTACGTCATTGGTGTTTCACAGTCTTAGTGTAAGAGGCCGTGTCCAGCCTTGTTCCCTGTAACTGGCTGAAGGGACACCTTATTGTCTCCTTACGTCACTGACGTTTCACAGTCTTAGTGTAAGAGGCCGTGTCCAGCCTGGTCCCCTGTAACTGGCTGAAAGGACACCTTGATGTCTCCTTGTACTGGTAAGGTTTTGCAGTCTTTGATCTCCATGGGATTATCAATGCCAGGAGTACCGGATGATAGCCTCCTGAGGTACTAACGTCACTATTATCTGTCTCGTCTTTTATTCCCACCTCTACTGTCTGTCCTGTCTCTCAAAAAGTACATTTTTAGTCTGAGAGGTATGCACCATTTCAATGTAATTAATATGTATTAAACAGTAAAACATTATGATAAACATTAAATTAGACAATAAAGTTCATCTTACACTTGTTTCTCTGCTGTTCTTCTCTACCTCTCCCTGTCTTATTCTCTGTCTGTTTTTCTTTTTTCTTTCTTTGTGGAGCATTGTCTTTGTCTTCCCCTGGTATTCCAGCTCAGTGAAGATCAATAGGGATTCAGAGTATTCTATCTCTGCTGGACGTTGCTGGGTCCCTGCTGGTCAGGTCATATGATCTGTCACATGCCACAGGTGGAGAGGAGCCAGAAAGAGCATGAGGCTGGACCAGACTCAGGGAGGGCATTGGTTGCCTTTTATGAATGAACCTGAGGCCTGGACTGATGCACACGCATTCATGAGTTGTCAGTTATTTTATTTTAAAAATTGATTTAATCGATAAATTCACAAGTGTACCCAGACTGAAGTAAGGAACACTGCTCGCACTGATCGATTACTGTCTGCTTCTGAGAGCTGCCTTGTGATCGATACCTTTTCTCTCCATGCCGGGCTGCTTATCACTTTCTTGTTTCCTGTTTTCACTTTTCTCCTGGGGTCCAGATTCAAGATTCAAAATTCAAGGTTCTTAAACTTTGTACATCAGTACATAGGAATTCTTACTGACGCCATCCAGTGAGTAACGTATAACATATAACAGGAATAGGCAGCACCAAACAAAACAAATGCACTCACAAAGTATCAAACTAGACGCATAGCTAAGAGCTGCAGAGGTTTGCTTGTACAGATCCAGACATCCTCTTAATACCGTCTGATCTTTAGCGCTGTTATTTAGCTACAACTTTTGTGAAGTTCAGTTCTTGTCCTGCGTTTCTCCCAGTTCTTCCCTCACTCCTGTACAGACTGTGCTGAATTCACTCCACTTTTAAGCATGTGGCCATGGTCAGACAAGGAAACTCTTGGTGATGCTTTGGTGCCATCAGTGAGGGATGGTTTTAACTGCTATTATAACCCAGTAGCTGAAGATAATTACTCAATGGTTGTTCTTGGAACTGATCCATTCACAGTAGAATTTCTAAAAAAAAAATCAAGGAAGGGATTCTGCAGTCAAGGGTATTGATCGGAGCTCTGAGTGCCACTAGGCAGATTATTAACTCAATAACTTTAACAAAAGCTTTAGCAGTGATATTAGTATATGGAGTCGATAGTTTTACCAATGGTCTTAGTACTAACTTTGGCATATGGAGAGAAATGTCTTATTATACAAGTCAAAGGCTTTTGCAATAACTTTGCAGGTGGAGACAAATGTTTTAGCATAATGAATCGATGACTTTAAAAATGACTAGCATTTGGAGTCAGTGGCTTTAGCGATGAGTTTAGCATTAAGAATCAATAACTTTAGCAGAGATTTTAGCATTTGGAGTCAATAGTTTTAGCAGTTATTTTAGCATTTAGAATCAGTGACTATCAATAACTAGCATTTAGAGCTGATAACTTTAGTATTTAGAATCAATGGCTTGAGTGATGATTTTAGCATTTAGTATTAATGGCTTTAGTTTCCTGTTTCCTTTACAGTTTAAGTAAATTACAACAGTTTTACTGTTTTATCCTCATTTTTGTCTGGCTTCTACCCTGCAGCTTTCAGGTTAGAAGCATATGTCCTTAACCATTGTGCCACAGGCTGTTTCATCATATTTCACACCTAAACTGTGTGAAATATGTACATTTGCTGGCTCTCTGCTCGAGTCTGCAGGACCATGTGTGAACGTGTCAGTCTGGGGGACGCTGTGCCGTCCAGCTGGATTTCAGCGATAAGATGCAAGTCCTTCACGGGGCAGCAAGATGGCCTCTCTCTCTCTCTCTCTCTCGCTCTCGCTCACTCCGATCAGACTGGGAGATTAACGCGGGGTGGGGGGAGGGGTCAGCGTGACGGGCCGATGCGCCAAGAGCCCCGCATCGCTGGAGCGGGCCGCCGACCCGTCATCGCCCATGCTGGCAGCTCCGCCTGCAGCATATGTCTCGTGCTGAACACTGGCCGCGGGCGCCGGCGGGGCCATGTTCTCTGGCGTCTGCAAGCGGCTGGTGGCGTCAGCCAGCTCTGATTCACGTTACGCTCTGTCCCGAGAGCCGCACTCCTGCTGCTCTGTGATTGTAGTGGCGATGACAAAGCCCCCCCCACCCACAAACACCGCGCACGGCTCCTGCTAACTACACCGTGCTGGTGAATGTCTCAAAGCAGCACGATGTCCTGAGAGAGATAAATAGCCGCGTGAGAAACCTGGGATTGGAGGATGGTGCAGGGGACCTGACTTACACACTCAAATGAACTAAACTGCACATGTGCTGGGTCATTACTGCCAGTCTCTCCCCCTCTCTTACACACAGTGGATGTGCTGTAGAGGGGCTCCCCACTCCCCCCAAAAAAATCCACTCCCTGTGTTACATAGCCCATTCGTCTTCACCAATAGCTGTTCACCATTTCACAAAGAAATCAGCAGTGTTCACCTCCAAAACAATGCGCCTTCAACACGGAAGGTTGTCAGAGTTTGGCATTACATTATGACCCAAAAAAAACCTCTAAGCTAAGTAAATCTCAGTAAAATCTGGGAATCTCTTGTCCAAAACCAAAACACTCAATGTTCACAGTTTTGCTAATTTAGTAGGATTTCCCTCACCATGGGTATAACATGGATAGGGCTGTTAGTAGCTTGATCTAAAGAGGTCTGTTTTTCTGTTGTTCCATGCTATTAGTGAAACATCAGAGGGCCGTTATGGACCCGCTGTGCATCCTTCAGAGGAGGAGGGACCTCCTTGCCCCCCAGGAGGCTGGCACGCGTCAGAGCCAGGTCTTTAAGAAACCAGGCTCAGGGGGTACCACTCTCCTCCCTCACACGGAGGTCGGCATGGTGACGGCGCTCAAAGCGGCCGCGGCCTCTGATAGATAGGCGGGCAGGAGATGGAAGATGTGAGTGGAATATTAAACAAGCCCAGCAGTGTTTGCTGGATGGGGGGGTGGAGGGGGGCAGGGGCACAGAGCCAGAAAATTGCATCGCGTGCTTGGTGATTAGTTTACCTCCTGGGTCTGACTCTCTCACTCCCCCCACCCCCTTCTCTGCCTCTTCTGTGTTCAGATGTTTCATTTTCCTGGTTTATATTTCCAAACCCAGACGGAGCCATCTTGTAGCAAGGCGATAGCGGTTGTTATAGGCGTGTCTGTGCTGCGAATCTGGGTTAGGCCAGGTTGGTTCTCTGTCGGGATGTCAGGTCTGTGACTCGGCCTGTTTGTAGCAGCTGTGTATCAGCGACACACATCATCCTGTTCACACTTCATGCCACAGCTGGATCAGTGGCGGTTACCATTAGCTGCTTTTTGTAGAGGAAGGCGGCCTGCTCTCGGTGAATCTGGTAGGTCAGGCCTTTGCTAGTGCCAACCTCAGTCTACTTCCTTGTTTGGGTGTGGCGGTGACACGCCATGTTCCAGAAAGAAGGATTTGCATTCTGAGGGCTTATCCATACTCTGTTCGCTTCTCACTCTCCCTCGTCTCTCTCCCGTCTCCCACCTGTTCTGTCTATTGCCCCCTACTAGTGTGTATGTATATAGCACTGAACACAACAATATTTAATTCCATATATAAATACTAATGATGGAACATATAATTGATCAGTTTGAGAGGGCCTTGTTGACGAATGCTTAAAGCAATAATCTTGATTTTGGGTAATGTAAAACATTAATTTGCCATAATAGCATAGACAATGTCCAGCATCTGATGTGCAATGAATGTTAGTTACACTGAGTCTTACTCTTGGAAATTAAACCAAATTATCCTCATTGTATCCATAAAGACATTATTGGGTATTATTAAGCTTGGAAAGAGTTGTAAGTGCAAGGAGACTGTGATTTTTTTAACAGAAAAAAAGTTTTGATGCACCATGTAGTAAGTTTAAGGCTTGAGATTAAATAAAGAGGCATTTTCTCTCTGCTAAACCCTCCATAGCATCACTTGTTCATCAGCTGTTGTATCCAATCCATTGCATGTGGAGCAAGAATATGAGTTAGCATACGAGTTAAAAACTAATTTGTGCTGATTGGAATTATGCAAATGATGAGTTAGTGCCTTTTATAAGTCCTCCACCAGACTGAAACGCTGCTGGCAACTCGGCACATTAGCATGAAGACTCCGCTGATTGGCTGGGAGAGAGCATGTGTGGGGTCACACTGTCTGTGTCTCACAGTGCGGAGCATTGCACGACCCTCCACTGTAATGTGAGGGGTGGAGCCTGTCAGACAGTGCAGGGCACAATACAGGGGTGCACCATGAACGGGATGCCAGTCCATCACGGGGTACACTCACGCTCCCTGTGCAACTAACTACATTTCTTTGGGCTGTTGGTAGAAACTGAAGAACCTGGAGGAAACCGGTGTGAAATGAAAACATGTGAATTCAGAATGGGGGATTCGAATTCCTGACCAAATGTGCCACACTAAGTTGCTTCTCTGAGATCTTGGTTACCTGATTAAGTGATGTCTTTATGTCAAGCAGTGTTTCCCAGTCCAGTCCTCGTGGATGCACAGACAGTCCACAATTTTACACCCTCCAGAAGGGAGCAAAAACATGGACCGTCTGTGGATCTCCAAGGACCGGGTTGGGAAACACTTATCTAAAACAGCCCAAAGTGGGGTCAGCTAGTTCTTTCAACAATTGGGGGTTAAGGGCCTTGTTCAAGGGCCCAAAGGTGACATCACTCTGCCATATCTGGGATTTGAGCCGACAACTTTCTGATGACAAGCAAAGTGTCCTAACCCGCTTCTGATCACAAGTACAGTGTCCTAACCCACTGAGCTACAACCTGTCCCCAGTGAAGCGTCTGGAACATTGTCTGACTCATATAGCCCTTCACTCTGAAAAGCATGTAAGTACAAAGCTGTTCCATACAATTCCAACAATGGCAAAACATATCCCTTAATTTCTGCTGCAGATGTTTGGCATTTCTCACGGAGGAACCAAAGTCTCTCCAGAGAAGAATGTGAGTTAGCACTTACTGATGGAAACAGATTATTGTAATGGTTTTTGGAGGAGGGGAAATTTGGGTCCCTGTAACACCCCCAGACAACATTTTGTCTTTAACCTATAGTGTTTTACACAGTAATCCAGTACATCTACATGGATTTGCAGGACAGCATCTAATGTTCATCCAGCATTATAATCATGGTTGCTGATTTACAGATTAAATCTGGTATGTTTTACGTAACAGGTAATGTTTATCTTCCTATATGCTATTTATAACCAAGAAAAAAAAGCTAAGCAAAGTGAAACAGTATGTCCTACAAAACAGATGTGACTTTGATGTCCAGTGAGTAGTATTTGTTAGAGTAATTACAATTAAAAAAAATAATCAGAATAATTGCAATGACAATGCTTCATGGTCCCAGTTGGAGAATGTTCTAGTCCATCAGTGAGCTTGATGAGACGGGTTGCACTCTTGTTCCCATAACGGATAACGTGCTCCGTCCACCTGATGTTTGACTCTCGTGCCCGACTCGACGGATCACACTTCATTATGGAGAGCATTTATCACAGCCTGTAGATCCAGTGATATCCCACACGGTGACAGCTCCGTGTGTGGGCTGGTCCTGCAAGGTGCTCACTCTCTTTGTGGAGCAACTGATTAACTGGAGACTTCGTGGAGTTTGCCGGTACATCCAGACATCCAGCTAAGCTGTGCTCTTAACTGGAAGCTGTGGTGCTTACATACATCCTTCAGGAAGGAACCGGCCTGTGCTATCGATTAGTACATTCTGTACATACTTATGGTATAAACATAGCATCTATCTTCTAACCGTCCGTCTTGCTTTGTATCAGAGGGGGGCCTGGACAGCACAGGCAGCACAGGGCACAGGGCTGGGGGACACCTCAAAAAAGGCTTGCCAGGTAAATAAAGTTCTAAGGTATCTAGGAGAATTTTTAACCATTGAAATCAATTGACGCAATTATATCTTGGTGGCTTGTAAGTATCAGACATTAATACACTTTGTTTTCTTTTGTGAGGACATTGTTAGAAGAATATGGGAATTCACAATTAAATGTGTGTCTGTATGAATTATCGCGGTGGACAAGAGGATAGCCTCCCTTCGCCTTCGGGTGGGGGGACGGGTCCTGACTGTTGTTTGTGCTTATGCGCCAAACAGCAGTTCAGAATACCCACCCTTTTTAGGGTCCTTGGAAGGGGTGTTGGAGAGCACTCCTCCTGGGGACTCTTTTGTTCTGCTGGGGGACTTCAATGCTCACGTGGACAATGACAGTGAGACCTGGAGTGGCGTGATTGGGAGGAACGGCCCCCCCGATCTGAACCCGAGCGGTGTTTTGTTGT